>KL197720.1:231082-580592 GCA_000697665.1 Jaapia argillacea MUCL 33604
CGTAGTAGAGTTTGACGCTCTGCAGCTAGCCAGGGGTTTTCAGAAGCATTGCACATAGATTGCGAGTCGCAGACTTTGGACTTAGAGAAATTTGGACTCGACTTGCTAAATGCAGCCATCACTGTTGATAAGCCAATCACAGTGCACCATCAATATTTGGCAGTGTTTGCAAAACTAGTCCTAAAAAAGATAGTGGAGACCCCCTCCTAACTCGTTCAAATTGGTGCAGACTAAGTGCCGGAGGGGGACAAGACCCGAATATCTGTCCTGCAGGCGCAGCGTGTATTTACAAAACTCCCATGACGGAATGAATGAGGCTTGTTGCTGTTGGATAAGTATAAACGCACGAGCTTGCTGAAACCCACAGGCTTGAAACGAGTATTTTGAAAGAACTCGAGCTCATCGACGTTGGGAGCCCACCGCTAACCCAAGAAATATTGTACCTCACGGCCGGCTCCAATGTCCGCTGTCATCAGCTCAATTCCTACGCGTCGAGTAACGACGGGAGATTCGTCGACGCCATTGGCTCCAGTGAGTAATATCCAGTACTATTATCTCTGTATTGTCTGATCATTGGTTCGACTTTGCAGCCTTCGAGACACGCTTCAATCGACCCAAAATCCTTCGATGAAGACATCGAGGGGATCATGGCCTCTCCGGAGGTCGCTCATACAGACCCGTACTTGTTTCGCAATGCTCTCAAATCTGACGAAGAGCTTGCTACGATCAAACGTCGTAGGAAGAAGGGGAAGGCGTTGGAAGCTTTCTATCGGAAGCAGAATGGGGTACGAGACGCTTATTCCCCGCCTGCCTGATGATGATACTGACTGAGGCTGGTAGCTGATCATCTCCTTGCTGAAACCCATGGATCAACATACTCAAGAAGCTGAGGACGAAGAGGAGGCTTTCCGTATACCCGTTCGTATTCCACAGCCAGCAACTACATTATTGTCACCTCAACAACCCACTTCGTTAGGTTAAGATCGCCATATATGCAAGCCTCATCGCCAATTTCTGTCTTTGCGCGATACAGTGTGAGTCGAGTGTCCAACAGGTGTTCTCAGTGTCTTAACCGTCCCTCCAGTGTATGCTGCCATCACCGCCGCGTCACTGTCTCTTTTAGCCACTGGTATCGACTCGGTCTTTGACATCGGGAGTAATGTCATGCTCTTCTGGATACACAGAAAGGCTGAGAGGCTGGACGTCAACAAATGGCCTGTTGGAGGTGAATGCCATAGTTTGCCCGGCGTGTAACAAAACTGAGTTCTGTATCTATATCAGGTGCAAGGCTCGAGAACATTGGGAATGCGGTATATGGTACGCGTTGAATATTTCTACGAGATGGGACATGTTATTCACCACTATGCAGGATTTCTGTGAGCTTCACTCTTCGCCGAATCTCAGGAACATGTTTTGAGACAATCTCTTTGTAGGATGGGTTCAGTCAATCTGATCGTCGTGGTGGAATCCATTCAGTCCATCATCGCTCGAGATACAGACAAAACATTCCATATCCCTTCCGTTGTAGCCGTTGCAGCAGCTCTTGGTAAACCCTCTCTGTTTATCTTTTCTGTAGGACAGACTTTCCTGATCACAGCCGTAGGTGTCAAATTCGGGCTTTTCCTATATTGTCTGTCTATCAGGAGGAAGTCAAGTCAGGTGGAAGTGCTTTGGGAAGATCATAGGAATGATTTGTTCATCAATGGTTTTGGTGTGTTCTAATTGGCTCCTTCCTCGGAATCCTCATTTACTCGTCTATTTCTTAGGCTTGTTGATGTCGTGTGGGGGTAGCAAATTGAGGTGGTGTACGTCCATGTCTTCTTTCTCCTGAGTCTACATGCCTTGATAGTGTTTTGACTTAGACCTCGATCCACTGGGAGCCATCATTGTAACGTCTCCACCTTTGTATTTTCATCGCACCTGCTGACTTGCATCTCGGTTAACCGAAATTAGATCTCGTTCGGTGTTATCATCGCCTGGGGTCAGACCGTCTACAGACAATTCGAACACTTAGCTGGAAAGTCGGCTCCATATGACTTCCTCCAGTTGGTGATCTACAAGGCCGTCACCTTCAGTAATGATATCAAAGCGGTCGACACTGTTAGGGCGTACCACGTCAGTCTTACCTTGTCTTCCTTGGTTTTACTCTATCTCACTTACTCGTCGCTGCATTGGTTTCAGAGTGGACCGGTAAGTCGTATAAATGTCACTCGACGATTCTCGGTTTTCTCATAGTTGATGATTGGACAGTCGTATTTTGTGGAGGTTGATGTTATGATGGATCCGAACACACCGCTTCATAAAGCGCATGATATTAGTGAGTTGTTGCAAAATAAGATTGAGGTGTTGCCAAACGTCGAGAGGACGTTCGTCCATGTGGATCATGAGACGAAACATAGACCCGTGAGTTTGTTTCTCTCGCCAACTCTCAGAATTCCCGACTGAGAATCGGCGTCATAGGAACATGTGCATCGTAAATGAAGGGGGAAAGCCTTAGGGCCTACGTGTATTGTATTAGTACAGTGCGAATCACCTACCTTTATCCAACGCTGTCTTCGACTCGAATCTGTTGCCATGCTTTGGTTCTCCGGCTCACTTGATTCCGTAGTTGGCAAGTATTTCTCGACTCCGAGTCTCGACAGTCCCAAGTGTAGCAATCTGAGACGCCTCGCACACGATTGTACCCGCCAGTCACCTACGGCCCCATCATATTTCGCTCGTTGTCATCCGAGTCGACACTCGTGATATGTGGTTCAAAATACTTTTGGACTGGAAGTTGAAGGCTGTATGGACGTTCGACAAATCTTCAGCTGGATGAGCCCATTAAATATGGACAATCGTCAATGGGCTGGTTGAATGTTTTACAGTTCATGTTTCCAAACACTCGACTTCGTATCCTACAACGATTGGATTGACTTGGGTTACCCGGTTACGACTGCCGGCGTCGTTTCCTGTGGAAACGAGACTCACGCCGATCTTTTGGCTTCGGTGCCTTCTCCCTCAGTCTCGTTATAGCAAGCGGTCTTTTCCTCAACTTCATCCTATCTTGACACCTCGACTTGACTTACATTCAGGATCGTAGCGAATGACTGAGGAATACATCGCCACTGGTCCTAATACTAGTGGATGAGCGGAATGTGGCTTCGGTGGACATAGGATCGGACAACCAAGCGGCGATTAAGGCAATCCAATCCACACGACCAGGACCGGCACACTATCTCCTGGACGTCTTCCATGACGCAGTGGACGAGATCCTCAAGTGGGACGACACACTCCAGGTGACGATTCGTTGGGTTCCTGGCCATAAGGGCATCGAGGGGAACGAGCTGGCAGATAAAGAAGCAAAGGAAGCAGCCGAAGGACGATCTAGCATACTCACTGACCTCCCCATCACCCTCCGCGACACACTACCACAGAGCAAATCGGCTCTACTACAACATCATCGTACCGCCCTCGCAGACACCGCCGCTCGTCAGTTCAAGAAGACCCCCCGTGGGCAACGCCTTCGGCATATCGATCCAGGCTTCAGGAGTACCCTTTACATGAAACACACCCACGACCTCCCTCGACGACAGCAATCACTATTAATACAGCTTCGCACGGGCCACATCGCACTGAACAAACACCTACACCGAATCAATTGCGCCGACTCGCCATTATGTCCAGCCTGCGGAGAACACGACGAGACAGTACAACATTTCCTCCTCCATTGCCCAGCTTACGCTCAACAACGCCACTTTCTGGACCGCTCACTACGTCGCGACGCTCGGAATCTCGGATACCTGCTCACATGTCCAGTAGCATTCGAAGCCCTATTCAAATACATCACGGACACGAAACGATTTGAGAGATCATTTGGGAATGTACAGGGATAGAGACTCAGCGGACGGACCATTGCCACCTATATTACCATGAACTCTCATGGCCTCGTAGCTCATGCTCACCATAGGCCTTTGTATGGATCGACACTCACGGACTCGTGCATCTGTAGAACTACAAACTCGCATGTTATATCTGACATACGGCAATGCCACAACAGATAATAAATCGGATTTACAAACAAACAAACAATACTAGTGGATGGCGAACACGGATGTACATTACTGAAGTTACTGACTTGGATTGAGTCTTCGCATCAGAGAAACGCAGGGTCGCCCAGCAATTACATCGTCCTGGAGAGTAGTGGCTTTCGAGTTTCCAGTGTTCTTACTTGCGACATCGCTGTGACTTGTTTCTCGCTTTGGCCGAGCCGGACTTCGAACTCCCGCTACATGCTTTCTCAACCAGTGACCTATGCTAGACTTGGAACGACGCCTCTCATACGAAAGTTGATAGCGAGGAATCCTTTCATATGGAGACCTGCGATTCTGAATCCAACATCCTCGTCAAATCGCTGCCCAATTTATCTTGGGACATGATTCATCCAACCTCACATAACTAGAGGATTGGGGCCAGCACGACGAAGACCCCTGTTGGCGGCGCGTTGTCGCGACGGCAGAACATGGATACTTAGCATGATCTGACCTCCAGTAAGTATACGTGTTTTTAGTTTCTTTGACTTCGGTTTGATCAGATCCCTAGCCGCTGGTGGACACTTCAAAGAGCTGAGACAAGAATGTTTGGAATCGTGTTCAAGTTGTCAGCGCGTGTGTCAGCGTCGCCACTTGCCACTGGTTTCACAAACAAAATTTCTCGATGGTGTCACTGGAACGCCGGAGTTGGAATGACCTTCAAGAGGGTTCTTTCAAGACATCCATTGTGCTCCAATGCCGTTCCGTCATACTTGCCTATCCCCCGTTGTCCTTTCACGTCTTTGTGGGTACGCAGTGCCTCTCGGCGGTTGCCAACCTGTCTCGCAGAGTGTCCTTTTGGATCATCAATGAGGGCCTGCTACCAGTCCACTAGCGTCCCCTCGCTTGGTTCGCATCACTACTTCATATCGTGAAATTGACGATCGTCTTCTCAAACCACACTTTTACGATTATACCACTGTCAACGCGTCGACTGCTGCCACCATCACTCACTCGCTCAACAAGGCCGGAATGCAGGCACATTCATCGCATACGCGACCACGCGAGCTACTGCCATCTGAGGCAGACCTACAGTCAGAGGTGGAAGCGGAGGAGATCTTGAACCGTTATCTGTCATCGAGGGATGATGAGCTCTCCGGCGGTCGGGACAATCACGCTTATGACGGCGACATTCACGAGACACTAGGTCTCCCGGTTCCAGAGTCGACATTACCCAACACACCAGCGATGGAACTGTCTCACGCTGACGACACGACTACTGCCTCCGGGGACTACGAGGTTATCGACGAAGATACCGCAGATGACGCTTTCGTTGTGACAGACACGGAGGATGGTGACGACGAGTTTTGGAGGAAATACAAGGGCAAATATCGAGAGGCACAGGACGGAGATGAAGAGACCCTGACTGCACCATCGCCAGGGAAACAAGGTCAGGTGACCCAGATATTCGCGGAGTCAAGGTCGATTATTCCTCCCAACCGCGCAGTCCTCCCCGCTTTGACTGTGGGATCTCTACCATATCAGCTATTGCAATCGGCACCCCCTGTACCCCAGTCTTCGCGCCCTGTGAGCGAGGTCAATGAACGCGTGAGTACCCAGAGGCTGAAGAAGGGAAAGGAACGGGAGGTGGAATCCAGTGGAACACAGAGATCGAAGCCGGAAGTCCTGGCGAGCTCTTCTATTCCTTCTACTCGAGGGACGCATGGCTTCTATCGCCCTCATTCGCTGCGGCATTCTATGATTCCCGATTCCAGACCAGTAACTGTGCACTCCACAGCGTCCCATGTTGCTCCTCTCTTTAGTCACTCGGACTTACCACCAGACCTCGTTCGCGATTCCGGTCGCCTGTACACCGGATTCACTTCCCTCTTGGAGGGTCCCCCTTCAACTGCCTATGACCAAACCTCATTCGGTGGCGTCTCCACTTCCTGTGATATTCATGAGGAGGCAGAGTCTGGGATTGGGACGACGGGTACGCCCAATGAGCCTCAGTACTTGGACGACCATCCTCTGTTCCAGAGGCACAGTGCTGATGCCCGATCCCTCGACTTGGCAGAGGAGAGTGAGGGATCAGATGAGCTACTATACCCACCTGGCGAGGAAGAACTGGAGGAAGAGGAACCGGAAGAGGAGCTCATTCCACTGGAGAGTAGATCACCTAGCCCTGTTCACGCACTGGTCTGTACCCTCTCGACTCTGAAGGTCGAACACAACTCTAACCAGGTTTCACGATACTTAGACGACTAAAGAGTGGGTCTTGCACAACGAGCGCATACTGGAAGAATATGCGAAACGTCAAATTTCCCTGCCGTTAGGCAAGAGATTGAATCCTGAGGTTTGGCTGCTGTCTTATGCCGGTTATCTTTTCTTACTATTGACTTAGTGGGACGAGGCATCGCAATTCACCCACGGCACCATTCGCTTGTTGGCTGGGAAGGGTGCTGCTGGTCAGGACTCATCGAGCCCTGTAACCCCTCAGGTATTAGAGGATTACGTTGACCTGGACAGATGGGCAAAAGAGTATTTCAGGTCTCGCTATCAAATGAATCGTACTGGGAAGAACGTTTCCGTGGTGAGTTTTACTCTTATATATCCCTCCATCTGCTAACATTTTTTTCTATTGATCCTAGCTATTGAGCATGATCGTGAACAATATGTATGAGGCGGTTAGCCAGGTCATCAACCACATTGGTGACGTTGCGGTGGAGAGAATGGAAGAAAGGTCAGGGTCTGAGCTCGAGGTGGAAGACTTCGCGTTCGACTTTGGTAATGATATTTCAATTGGTCGCAGAACTTGAAACATGGCTAATAGAATCCTTTTGCCCATCAGATCTCAATATTTCGCAACAACTACCGGCTTTTCTGTCTGGTTACGGTCGAGTTGGCTCGTCCTTAGAGGCGCTGGTTCGTGAGTGCTCTATGTATCCTCCTCATTCCCCATCTGACTTCCATCTTCTTATCGCAGCCCGCCGTCTCCCAGCTTCAGCGCTTGTTAATCAAGTTATTACGCGATCAGGTCGCAGATCCAAGTTGACGCCTCAAGCTCAGGCCGCTGCTCTGGCCAACGTCGAGAAGTCGATAAAGGCAGCGAATAGGGGACTTGTCGCAGCCAAAGTGAATAGTACTGAACAACCCCGGGATATACTGAAGTCCAGGCCGCCCCCTGTCGCAACTGAAGGCAAGCAGCAAGGTCAACCTAAGGGTCGTCGTAGCGCTCGTAAGTGATTGTATCAGGCCACTCCTTCAGGTTCATACTGACCCATCCATCCTAGCCACCTTGTCTGAGATTCATACACCTGCAACTGCAGAGTCCAGTGCTGCGGGTTACGAGCGGTCATCAGGCATTGTCCAAGTTACTCCTAAGGCCATCTTCCTTCGCACTCCTAATGGCCAGCGCTTACGGCATGTATCGACAATTGGGACGATTGCGCAGAATGATAAGGGAACAGACTCTGATTCCGTTTGCCCGTCCTGTGGAAGTGCTTTACCGAACGCCGCTGAGAAAGCTAGTGTTCCGCCTGTTCGGTCCTCCTTGCCTGTCCTCAATGGAACGTCTTCTCAATCTTCGTCACGACCCACGCTATGTGGACCTCCGCAACCGCCTCCATCCTCTGCACCATCTCTTCCCCCACTGCCCTCTGTTATTCCTGAGGTGAAGGCCTATTCACTTCCGAACGTAGAGGTTGGTCCATCAGGATTGCAACGCCCTGTACTCCCCAAGCCCAAACTCACAATTAGACTTCCTCCTCCTGGAGCCGCGCAGGGTAAATCCTTGCCCACTGCCGAGAAGGAGGGACCCCCCAATGAAGATCTGCATCAGCCCATGGCGATCCCAGCACCATCTTCCAGTCTCCCGTCGCCCTCTGTGCTGCAGAATGCCGTCTCCGCGGTAGCTGAAAGATACGGCCTCGTGCAAGAAGGAACGCAACCAACTCCCATCATCTCTTCTTCGCATGGGCGTAGTGTGGGTGTTGCAATGCGTCGGATGACTCGCGCCGGAAGTTCATTGACAGGTACTGACGAGCCTGGAGCTGTTGTTCCATCGGGTTCGGGGACTCGGAAACGGAGGACCAAGAAGCGTAAGTTGGGAGGATGATGTTCGCTTAGTCTATACTTTCCTTCATCACTGCATGTAGCTCAGTGCCGTTGTAATCTACATGTACTCCAGCGAAGTCTACGATCCTCTTTCTCCGCGAGGCCCCAATGTGACCGTCAACGCTGTGACATCGTGACATGTGACGTTTTACACTCACGTCCGAGTCCGGACCGCATCCTCCAACTTTCCTTCAACCTTTGCAGACGGCATAACATACATTGTGGCTTCCAATGACCCTCCTGACTGCAGCGAGTTGGAGCCTGTGACCTTTACTATGCCTTCTCTGCTGGGAATATCGGTTTTCTTCTCCTCATCGTTCACTTGATTCATGGAGAACGGAGCGGTGTCCGTGCTTAAATATGCTGAGCTTTCCAAGGCGATAATGCAGACAACTGGGACCACCTCAATTGTAAATCGAGCCCCATAAAGAGGCTTCGCTGGTACTCCTAATGCTGTCGCAGACCCTCGGCACAGTTTTTGCCCTCCTGGGACTTGCAAACTATAGCTGGGCGCAAGCCTCTCAAAATGTCTCCTTGCCTCAGATATCCTCTTCTCCTTCCAATGCATCTCAGATCCTTGATCCTCGCCTGGCTTCACTATCCATAGAGTTCTCGTACCTTCCTTCATTTGGAGGTAATTTGTCCAATCCGAACCTCTTGACGAAGGAGTTGCTGCAGCGGCTTGTCGAAAGGACTGGAGTTGGTCCAGATATCCGTCCTGGTGGAATTTCGGTGTACGTCGAACAGCTCATTCACCTATCTTGAACTCCTTCACATTGATGACTGTTGTCCATCTCTTGTTCAGTGATAGCTCAATGTACCAGGCGAATGCATCTGCACTCGAATTAGATGAAAGCCCGGTGTGTTGACGTCTCCGAATTTACTCGTTTTTCTCCTCGCTTACAACTTGTTTCAGGCAGGAGGGATTTATAGGACCGTCTTGTGCGAATTTCATCGCTTCCAACGTTCCTCTGTAGCTCCTCTGACCTTTGTTTGGTAGTGGCCCCGCCTATTATGAATCATTCGCCGTATTCCCAAACACGTCTAGATACGTGATTGACGTCAACTTGGGCAACAACACAATTCAGTATGCTCGGGACGAGATCCAAGCTGCAATTGATTATATTGGTTGGGACAAGATCTATGCCCTTGAATGTCAGTCTCACCATTTCCCTCCCCCATTATCCACGCGTTGAAACTTACATTTTCGATCAATGCAGTGGGGAACGAAGCGGATCAGTACCCACCTGGCTCCCGTCCATCCACTTGGGCCTCTTCTGATTATACCGCACAATTCCTCGGCTGGACATCAATATTGTCAAGAAACCTGTCTCTACCTCCAGCAATCTTCCAAGCTGGCAGTTTCGCGATAGATCCGACACCAACGGCGCCTATGACTACCGTGTCTATCATCCAGGAAGGTGTTGACTCGACTAACGAAGTCAAGGTCTTTTCACAACATACGCAAGTATTGAATTAGCTATCTTGGCTTACCTTTACTCATTTTACCTGTAGGTACCAATACTCGACATGTGACCCGGTTAGGAATGCCATCGCTACCCTCCCAAACCTCATCAACCACCAAAATATTACTGTAATGCAATCTCGCTATTGCTCTTTTTTCTGAAGTATTGATTGCGAGTACATCAGGCGTACCTTGACCTGTGGAAACCTCAGATAGCCGCAGCCCATTCGATTGGGAAGGAATTCGTCGTCGGAGAATATAGCTCCGTCTCTTGCTCTGGCAAGGAAAATGTTACAGATACCTTTGGCCAAGCCCTCTGGTTAGCAGATAGTGAGTGCTCTTCATCCAGACTTGGGATTGACGTTGATGATCTGGTGATAGCTGTGTTGTATGGAGCGTTCTTGAGCATTTCGAGAATGTATCTTCATCAGGGCGCCACTCTGGTATTGCAGAGTGGCAACCAAGCCAACAGGTGGGTACACTTTTAAGTATATTGCCAGTAAAAAACGCGGCTCTAATTGAATTGCACTAACCAGCGCCGGGTTTTCATGGGTAAGGAAGCTGCTTGTTTGACTTTCGTCGTTGGGCTGACCGTGTCCTCTTGGAACCTAGTATGATCTCTGGTACCCAGTCCCATCAGATCGTTATGGCTCCGCTCGTGCCTCTCCCTCCTTCGTCGCCTATCTTCTCATCACAGAAGCAGTGGGATCGTCAGGCCAATCCCAAATCTCCCTCATCCCAACTCCATCCAACCCGCAACTCGCTGTCTACGCCATCTGGGACAACTCCATTCTATCAAGAATGGCAATCTTGAACTTGTCTACGAGGAATGTGACTTCTAGTCAAGATGCGGGTGAGGTGGTGGTTGATTTGAGTGAGTATGTGTCGGGATCTGGTGCCACGGTGAAGAGGATGACTGCGCCTGGGTTGGACTCTAAGGATTCGAGTTTGGTTACTTGGGCGGGGCAGAGTTATGAGAATGGGACTGCGAGTGGGATGGAGGTTATTGAGACGCTTCAAGGCGGGAGTGTTACGGTCAAAGGAAGTGAGGGTGTTTTGGTGTTCTTGTGATCAGAGTTGTACATGCGTAAACGCCCGCGCCCATCGGTCGTGCAGTCGAATACATTGTGTACTGGGTTAGAAACTTCTACCCTTCTTGCTCTATTCACAACAGTTGGGAAACTTGATATTTTTCATCCCCCAAGGCCCTCGGCAACGTTGTCGGAAGTCGGAGCCTGTGCCACGCGCAGTGACCTCACCGAAAAGTGCGACACTGCGCGCTCCCAATTGACGTATGCGTTCAGCTCCACCAGTTTCTTCTTGGCTTGTCAGAGATCCCGTACGGACGGGACATTATAAGAGTGCCAGAATGCTTGCTCCTCTCGTGTCAAACTCTCCGCTACATGGCTTACTTCCAACACTATCAGAATGCGGGTCCGGGATGGGGTACTCGAAACGTTCGTGGTATAATTCGAAATGTTTTCACTTGTTGGATCACTGACAGCCTTGTGCTTTGTTGTTCTTAGTACCAGTTTGGTCGACCTCCGTCGCCTGACTTTCAACCCCAGCCGAAATGTATGGGTGTACCACTACTTCGATCGATTCAGTCTTGACGGGAACTTTGCAGGGCAAGGACTTGATTATTATCGTGCCCATGCACAGGATGGTTCTGACCCGTCAGTTCACACTTCTTTCTTGTGGTTCCCCAGATTGTAATTGATTCTGATACGCCCTTATTGTCAGATTCTTCTTCCACTACGCGTTGGAACGATGCTTCGGACAACCAAACTCGACCGGAGTTCCACTCTTGGATGCTCGACGGTATCATCGTATGATATACGGTGGTCTCGTCCCATTATCCACCGCGCTACCCTCCGAATATGGCCACGCAGCTGCATACGAGGCTTATCGAATGTGGAAATATAACAGTGCCCTCTCTGAGCCTGTGGGTGGGGATTATGAACGACAACGTGAAGCTATCGTTGGTCTGGCCATCGCTGAAGGTAACCCATCTTTCCTTTCTATCCTATTTGACCTCTGAACATTTTCTTAGCTACTCATCTGTGGCGACGCACGGGCAGGGCGGTCAACAAAGTGGACTGTCAGGCGGCTTGCGAGGCTGCGGCATCAACAGCTACACTAATTTTCACCCAGGTATGCCCCTGGTCCAGCATTGGTTAACGTGCAGAGTATGGACAGTAACAATTTCATTAGAACGAACAACAGACGTCGTTTGGGGGTATGGGTAGTCAATATGGAGGCGGGGGGATGATGGGACAGTATGGTGGTGGACAGTACGGCGGTGGAATGCAGGGTCAACCTAACCGACAGTATTCTCGATCAGTTTCTCCATATGGGTACGTCCCTCCCCATTTTACCTTTTCCATCCACCGTGCTTAGTTATCCTCGCAGTGGTATGGGTCCTGGAACGCTTGGAGGTATGCAAGGTGGATGTTCAGGCACGCCGATTCCGGCTCACCTTTCACTGGTCCAGGTATAGGTGGCATGAACGATATGGGTATGGGAGCTGGAGGCTATGGTGGAATGGGAGGTGGGTATAACAGTGATATGGGGCCTGGCGGTGGTTACAACAATTCAATGGGAGGTGGGAGTCCGTACCTCGGCGTACCTGGTGGTACACCCTATCCTTATCAAGGTGGAGGTGGAGGTGGATATCGACAGAGATCTCATAGTATGTCTGCGCCTGGATCACCTTACGGTGGTGCGTTTCCCATCGATCCAAATGTCCGTGTTGGAAATGGTGTAACGGTTATCTCAGGTGGTGTTCCGCCGTATGCTGGAGGAGGAAATGCTGTTACCGTCCTTCCCGGAGGTTATGGGGCTGGTCAGTCTTATGGAGGTGGACAGGTTGGTCAGCCGTACGGAGGCGGACAGCCTGGTCAGGTTTACGGAGGTGGACAGGGTGGGTATCCTATGCAAGGATACCAGCAGGGGTATGGGGGAGGGGCTGGGTATCCTGGATATGGTGGGGTCGGTGGCGTCGGTGGCGTGGGTGGGTTTGCGCTGAGTAGCATCGGAGGGATGGGAGGGTATGGTCCTGGCCCTGGTGGACTTACTGGTCAAGCTATGGCTCAAGCGCCACACACCATCATCTTACCTTCGAGGAGGCGACATCGAAGACACCATGTTAGGAGGCATAGCTCGGGCTATGGGAGCTAGAGTCATTTGGTGGCATTCCAAAATACAGGGAAGCGAAGTTCGCGTTGGTATGTAATTCTAATTGGTTATAGAGCCTGTGATACCCCTTCCGTGTACGTATGTCTGTATAGTGGTACTGTATGATATCCGTCAACGGCAATGCCAGGTGAACAAACTCGACGAATTCGCAACTACGATACGTGGATCTAGGACAAGATATCCCAGTCGGCAAACACTAGATGACCTGGTGGTATACGGCATCGGAAAATCATCGAGACTCGAAATAAGCGTCTACTCACCACCCGACAAACGGACTACGATAGTCGAGCCCACCAACACTCGTCGCAAGCTGCCCAAACCGCAGAACCAAATCGATCCGCGACGTTTACTAGACGTCCTGTACGGTGAATGGAGTCTCGCGTATGTGTTTGGGGTAAACTATGCCGCATCAAAGGACGCAGAGACAGTGAGAAGGCAGGGCCAGGTATCAGAGGAACAAGAGGCGAGGGGTCAATTCTTGAACGTTTGAGTATTGATCGTCTTAAGACGGCTTGGAACACGATGGCCGAGGTACTACAAGACACGATAGAGAAATATCTGAGGAGCGGTATGAGCAATCATCATTTCTCGAAAGAGTCACCTGCTTACCGTCCCGCGAACCAGACTTTCTTGCCCACCAACAGTCCTTCGCAAAGCTGCCCGAACCGCAGAACCAATCGATCCACGACGTCTGTCGACGTACTATGTAGCGAATGGAGTCTCGCGTTGGTGTTTGGGGTAAGCTATGCCGCATCAAAGGACGCAGAGACAGTGGTAAGGCTGGATCAGGTGTCATTGGACCAAGAAATGAGATGTGGCGCTTGGTCCCGAGGAGTCTTCGTCTTGAGGAGCGTTTCAACTTGGGGCGGTTGAAGTAGGCCACGACTTAGGTACCGCGCAGACTGGAGAACGGTATGAGTAAATCATCAGAAGTGGCTACTCACCACCTTGTACTGCCCAGCTCTCCCTACGCCCTTGCGAAACCGCAGAACCAAATCGAACCGCGACGTGCAACCACTTGAGCTACTGACGTACTTGGAGCGGTGAATGGAGATCTCGCGTTGGTGTTTCGAAGGACGTGGACTCCATCGGACTCGCCTCGGAGTTGAAAGGAGCTTGTGTTTTGGAGTACATGTCATGTGCGCCACACCAGCGGTTGAATCTTGGAGCTTGAGTGAAAGGGGGGAGGGCGATGGGTCGAGGGGAGGATAGAGAAGGCAGGGAAATTGTTGGAGGGTATATATATATATACTTTTCTTAATCACATGGGGTGGCATTCACATGAAACCAGGAAAAGACTGGATGGGGGGTTGACAACAAACGCGTCGGTGGCTGAGCTCCAGTGTGGCTGACCGCCACGTCGTGGTCACGTGTCGTGGCCTGTGGCTATCAGTGTCCGATCGCTTTCTTCCTCCCTCATCTGGCGTTCACAAAATCAGTTTCAAAGGCGATATCTAACCCCCTCCACCTGAGTTGAATGAATAACTCCTAGTATCTGCTTTGAGCTTGCTGGTATAGGATTCAAACCTTGGTCCTCACCGGCGCTTGATCAACATGACCATCATCGTAAATGGCATGCGCTGAACCACGGTTCGCGCCCGAACCCTGATACCTATCTTTATGCTGTCCATGCATTGCAGTGGACCCAAGTGGTCCTTTGTGCCGAACTCCACGAATGCTGTACGGACCATGGATTTCATAGTTCTACGTATACAGCCACGGCAATTTTCGAAGTAAGTCCTCTCAAATTCCTAAAACTGATGCTGAGGACTATTGTCTTCATCACCAAGGCAACTCCTTGCTACCCGCATGTAGGTGGCATTTTATCAAATATGCGGGCATGTGTGGGGTTAGGAGATCAGCCTGCAGGCGGTCAGCTGCGTCATGAACTCAACTGGTGATTTATATCCTCAAGACCGAAGCGCCAGCCTCTGGCTATCCGTGGGTCCTTCTGACTGAGCTGGTTGCCCGTGTCGTAAATTTCTGTGAATGTCATAATTGCAGCGCCACATGGTCTACCGCGGCGCCATCTGCGCTGTTAACGACAGCTAACGGCCCAGCATTCGCATCCCCCAGGCTATAGATGCCCTTTGGCCCGCGCAAGTACAGAGGTGTGGCCGATGTCATCTCATTCAGGGATGATTAAACGATAAACTTCGGCGCTGTAACGCCAACTCCCCCTGTGAGTTCAAACCTTGTGAAACGAGTTGACCAAGGCTAACTCCGAAACAAAAGAAAGCACCAGCCACCGTCCCTCTGAGGTGGGGTATCACAATAGAGCAAGTCTTCGCAAATTCGATCAATTCACTGCTTCTCATGTCAAGAGATATGTTTTGAATTCTAAAGCATATGTTTTGGAGAATATAAATTCGACTCGAATGACGGGAGTACCGACAAGTTTCACTTTTAAATCGTCGCCGATCTGTTGCCTACCATGCAGTTCGAAACTCCGTTTCAACAAGAGCTCATGTCCACCAATGCAGCGTTTGGCCATCAACACCCCGGTGTTGCACCAGCGGTTAATACTCTTTATTATTAATGCTCTCCCCTCCTCAGCTCATTTAATTCCCTCGTAGCCTACAAGCAACAGATCAAACAAAAATCGTTTATACATCGGCTTCTATCACCAACGCCACCAATGGGACCCCTCCGTCAGATTTCGTACCGCCCTTCTTCTCGCTCCCAAGAAACCCGACATATCGAGCCCGCAAAGCTGGCGATATCATATCAGAGACTCGTTCTCCTCGCAGGGTGCGATCCGATGGGAATACGAGGGTACACAGGTGAACATTGTGGGCGACGACCCCGCTCGGAGGCTCGTCGCCTTGGTATTTCTCACAAAGTTGCATCAGGAGCAGGCGAGTGGGGTTAGTTTGGCCTTGGCGTTGAGGAACGTGGAGGTCGATCCGCACGGAGGGGATGGAGGTGCAAGAGAATGGGTCTGGAACGCAATTCGAGTTAGTCGATTCCGTTCTCATGAGGTCAGAAGCATGTCTAAGTAGGCCTCTGCGGTTTACAGTACCTAGTGGAGGAGGGGGTGATCCCGCCGTTCCCTCTTCGAGCCCAGACTATCTGGCAAAACGGTTATCAGTTCGCGCAAGACATGGAGGACTGCCAGGATAACAAGGCTCCGACCTGTGACATCTATGGGCGAAAACAAAAATCAACGGTCCCGAGGGGGTGACGACTTTGGATGGATGACGAGAAGTGTTTAATCGTCTTGCCTCGATTTTCTTTTTGGATGAGATAATTATGGGGAGAACTATATGTTTCTCGTGATTTCTCTGGAAACGTGATAAATATAATGCGGCTAATTACCAGATTATGGTGGATGAAATTCAAGTGTTGCGCTTCGTTGCTGGGCACTCTGCTGAGTGTACTGGGTGCTTGTCTCTCATGTCAATGATTGACAGATCCGCCGCTGCGAAACAAACCCCCCTTTCCAAAAGGCTGCAATAATATCTATATTCTGCAAACCTTTGTGGGATAGATACCTAAGTCGGTGGTGCTTGGTAGTAAGTAATATCCGTCGCAAAAGCGATGATGAAACAACGGCACAAGCGCGTGACGTGACATTGTGACAAGCTTCTCTCGCCAACTAGTACTACTCACAACTACTCAGTGCGACCCAGTTGGCTCCTGGTGAACCTCACATTCACGACTTGAATCTCGAGAAAACCAACACAACCTCAGGCACCAACTGAGTTTCTCTTGCTGTACAAATTCTTGCGTATTCCACGACGCACGCCATCTGTTGTCTTCTCCAGTCAATCACACCCAGAGCGATGAAGAATGTGACTATTCACCAGGGTGAAGCTCAGGATGCTTTATATTCAGCAGCAAAGGCATATATGCGATTCCATAAAGCCCTTGGGGCTACTCTTCTCATATCTTAGATTGGTCCCCCCGCTCGACCAGAACGACCTCTGTATCACGGCCCGCATCCCATCTATCACGACACAACTTCCCTCAAGACGGCTGCCTTAAGGCCTCTCGCTACTGTCCGATCATCTACTACTTACGCGCTCCCTCTCCAATCCAGTGCCGGTGCAAGGATGCGTCAATAGCCATTATCTCATCAGCTTGATGTGGCACTGGAGAATGTCAGTCCGACGTTCTATTGAGCCATTCCCCGCTCGTGGGAAAGACTACCCTATCGTCTTGGTGACTGCTATTAGGATGGATGTAAGAATCTATTCGTCTCTTGTCGGGTACCGGAGGCCTTTGGAACTTGACGGGGTAAAGTGGGTGAAGAGGAGGACTCGGAACGGCGCCAAAACTGATGGTTCTGGTGGGGTGGGGAAGAGGGTGCCCGGTCGATGGTCCCGAGTTGAGGGAGTTTTCTGACACCTAATCGCCAAACTCACGTCTGCAGAATACTCACCACACAAATCATATTCGTGATATAGTAGTGCTTGGTATCCCTGCATTATCCATACGAGATCAACACCTTCTGCCGCCATGTGACGTACATTAGGCGTACCATCACCACCAATCAGAGTCGATACATGTGGCTGCCAGTACTAGCTGAACTCAAAACTGTGATAGGATTACAATTTCTACTAAGTACGTTCTTGAATCTTGACGATAGGTTCTTTTATGTCTTCGATTCGCCAACGAGAGCCGACATGGACGCTGGTGTAACATTACCTTGTCGTTCGTGCCAATACCCTTGCCAATGCAGCCCTCAAAGTGGCCCTAGATCATCTCCGACCGGGTCAAAGGTGCAGGGTCCTCAGGCACGTCAATGTAGCCTTCGCTGAGTTCAATCTTGATAGCTAGATTATCATGGGTGGAAGCCATTCCTTCCTTCCAACGAGTGTCCCCTCTTGATAAGATAAAATTGGATAAAGTATTTTCATCCAACGTGGGTGATAGAGTCGGCCGACATAACATGCTATAGGTCAAGCGACCCCAGACCCTGAGTCCCGAGTCGTAAGTATGGATATCGCCCCTGAATAACACCAGGGGAAAGACGGACAGAGTGACAGATCCTGCATTAACCAGAGCCCCGTTCGTTGGGTCGCGTGAGGGTGAATAGGACACGTTCATGAAAATGCACCCATAATTGACAATGGCAATGGAGGAAGCGAATTCGCGGAGTGGACGAGGGGAGGTCCAGTTAACGGCGGGGCTCTTTTTGATCGTATGACCCAAAATTTCAGCGGATCATGTATTTGGGACTCGCGTGAGCGCTCCCGTCCTCTCCGTCGGAGTAGTGGTCAAGCTGGCAAACGTTTGTGACCGGTTGACTGGCGGAACGACCTTATCCGCGCGACTGAGTTGGCAAATTGTCGGCAGCCACAAGGTACCCATGTCTTTCTAGCAGGTATTCACGACAAGCACAGATAGCAGTAGGATGGGGGACAATATAGGAGATGGAGTGATCATCATTCTCAGTGAGTTGACCCGAGGTTACGAGAGCGCTGCGGCGCGCCCAACTTACGAGACCTTGTACAGCAAACAGAGCTTCGCTGATGTCGAGTTTGATCCCATCTAATTGATGGCGCATCCGCGTGGAGGATAGCTACTGGACTCGATCATAGTTCCATATCCGTGCGCCGGATTTGATCTCACATTCCCTGACAATCCAGCCCCAAGTTGATTTTGCAGCTTGATCGACATGGCGAGGCGCGAGGCACATTTTTTTTGACTTTCAAGCATCATCAACATAAGTAACGAAGAGTTTATCACGAGGAGAGTTGAACCGGAAGAATGAAGGGAGCAAGACGAGTCGGAGAGATCCATATGCTCCTACTACGACATGAGTCAATTAGTGCCGCATGGGACACTGCAATGCTCCAGGAGATTGGATAATTAGCTCATAAATCAGGCTATCAATGCACAAACGCCGAGAAAAGTGCCCCTAACTTAAATTTTTGGCTCCCGCGGCAGTGATGCCTTTGCAGTCCACAAGGTCAATACACGGTGCAATCACAATCAGCATGGTGGCGGAAAGCTCGGCGACTTCGAATACGTGAGTATCTGAATGGTCAGGCGTCAAGCAGAAACCTAATGAACCGTACAGGGAGAATTGTTTCGGGAGGCAGCTTGGCGTGGGACGCACATGACCTCCTCTGCCGAGAGTCGTGCCCCAAGTACCATCCTTTACTTTGGGTCAAATTCACAATGTAGGTGCTTTGTGATGTGCCTTCACATGGATGTCAGATTGGAGGGGAGCGCAGTAGTGATTGCCGTGTTCAATGAAGGAGCTGGGGGGGACGGTTGGAGAGGGTTTCGCATACTTGCACTGATACGAGAATTAATAGAGCGAACGTGCATTGCTAATAAAAACACAGTGAGAGTAAAAGCTCGTGTGAATGTCAATCACTCCATCGAGGGGAGCCGGTGAGGAGACTGGGGTGGCCGATATCTTGGGCAAGGCACTGTGAGTTGTCCGTCCATTCAACGGATGGATTTGGATGAAGGAAGGTACAGCAATCCAGGTACCGTGAAGTAGGTAGATCTTCAGCCGCCGAGGGTCAGTGAGAGCGGATTCTCTGCAACGGCCGAAGAGATCCCTCTGACAGAGGGAAGACATTCGCTTAATGAAAGTACCTGATTATATGTGATGACCGAATACCGACGAGAGGACGGCACAAGGATTCAAGGGTCCCTTTGGATATTTTGCGAAGAAGGTCCGCTCGATTTTAGGTTCTGACGAGAGCTTCTCAATTGACAAGAATCCACGACACCGCCCAGACAGCGCATGAAGTCTTGCGACCACAAGGTCGTGGACAGCCGGCCGTCAGATACCGTAAGAAGGGAATCAAGTTCCGAAGGTCAGAAAACGAACGTTTTGGCGGCGGTGCGGAGCAGTAAAGCTGGGAGGGTGGCAGAAACCCGAACAATCGAAGGCATGGATATGGATGGGGTCGGCCGCTGGTCTGGCAGGGCCAAGGGAGGTTGTAGCATGCGATACTGGACCGATCTGGCGTGTGAGAAGTCTCCTGAAAATCGCAAGCTAGACCAGAACGATCACAGAAGCCGAAGGGATGCTGGGCACAATGTGGTTCACGGCACGTTCTTGGGGAACAAGATTAGAACTCGACAAGTCAACATACCGGCAATTAGCGAATGCAAGCCAATTGGGCACTGCAATCGACGAACGTTTGAGGTACGGCAGCGAAGAGCACACTGCGATGTCTCCAACAGTATCTGCGTTCCGGAAGCCGCATTCAGCCCCGAACGAAGATACATCAAGATTTCTCAGCGCATCCATATATAAGACCTTGTCCCCACCGTTTCCGAGTTTCCGCCAGTCAAGCGCTCATCCTCTCATTCTCCCCTGCTCTCTGCACTAGGGTCGAGATTACTTATATGTCGGGAATCGAAAACATGTCTAGCAACGAATCAGATCCCCAACTCGGCAAGGGCGGCCACTCTGCCTATGTCTTGGACGAACGTCGTCGCGCCGCTCTTTCAGAGGTCGATAACGCCAAGTTCTCGTACGTCTCTTCCAACTTGTTTATACCTGGGCTGTCTTCTCATTTGCTTGACTAGATGGTTCCACGTTAAAGTTGCCATGGTCGCTGGTGTCGGTTTCTTCACCGATGCCTACGACATTTTCGCCATCAGCATCGCCTCCACGATGTTGGGATACGTCTATGGTAAAGGTGAGTACACCTGTCCTCCCTGTCCATACTTCAGTCTTTGATTCTTGATTAGGCCTTGCTCTGAACAGCAACCAGGATCTCGGTGTCAAGGTTGCTACCCCTGTCGGTACTCTGGTTGGTCAATTGTTATTCGGCTGGTTGGCAGATGTTATCGGTCGTAAACGAATGTGTATGTTTCTGTTCCTTTGGTCTTACATATTCAATTTACTCACGCTGTGTCCCAGATGGTATCGAACTCATCATCATCATGACTGGCACCTTCGGTCAAGCAATGTCTGGAAACAGTCAAGCAGTTGGTATCATCGGTGTCCTTGTCGTCTGGCGTTTCATTATGGGTATCGGTATCGGTGGAGATTATCCTTTGAGCGCCGTCATCTCATCCGAATTCACTCCCACCCGTATTCGTGGCCGTCTCATGACCGCGGTTTTCGCCAACCAAGGCTGGGGTAACTTCAGTGAGTTTGTGATTTCCTGACCCTCTGAATCAAACAATTAAACTTCCTCATCCACAGGCGCGGCCCTCGTCGCCTACATTGTCGTTGCTGCCTACAAGGACAAGATTATTGCCGATCCTTTCCCCCATCTCAACCACGTCGATTACCTTTGGCGTCTCCTCATTGGTCTCGGCTGTGTTCCTTGTGTTATCGCTCTCTACTTCCGTCTCACCATCCCCGAGACTCCCCGTTTCACCATGGATATCGAGCGCAATGTCACCCAGGCCGCTCAAGATGTCGAGAATGTCCTCTCCACCGGTACTTTCTACCACGACCCCGACGCAGTTGTCCAGCGTGTCAAGGCTCCCAAGGCCAGCCGAAGGGATTTCGCTGCTTACTACGGCAAGTGGGAGAACTTCAAGGTCCTCTTTGGAACTTCTTACTCGTGGTTCGCTCTCGATGTGAGTCCTTCGATGATTATTCATAGGATTCTCTCATTCAATTCACCTTCCAGATCGCCTTCTACGGTCTCAGTCTCAACTCCTCCATCATCTTGCAAGCTATTGGTTATGCCAGCCCTTCGCCCAAGACCAGTTTGGCTGCTTACACTGCCTTGAAGAACATTTGCGTTGGTAACTTGATCCTTGCTGTCGCCGGCCTCATCCCCGGATACTGGGCGTCTTTCCTCTTTATCGATTCTTGGGGAAGGAAGCCCATCCAGCTCATGGGCTTCTCCATGCTCACGATCATCTTCTGCTGCATGGGTACGTGTCACGTCTGATCCCTATGTTTCCTATGAAACTTAAATCACCTTATAGGCTTCGGATACGACAAGCTCACCGCCAACAAAGAGACCCAAGGCGCCTTCGTGTTCCTCTACTGCTTGGCCAACTTCTTCCAGAACTTTGGCCCCAACACCACCACTTTCGTCATCCCTGGCGAGGCCTTCCCCACTCGTTACAGGTCCACTTCTCACGGTATCTCTGCTGCCTCTGGAAAGCTTGGTGCAATCATCGCCCAAGTCGGCTTTGCTCGTCTCAAGGATATTGGCGGAACCAACAGATTCGTCCAACATATGTACGTCCTCGCCCCCTCTCGCCCCTGCTGATTTCACATACTGAGCCCATATTTACCATTTTTTTCAGTCTTGAGATCTTCGCCTTCTTCATGTTGACCGGTATCTTCTCGACGCTCCTCCTCCCCGAGACCAAGGGTCGTTCATTGGAAGAACTGTCGAACGAGGATCAGGAAGGCTTCATCGGCGGTGTCGCTGGTCAGTCCGAGCCCAAGAACGAGGTCTCCGTTGGAGAGCGCCGAGTTTGAGATGGGACTATCTTCCCTTCCTTTCTTTTTCTTGGTTGATCGCGGGGGTGGTTTGTAAGAGAAGTATAATTTACTTATGCGATATCCGAGTAGTTGTTGTTCTCCCGTCACGGCCATAACGATGATAGAAGGACTCTGTTCGCACCTTAATGTAACGATGTTTCGATTCCATATCGTGTTCGGGATTGCTCTGACAATGCATATACATATCTGGGTCGACGTCCAACTGATGTGCGCGTTCAGAACCGTTTTGGTTATTCGATTTCCTTGTTCGGTGTGGGCTTCGGGTTGGAACGAACGCACTGACGATCGATCGCTCTGTCGGGAGTGATGTCACTCTCAATTCGTTCTGCTCATAAACCAGAGCGAACTGTCCCAGTTCTTTCATCCTTCCCCCCGTCTTCGAAGAGGTACGCAAGCCTCTCCAACAGGTCTCTGGCGTTTACGATGCTGACTACTTGTTGCCCCATAGCCAGAGAAATATGCCACCCAAAATCCAGAGCCCCCCTGATTCCGCATTCGCAGAGCCGTCGGAGCCTTCCCAGCAAAAACCTGAAGACAATCCCAAACAACAGTTGACAAATGCTCAGGAAGAGAACCCACAACTCATCGCGCACAAGGATCACGAGGAGAAAAAGTCGAACGAACGCAAGGGGAAACCCAACTCGAAGCTTTGAATTCAGCCAGGTCGAATTGTACTCATTCCTGATGTTTGAGTCGTTCCAGCTTTAGCGATCTTCCTGTATAACACCCTTTATCATTGATATCACAGCCTAGAACCCGCATTGAGAATACACCCTGAAATATCTACGCCCCGCCTAAACTGTCCAACCGAAACATTGCTGATACCTCCCGTCCGTTTAGAGGGTGACGGGGACGCAACCGATGGAGATGAGGCCGCCTGTAAGATAACAGTCAGAATCCAAACATTATGCAAAATCGGGCGTTGATTCAAAGCATTCATACCGTAGGAGTTGTCAGAGCAACAGACAGGGTTGGCAGAGCTAAACATGGTTTAATGCATTGTAGGATGGAGGTCTTGGGGTGAAAGCTTACCAAGAAGAGCCGCTGCCGACACCAATGACGGTGATGGGGCTGCAGGTGAGCCCAACGAGGACGGTCAAATCCTCGAGGACAATGCCCAAGAGACCGAGAACGAGACCAGCTGCACTGGAGGAAGCGCTCTCGACAGTGTTGCAGCACTGAATGGGGCCGGTGTTGCAAGAGCTAGCGGGCTCAGTGGGAACGGGGTTGGCGACCGCAAGGATGGCAACCGCAGTGGAGACTGCGAGGGCTTTGTTGATCTTAGCGAACATGATCGATGAGGATGGGTTTGAAGACGAGCGGTTTGAAGTCTGCGACTGGAGAGATAGAGGTCAATTCAGCCCTCATTTTATAGGTGTTTTAGGAAACTCTGTTCGGTTCAGTGAAGGCAACATTGCAGTTGGTGACCAGGCCGCCGCTGTAGGTAAACGCCACCATCAGAGAGCGATACGTACCACCCAGCCAGTGTGCTGCATGGACGAACAAGGTACGCCTCAATGTCAATGTGGAGCAAAGTGCTCTGCTGGGAACACTTGACCACTTTCCAGTTCCACGGGTAGCAAGTAAAGTGGGGGGCAACGTAATTCCAGGCGGGGATCGATCAAGGAGGCACAGCAGTTGCTTCAGAACCCCGTGCAATTTCACTCAAAAGAGCAGCTTCGGAGTGAGACGGACGCATTGCAAAGGCAAACGTTGTGGTGCTGCCGTTACGGATGGACAGGAGTGTCTCAGTGATCCATAAGGTCGCCTGGGAAAACCGGACGTCCTCCTCCAAGGTACAAGATAGAATCCAAGGAGTGCAGTGAAGCCCGAAATAAACGTTTGAGAGTGCCTTGAACTTCACATCCCAGTGAATGATTGGACGACGGTGATTTCCATGGAATACGAGACAGCGTCCGGGGAAAGCAGTGAAGATCAAAAGTAGACGATTGGACCACCGTGAAAGTATCCCAGTAAGTGGCAGTGGTTTCTAAGGAAAGTGATTCGAGGAACCAGGATGGCCTGTTACATCGATGTGGCATGTCACATGTCACATAACTGCTTCTTACACCAGTACTTGACCCGATCCCAAAATGCCTCCAACTCGGAATGCGTCTGTCTGAGCTCCTGATTTCTGGTGTTATGGAATGCTTTCTGCTGGCCCAATTCCATGGTGGCACTCTCGGTAGGTGTCCTCTCCCTTCCTGCACTAGCTTCCATTTCATACTCAGGCTAAGTATTCGCTGTCAACAGTGAAAGCACATGAGGCTCAACTCTCAGGGCATCGGCGTCCGTGCAAACAACATTTTTCTGTTATATCCCTCATCAATCCTTCATGGGTCGACATGCTCTCGGAACCGTCGTCGTCCTCTTGTTATCTCACTGAGTTCCCCGAGCGGTGCCGTCATTCTGTGTGAACCCCGCTCGAGAATACTCAATCCTAACTCGCTTCACCTCGGGCCCCAAGATAGCTCCTGATGGTAGTGATTTTCCTTGGCACGCCTGTTCTCTGAGTTGTGTACGGGGTGCCGCATCCACCCCTCCTGACTCTTTCGGTTACATTTCGGTGTTCGTCCAACGGTGATTATCCTATACATAGCGTCGCCTCAATGATATACATCGTTGTGGTGTCTCACGATCTCTTCTTCCATCCATTTACGTTGTCACTGCGACGGGCCGGTTGATTCACGCAGGTCCTACCTATGTATCCTTGCAGGCGGAATGAATCCTCATCACATTTCGGGTGCCTCCGCGATCACCCCTTCCAATCATGGTGACTTGTATCAGTTCCCCATCCAGGAATGAGGGGTCAGGCAATTCTGTTTTCTCAGAGCGCTCAGAGTTGACCTTTCGGCATGTTCTTATCTCCTTGGCGATTCTCCAGACTTTTGCTCGTGTCCCCAGCGTCACGGGGGTCATCCTCCCACCCTGCTACTTTGTTCATCTTTAAGCCGCTCCATCCCAAGAGGCTACGCGGACCCAATCTTTTGTGCCTACCCTGCTGCCGTCTTCTCCTGAAAATTTATCCGGCGATTCTTCATCCGACTGCCTAATACGTCGGTGCTTCACTCTAACTCGACCAGCCGGGATCTGAAGTTTGAGCGGTTGTGAACCTTTCCAAGTTGAAGAAGTTGCACTGTCACTCTGATTGTGTCAGCCAAGATCGTTTGAAGACTCGACTAGAGAAAGTCTCAAGATATCACGAATAAGTTTTGAGAGTACAGATGTGGAAGATTAATATTTCTGAGTATTGACGGCGTCTACGGCAGTCGTCCAGAAAGCCTCTGGATCGTCCCAGTGCACCTGAGCCAGATTGATTCAGCGTAAGATGCAGACAGACGACCCAACAAGTCAGGACTCACAAAATGGTTGGCACCATTGATACGAATGAATCGAATGTGTCTAATCTCCTTTCCATGCTCCAAGTTCTGGTTATACTGCCTCGCTGTCTCGATCATAGCATACACACAATGCCAGATTGTCCTATCGCACCAAATATATACCACCTCCACGTTAGACAAGTACTTCTTGGCCAAGTCCTCGTTGAACAACGCTCTTTGGCCCTGCCAGCAAAGACTGGGCTGCATGGGGACAAACATGGGGAATTCGGACCGAGCAGCGGCGACAGGATCAAAATTAACATTGTTTTCGTCTTCGGTCATATTATCCACCGAGGGACGCACGCCGCGCTTAGAGAAGTCGAGGCCTGACAGGGAATATGGATCGGAGTGATTGTAGTAGGTAGAAACCCGGTATCGGAAATTGTTGAAGGCGGCTTCGGGGGTGGGAAAATCGGGGTCTGTGAAGGGGTCGTAGATTTCGGGAGGTTGGTGATAACCAAATACCAGATGTGGAGGGTCTTTGCGAGCATCAGCTTGGCCAAAGAGAAGTTGATATAAGCCAGTTTCATACCGTAGAGAATTAATTGCCTGAAATGCAGTTCGAGTTTGGCTAGCGTCTCTTTAGGAATCACCTCTGGATGGCCGAAGACAGCGAGGGGTGTAGCGTTACCCATCGACCAACCCATGACGGAGAAACCTCCCTTTTTCCTATCAGGAGTAACCGAGGGTACATTCTCAGTCTCCGCAAACCATACAAGAAAATTAGCAACCTCAAGAGCAAGCCGCTCCATGAATGCCTTGTCACCGGCATTCAGGTCGGCCAATTCCTCGTCGGTATACTTTGTCGAACCAGCATAGTCACGACGGTTTAAGATCACAAGACGGACGTTGTCTTTGGCACCAAGGGGAAGGAGCCTGTGGAAGGTGTCTGATCGTCATAAAGATAAGCGATAGAGGCATAAGTCAGACGCAGACTGGGGGGTAAAGTGAAGGAAATTTGGGACTTACGGCCAGTGAAAGCAGAACCATGGTAGATGACCAAAGTAGTATAATCGTCCGAACCTTCGACACGCCCGCTGTCGGTAAAGAACAACTCAGTGCCTTTGAGATCGACTGGCGCGGTGGGCATGATGGTACAATGGAAGCTGGAGGATGAATTCCAACAGCAGTTATAAATATTAGGAAAATGCAGTGCATCGTGACTGGATTGCTATCTGCTTTGATGCCGGCAGAGGGACCTAGGGTGACTATAGTTGACACTCATTGCCACATAAATGCCGCAGATTCCGTGCGTCCAACTATTACTGTTGCTTGATTGCAGAGTTTGTTTCCGCCAATGGACTCGATTGTTACGACGTCGATATTTGTGGATAGGAAAACTATTTGAGTCGTTCATTCATCTATGATGTTGTGAGTCGGTCGCGGGCGGGGATCGATCTAGGAGGAACAGAAGCCGACGCAGAAACCAATGGACTAATGTCACTCGAAGGCCCGAGGAAGTTGGAGGAGGGAAGGCGTTTAAGAAGTTGCCGTTACAGATAAACAGGACTGCCCCAGCCCCTGTAGGTAGCGTCCTATGATGGCAGTGATGACCCAAGCAGATGATTGGGATTGCCGTCAAAGTATCCCAACAACCACAGAGACGAAGTTGTGACATCGTCATGGTTCACGCGTTAACACATCACGCAACTGTGTGGCAACTGCGCTCCTGATGTTTTATCGAAAATCCTCACTGTTGCAAATCCCTCATCAACCCTTCCTCAGCGACCTTTTCCGGATATTAGTCGTCGTCGTCCTCTTTCTAACTCGCCGAGTTTCTCGAGAGGTGCTGTCACGCGGTGTGGAACAGGTCAATTCTACCCTTCATTCCTGAGCGCTAAGATACCCCTTGATGGCGGGAATCTGAGTCTCATGCCCATCTTGCTGCATTGCGTCCGGGAAGCCGCATTCACGCCGACTCTTTCTGGTACGTTTCATCGTTCGTTCAATGGTGATTATCCCAACTATAACGTCGCCTCGATGATATGCATCTCTTGTGGTGTCTCCCATCCCATCCCATCCCTTCGCGTTGCCGCTGCCACGGATCGGCTGATTTACGCAATTCTGACCTATCCTTGAATGTGGGATAAATCCTCATTACATCTCGGCTCCCTGCGTGATAGACCCTTCTGATTCCAGTGGCTCGTATCAGACCCCGCGCAGAAACCAAGGGCCAGCATTGCTTCTTGCCAAGCACTCAGAGCTGATCGTGGAGATATTCGAGCTTCAGCCAGTTTTGGCCTTCGCTAAGTAAGTATTCAAGTCGATGCCATGTTGACCTTTCGGTATGTCATTCCTTTCTTGATGATTCTCTGGACTTCTTCGCGGAAGTCGTCTTCCCACCCCGAACGCTTTCATTCCGTATACTAATCATCAACCTCAGCTTCGGGGGTAAGCTAAGTAGACCTCTTCAAGCTTCACGTCTGCGAGGGTAAGTATCTTGTGACTCTTCTGAACATGAATTGCACGGGCTTTTGTTAGGTAACAAATGGAATAGTGGTACGGTGATAGTGGTACATTGATGCACGACAGCTGTCAGAGGGAATGGAAATTACACGGTGAAGGTATCGTATTTCGTGGTGGATGCACTTGGGACGGAACTGAGTCGGCAATAGTCAATAGATTACTTCTCCACAACCCCTTCAGACTCTTGTGAATCTTTCTGGATCTTCTCCACACATGCGAAAGTGGCGACGATCTCGTCTAGCATGTGAGTGCCAGGAGGATAGATGTCCAGACAGGCATTCTTGCGCGTCGACATAAAGCCAGAGTGATGATACCGCGCGACGGGAGTGTTTGGCTCCTCGTTCAATTCCAGCTGTGGGAGAGAAGTTGTTAGCGGGATAAGAATCTCGCAATGTCGAAATAGCTAACCTTTAAGTGGCCGATGGCGGGGATTCTCCATCTATAGGATCGACCATCCTTCGCGGTGAAGGTACGGTCCCTAGGCAGAAGACGATTAGAGATGTCATGCAAAACGAGGAAAAGACACTAACCGGCCGAGCAATCCACTACCGTGCAAGAAGGTTCCCAACTTCATCTTCTTGCCTTCGAATTCGATCTCAGACGAGCGGAAATGATGCCACTCGATCTGAGCCAGGGGTGAAGCATCTCCCTCATTGTGCGACTCCGTGTATCGTGTTACGGTAGTCGTTCGATGGGAGAGCTTGTGGGGAGACTCAATCCTGTAGACAGGTTCGTCCTTGTCATTCAACAGGAGAGTTCGTGATGGTGATTCGTGTGAGAATGTGAGTTCCATGGTTTGATGAGATATCAGCGCACGATGGCCGCACCTCTATATGCTGTTTGTGTTTAACCTGGACTGAGCTGGACAGCAAGAGATGGTGGACGTCATTGCCATGAGTTGGCCCGGTGAACGAATGTGAAAGATAAATGAGGTCCTGGTATAGGTCTAGGAGGGCCACCAAAGACCCATAAGCGAAGACCCGCAGCGCCTAGAAGGATCTGAATCAGCGCCAGCGAGCAAGTCGAGATGCTCTTGGCCCGACATCCTCATCTTTCCGAAAGTCGCCCTCCTTGTCCCGGAGGATGCTCACCTCTTGCCGGAAACCACCATGTCCTGCTCCCGTCGAGTCCCTCCACAGCCAGCCCAGAATTCACAATCAAGGCCATCCGGCTAGCTTATTACCTGAGATGAGGCTCTCTTTGGGGCCTTTCGCTTCTCTCCGCTTTTCTGGCCGACTTATAGGACACAGTGGGTGGTACAGAATTTCTCTCGATGTCGCTGTTCAACAGGGAGGCAAGTTCAACTCATGCAATCCCACGGTCGGAGAATGACACTAAGCCCGGCGATTAGGCGAACTATGTTAGGGGTGCCGTGATCGGTCCTGGTGATCAGTGGGTTTCAAATTATCCATTACGCTGCCTTACACTTACCAGGATACCTGCCACACAGATCTTCGAAAATGCCACCTCGTCAGCGTCCCCCGTCGTCAGAAGGCAGCTCCACACCGCCTGTGGAAAAGAGACGCAAATCCTTTCACGCCCACGACGGCTCACCAGCTATGAATCCGATATCGTTTCCGGTCTTGGCTGACCCGACTCCATATTTCGCACCTGGTGTATTTGACGACCTCAATGTTCAGAGGTTGCGAATGGCTTATCAGAGCAGCCGACCGTTCAAGCATGCCATCGTCCCGAAATTGTTCCAGGATGATTTACTCCAGGCAGTGAAGGACGAGTGTTTAGCGGAGCTCAATTTCACAGAGAAGGAGACAGATATTTACAAGGTATGTTCTTATTCGTTTCCCTTCTGTCGTCGTTTCTGGGGCTTTATCTCCAACAATTCTGTTAGGTCAATCAAACCGGCGATTTAGCGTCCCTTTCCTTTCTAAATTCCGAACAAATCGCCCTGTTATCGTCCCTCTTGACTTTGCGTGATTCCCTCTACTCGTTCAAATTCCGAACCTTTCTTCGGAACGTCACTGGATGTGGACCGCTTTCTGGCATAAAGCAAGATATGTCTGTGACCTCGTACAAGAAGGGCTGTCATCTCCTGAATCACGACGATTCAATCGATTCTAGGAGGGTCTCGTACATTCTCTATATGCCCTTACCGAATTACCAACTTTGGCAGAAGGAGTGGGGAGGAGCACTTGAGTTGTACCAGACGACGGAAGCAGCCGATGGAATTCCTATACCCGCCTCTATCCCCACCAAGACCATTCCTCCCAGCTGGAATCAATTTGTCTTATTCGCAATTCAGCCGGGAAGAAGTTACCACGCTGTCGAAGAAGTCGTCGTCGGTGGAGGTGGTGAAGATGGTCGACAGAGACTGACGATCAGCGGTTGGTTTCATGCAGCACAACCTGGAGAACTTGGATACGAGGCAATGTCATCGGATCACATACCAAAGTCGCTCATCAGCTCTCGCGAGCAGCTGGTAAGTGTCCGCCGTCTGGGCAACAGACTCTGAACTTATGAGGTGTTGTACAGACGACTACGAGATCCGATCTGAAGGAATATGACGATCACTCGTTCCCGGAAGGCGATGGACCTCCTCTACCCGATTCCCCCCTCTCCGACCAACACATTTCCTTCCTCTCCCAATTTCTAAACCCCGTATACTTACAGCCTCAGACTATCAAAGCCCTCGCATCCCGCTTTGAAGCCGAGTCCTCCCTCGAATTACATCTTTTCCTATTCGCACCGATTTCCTCTAGACTGGAGTACGGTTTGCGAGAATTGGATAAGTCGGATGAACTGGACGCTGCTCATCGTGAAGGTCGTGTCCCACCCCACTCGGCTGGTACTGGATTGAACTCGCGATGGGCCATCAAAGGACCGCCACACAAGCGAAGATACTGCATCCTGAAGCCTCAGAATATTGTCGGCAGACAAGGCGTGTCACCATTATTCGCTCCGGAGGACGGTGCGGACGAGATTATACGGAGGCTACAGGATGAACTGTTCCCTAGTCCTGCGTTTAGGGCGTGGCTTGCGAGTTTGACGGGATTCCTGCCGTTGATGTATAATGTCGAGGCGAGGAGGTTTAGACCAGGTCTGGACTACACGTTGGCGACATGGGAAGAGCATGATGTTCGGTTGGATGTTGTATTGGGTTTAACCCCCAATAATCACGATCGGTTAGAGGCTAGCGAAGGTGGGGAGGAGGCTAACGGTGAAGAACGATCTGGATGGCCCACCGGCGAGTGGGGAGGATGGGAGGTAAGCAATGATGCTCCTTTTTGAAAACCAAATGAATCTGATTCTTATCTCTGGTAAACTAGTGCTACATGCCCCCACACGGCGACGAAGAAGATCCCGCAGTATATCGCTCGAAAACACACAAGCCGACAGACGAATTGACGGAGGCCAACCTGAAGCGCCAAAACCAAGCATTGGACAATGGTGGTGAGATTCCTATGAATCTGTCACCCATGCATACAAGCGACGAAGAACGGAGAGTTGATGGTCCTGACGGCGAGGAAGGCCCAGAGGACGACACGTTGTTGACTGTTCACCCAGGATTCAACCGGTTATTGCTGGTTCTCCGAGATGAGAGCGTCATGCATTTCGTCAAGTATGTATCGGCTGCAGCTCCAAGTTCTCGATGGGACGTCTGTGCGGAGTATGCTATTGGGATGGTTGAGGCGGACGATTCGTGAAAGTGGGGGTTTACTTTGCACGGTGGAGGGTTTGGACCTCGTCGTGCTGTTGATAATGGCGACAGGCGAACGGAAGGATGGTGGCTCGAAAGGGCACGGTGATCTGCTGAACGAAAGAGTGGGGGCGGTACTTGGAATGATAAAATTATTGGGCTCCCAATGGAAGCTGGCGTCCCATACATGGGGCGCTGTTCTCGACACTCGCGATGGTCTATTCTATATGTTGTCCGCGGGACATTCATTTGACGTGGGGGTGATCGCTCTGCAGTAGGTGAGGACGTTCCCGGCCTCTACATACAATAGTATCGCAGCAAGTGGATTTATGAACGTTGTAGCTACCCAGGTTCACATGTGTAATTTCACAAGTACGACCTTGATGCGTACAACAGTTTCAATTCAGTGGACGGACGACGATGGCCTTGAGGGATGGGCGACGATCAATCGCAGTCATGTCGACCACGAAAGGAGTAAAGAAAACTAAGTTTTAGGGAAACACATTACGAATGATGCTGCGTGTCCACAATGTGGGGAAGAAGCTAATCAACATTTCCCCGGATCCGAGAACGAAGAAATCGCAGCAGACCGAGTAGCGGCAAACGACTGGAGATATCGACTTGGAGAATCTTGCAGCATGTTGGTGAGATGCTCGCGATCGAGCCTCACGTGTCACCAATGCCTACGTCTTAACGTCGACCGTTGGGGATCTTCAGGGCCGAAAAAGCAACGCGTCTTCTGCATTCGAGATATCCGACCTGACAGATCCCCTCCTTGCAAACTCGACAAATTCAGTGCGAAAGCCATGATTGGATACTCACTGCATCGAGAATTGGCTGATCTCACTTTTGCTGACTTCAAACCCAAAACTGTCGGCAGTACATCCGAGGGAGGAACTCTGATGTATAATGAGGGGGTCGTCGTCCCCTATTGGATGATAGGCAGCTGAGGAAGTTTTGAGCTCAGATAGTTCGAGGGTGGTGCTCGTAAACTTGGCTGCGGAGCTTGGGTTTGTGGGCTTCCCTGCCACGACAAAAGGTAAGGTCAGAGATTCAGGCAGAGGCTGGACAGAGGGGATGAAATCAGACCCTGCATCGTGCCTTGGATGTCCTGGAAGTTTCCACCTATCAGAGAGAGACGCCCAAAGAAGGTAGAGAGTACACCAGTATGACGGGTGGGATGACAGTTGAACAATCGGTCGATATTGGCGTTTTGTGACCGTTCTTCAGTGCGAAAACCCTCGAGTGAGGCCATTGTCCAGGCCCAGGGTAGCGTAACCAGAAGACAGCAGCCGGTTCGGGTGGTATTTGGAGCACAAAGAAAGGACGAGGTGGGAAGAGAACGAGACATGTATGGCAGGTTCGATACTCGATCTCTCTCACCACTGGTACCTGGTCATGGTGGTCATGGCTTTAGAGGAGGATATGATCGAGTTTTCTAGGTTTACCAGAAACCTAACGGTCAGGAGGGTCGAGGATAGCTCGCAGTGCGGTGCCGGCGTCTGCCTCGTGAAGTATTGGGCTCTGTGATTACGGAGCGTTTACTCAGGATGGGTATGAATTGAGAAGCCGTCTGTGGTGTTGTGCCTTCCATAGGTGTTCATAGGGTCATGGGGTCGAACGAAAGAGGAATGGGGTTGGTATTGTCTAGGCAAAAGCCTCCATTTGGGCGCAGCCACAGCGACGCCAAAGCCGCAAGGACGGCAACGTGACCATGAAGATCAAACATCTCGGCCAATATCTCGGGACAAACATTCCATTCTGAAGCTCCGAAGCCCAGCATGATGGAAGGTTGGCGTGATGTCGATCCTTTGAGTTGCCTTCTCCACCACGACGAAGGCTTCACCATAACGCGAGTGGGGAAGAACATAACGTTTTGGTTGCTAATTTTGGTGTAAGGGTCTGCGAGAACGATGAAGGATACTGGTGGTGAATTGAAGGTGTATAAAAGAGACATGGGGGTGATTGGGGGGTGAATTTGTAGGGGAGTGGGTTTGGAGTGATACAGAGCAAGAATTGTGTGGCGCGGGGCTTGACCCAATTGTGCGATCACTCATCTCAGGGTCCTTCCAAAACAGGCAGCAAGATATGAGCGGGGATGACAGCAGAGATCCAATCTATATAAGACTGCGTCGTCTGACTCTCATCCGTTCCACTTTCTTTCTCCCTCCCAATACCCTCCTTGTCTCTCTGCAGCCCAGATCCCGTACAATGTCGTCCACCACCAACTCTGACAGCGTTAAGCGCACGGCCCCCATCCCCATCTCCGTTTCACGTCACAGTCGCCATCGCTCGAGTTCTGGCTCAGATTCTTCCACCGACGAATCATCGTCATCCAATTCCCCAAATTCATCCCCCCTTCGCACCCCCCTCAGCCTCAACCCCTCCAACATTACCACCGTGTCCCCAACCAGTTCCCCAATCTTATCTTACTTCATGTCCCAAAGCCCCACAAAATCTCCGGGCGCTGCCGCAGTCACCTTCCCCTTTCGCCGTGGATTTAATGGGGGGGCACCTCCCGTAATCGAAGGTATATAAACCACTGCTAACTATCATGTTCTCACCCCACTGACATGCCTTTCGACTTTGCTGTGTTTCTATCTCGCGACTTTGTAGACGACGACGAGGCTCAGGACAACCGAAACCATCATTCTGCTCATGCTAGACGGGCGAGCACAGCGTATGCTGGTCGCTTCAACCAGCCGCCCACTGGTACCCTTCCAGAGGCTCACCAGGAACGAGGGTCAGGCTTGCTCAGACGCCTTTCCCTCGGCAGCGCTTTGAGGGTGAGTACATTGCCATCGACTGTGTTCATATTTCATCTGACAATAGTACCTCATATTTCAGCCGCCGATTCCTCAGCCCCCAACTTTGGCTATCAACACTAAGCGTCCCACTACCCCTCCTTCGACCCCTATGGTCCCCTCCAACACCCCAGCGACGCCCTTGGCGCCTCGTGCTAGAACGAGGAAGGTCAGGGCTGCCACGCTTGGTCCTGGTGCTCCACCAAGGAGGGCTCCGAGTCCCATGGGGGAGCGGATCCTGAAGGGACACTTTGACGGCTTCAATTAATCCATTCGTTCGATTCCGCTGCACTCGCTTTCATACCCATCTCTCAACATCGCCACTTTCGTGTCTCATACCGCCTGGCACACATCATCCACAATCCCTCGCACTACTCTATCAATGAATGGAAGTTGCTCTACACACCCACATCTTCTCCGTTCGAACATTCCTTGCCACCATCATCGACATATCCGACCACCGCAGTCAACTCCCCCTAATCCAAAGTACATTCCACAATCGCCCCAAAAGCTCCGCAGCCGACTCGACATCTCTGCTTTGCGGAATAATCGCTGCCTTCGATTCATTGTGCACCATCCGTACAATAATACCTCATGTTCGTTGTATGTATTTTTAGTTGTCTTCCTATCTCTCGAGTTATTCGCTTCGTTCTTTATTCCAAGACAATGCCCTTCGTTCGGTTTCGCGATATTTTCACGGTCGTCAGCGAGTCTGATATGTATGTACAATGATGTATAACAGAAAAGATAGTATACAGTATGTCTTTGCACTTCATATCGTGAAACACCTTGGGGGTGCGCCATAAGTGAACCCAAATCGGAGAGTGATCATGAGAGTGTAAGGGCGACGTGTTGACATTACAACCAACTCCCGACTACCCAGTCTTTATACACCTCGGAGGTTGTGACAGGAAGGGAATTCATATAGGTGCAGATCCTTTCCAGCCGAACGCCATATAATTGACACGACTCAACAGCAGCTTCCCAGCCATCCGGTGTTTGCCAACCTGTATAGACGAATATTTCCTTCTTCACGACGTTCTCCGAGTAATCTCCAGACTCGGGAGAAACCCGTGCCTGGAGGAACCCGTTCCTCAGCGCAGAGGAGATGCCGAATCCTCGAATGGAACTCGAACCTTTGACACCAGCTATGGCATGATTTGGAGGTGCATCGATGGTCAGCAAGACCAACTTGTCTGTGGTCGTTGCGAGGTTCTTGAGGAAATGGGGGGTGCTGAGTCGCAGGCTTGTTACATTTGGGAAGAAAACCAGGACTGCACTCAGGTTTCGGGGAGACCGGATTAGGTGGAGGTGCGTGACGGTGGGCATGGATGGAGGTGAGGGGTTATGGTAGATGTATCTGTCCGAACGATAGCAGATACGTAGATCTGTGAGTGAAGGGTAATGCGAGAGCATTGTGAGAACGTCGAGTGAGTCTCGTGAACCTTGAAGAGTAGCAACCTCGATGAATTGAGAATCTGGGATGAGTCGATCCACTTCTTCCAATGAACGAGTACAAACGTCGAACTCGTTCCGATGGAGGATTAATCGGAGGTGGGCTGTTTCGAACATTTTCTTGCGAAGACTTGGGAACTCCTCTGTGGAGGTTCTCGCTTCCAATGCTTTGTAGAGATGATGGTAGTTTGTTAAATCGCGGGCGGTGTCCAGGATGATGTGGTGAAGGCTTATGTTCATCATGATGGCGGACCATTCGTGAGAGACTAGCAGGACGGTCTTGTAAAAATGCCATCGGCCAGGCGATGCTCGCCAATTGGAGTACTGCCATGATTCGGTTAAGATATCTTCTATGAGTTCGCTCGGAACTAAGAAGGCGCTCATGTCGGCGGTTTATAGAGTGTGTGGTATTCTGGGATTGAACCAAGTCAGATCGAGGTGTCAAAGTGGTGAAAAGGATTTGACAACAGACCTAGATGTCTGGTGGGGGAAAGAGGAGAGGTGTCGATGATATTTCGTTCTCCCTAGTTACATAAGGCTAACAAGCCAACGGGTCTTAGATTCGCCTTGGTAGGCCGTGGTGTGGGGCAAACTCCCAGTTCCAAAGTTTCGATATTGGAGATAGATCCGACGAGGATCCTTCGGAAACAAACAAAACCGTCTTCATAACTGTGCTTGTCGAGTTTGATAGCAGCCATGTAGTTGCTGGTTAGGGACGACACACGAGTGAGAAATGAAGAAAGCAATCTGAAAGCAAGGGCTGAAATCATTGAAAAGCCACAGGAGGAGTGGACATCCGACGACACATGGGTGCCATGCGACAATGACATACCATAAGTCAGATAATTTAAGTGCTTACTTATATTCCCCGTAGAGTCATTGCCGAGTTTTGAGTTGTTGGACTTTATTGGATCAAACCCACATCGCGTTGACCGCCTCTTGTCCTAACACTTCCACGACCACAACTCGATATTCTGAGCTCTAAACTATTCTGAGGCTACTTCCCACCTGATTCCATCACCTTGCCCTGAGGTGGATTTCGTTATTTTGGGTGTTTGAGCTCGTGTCGCGACTCTGCACCATGTGGGCTCCGTGCTTCGGTGCAACTCGTGGTTACCAGACTTCAACCGTGTTCAACTAGAGCCCACTTGTCCCAGCCACCTCGATAAAGAAATGTGATTTTTCCCCGTGCATACTTCTTGTCTCCTTTGGCGGTTCTTATTCAAGGACCCTCCGTCGTCGCACCGTCAGAATCCGACGTGCCTTCGCAAGAATCGCTTGGGTATCTTCCGAGAACATGAGTGGAGTGCGTCCTTTTTTAGCGAGTATTCCATGTTCTCATCCTCACCCCTCTATGCTTAGACAACTGTACGCGCCAGCCATCCTTCGGGATCGGGATCTGTTTTTGCGACCAGGTCAGGCGGGACATGCCACGACTGGGAAACAGTCGCCTTTGGTCCGACACTTCCATTTTGCATGTCCCTTCTGTGGCCAAATATTCGATTGGTGCAATTGAAGGGACTCCGAAAGTTACGCTCAATAGGGTGCCCACCTGGCTTCACCACTGAATATTCTTCGATCGAGGGCTCGCATATATCGACCTTCACCTCCAATGTCAACGGAGAAACTCCCCCTGTTGAACGGAATACTATTTCTGCTATCGTGGTAGCCTTCGCTGTTCTCATCCAGCATCGCGTGCGAGGACGACCGACGCGGGCAATCTTCGCGTCTTCTCCCTCGTGAACTGCAGGGAAAAACTGTCATAAGCGGCGTAGTCTGTCTTGAGAATAACGTCCTAGACTCAGAACTGCTCGAAGTCGGCAATGTCTTCCCTGAGGTCTTCAGTTCTGCCACGCGGTTCGACTTCCGTCTTATCTACCCAAACGTGAAGCATCGTACGGGTCATTTACCGAGTGGGTGAACGTCGCAAGACAGCGTCCTCCATAAGGTGAGTTGTTGATGTTTGTCTTCCCATTCAGGGATTCATCCACGAGTTTGTTTTGCTGGGACAGGTGGTTATGGGACTTGTTTCATGTGCTTCAGGGCATACTACAGGCGCTCGAGATGTGCCAACCACCAGAGCCAACCATATCCTCGCGATTCTGGGGTGGTTTCCGGGCTAATCTTGTCCGTGAACTTCACTCCAATGCATTGTTGGTCCTAATCTATACAATGCGGACGGGCGAGCAACACGTTTGGAACGGATAGTACTCCCTATCTCTACCTCATCTCCAAGGATAGCGAGTGGATAAATAGGACTGCTGGATTGCTTGTTTCCGTTCAGTTCACTACTCGGCGCCCCTCTTCACTCGCCATGCTCTCGCAGGTTGCCTTTCTTCTCCTTTCTGGAGCCCTTGCGGTCTCCGGCTTCAACAATGCTGCCACCTCTAATGTATGATACTTGATCATAACCTCTTAACTTCGCTAATTGGATCTCCAACTCTCTCTAGCTTGCTGTGTAAGCTCTCCCGAGCCGGTTATGGAGCTGCGCTCATGACCAGTCTCAACTGCCAGGTATTGGGGTCAGAATTCATACGGCGCCACACATAGCAACACGGCCGACTGGCAGCAAACAATCTCCTACTATTGCCAGGTATTGTGGTCCCTGTTGTCGTAAAGTTTCCAGCCTGACATCTGGCCGTATAGGATGATACCATTGACGCCATCCCTATGGCTTTCCTGAACGTATTTTTCGGTACAGGAGGTCTGCCCTCTCTGGACCTCTCGAACGTATGCCACCGCTTTCCTCCCAATCCTTTGGCTTACTGAAGCCTTTTCCCCCTTAAAGATCTGCAGTGTAAGCGATGATCCTGTATTCAACGGGACTCAACTCCCCAATTGCTCGTTCTTGGCGGCGGGTATTGAGACTTGTCAATCTATGGGCAAGATCGTCACGATGAGCTTGGGCGGAGCCACAGGAGCGGTTGGATTCACATCTGTGACACAAGCTGAAACATTTGCTTTGACAATCTGGAACCTTCTACTTGGAGGAACGAGCACAGAACGCCCATTTGGTTCTGCTGTCCTTGATGGGTTCGTTACCTCCCCACGCTATTCTTGGACGGGTTGTGCTGAAATCTTTCTTTTCTTAGGATTGATCTCGATATTGAAGGAGGCAGTACAGAGTACTTTTCAAACTTCGTCACTACTCTTCGAGGTTATATGGACGGAGGAAGCAAAACGTATGGCAGTCGTCGCCCTGCGTCAGATAGGTTGACTAACGCCTGCCCTCTACACAGATACTATATCACAGGAGCACCTCAATGCCCCTTCCCTGATGCTTACTTGGGAAGCGTGATCAATGCGGTTGCCTTTGACGCCCTCTATGTCCAGTTCTGTAAGTTCCCTCTAAAGGCGTGGACATTCGAGAGGATAGTCATCTCTCTCTTCAGACAACAATTATTGCGAATTGACTTACTACAGCGACGCAAATGTGAGTGTTATGAATTTGAATTCGTCGGGAGAATGAAATATTAACATTGGAATCAGGACTGGGACTTTGGCACCTGGTGGGTGGCCTGATTTCGGCCTACATTGAAGTGCTCCACTGACATGTGACGTTTCTCTGTAGGGATAACTGGGCCAAGACAACCTCTCCTAACCCGAACATTAAGATATACATCGGTGCCCCTGCTGATAGCACTGCCGCTGGAACCGGATATGTTGATGTTGCGACTCTCGGCATGATTGCGCAGCAAACTCTTAGCGAGTATTCTTCCTTTGGCGGCGTTATGCTTTGGGATGCCTCGCAAGCTTATGGTTGGTAGACTGGTGTTAGCAACGTTGACCAAATTTGCTCATCGAAATTTTTTCGTTGATAGCAAATGGCCGGTATGACCAGGGCATCAAAAGTTACCTTACCGGCTCGACTGTCACTACAACTGCAACGACCACCGCTACATCGACCACCACCACCACTACATCGACGACGACGACCTCGACGACAACGACAGCTCCTGCCACTACGACGACCGCCAGCACGGGAAGTTGCGGCACTGTGGCGTCCTGGGTGAACAACGTCGCTGTAAGGATACAGTCACCATTATGTATTCTTGTCGCATCATTGATCAATGTCGTCTCCGCAGTACACCTCCGGCAATCAAGTTGTTTATTCGTGAGTGACACGCCTGTTCCCCGAAACATCTAATTGAGTAAGTGCAGTGGTTCACTCTGGACTGCCAATCAGTGGAACTACGCAGAAACCCCTGGAGGTGAGTCTTATAGGTGCTATTAGACTGGATGAGCTACTAATGTTCCCTTTGGGTAGGTGCAAGTGGCGCTTGGAACGATGATGGGCCATGCGCAACAACACAGGCTAGTCCCATTGCGGTACAAGAAGGAGTCATGACCATCCTCGCCCCTGTGGTCGTGACTGTCAACGCTGCTAATACCCAGACGACTGCATATGTCGCTCAAGCGAAACGAACATCCGCGCCGGAGATGAAACGCTCCCGCCTCTTTAAGGTGTAGATATGCACGGGTTGCAAAAGTCGCCGACCCGTCCATTCATTTCTTGGTTGATGTGTGATATTTGATGTACGATAATCGGTTGAGCAGAATTGTGAATGGGCAAATAGAGATGGTCATTGGCTTGATGCTGCGTCCTATTGTGAGCTTGTGGGAGCTGCTAGCCTTATCGCGAATGTGGTAGAGTCGTGCAGTCCCCCAACTATTTCGTGCCGAGACGGATCTTGTATCCCCACTTCGTTGGCTGTATTCCTACCATTCTTGTGGGCAACGGATCCAAAATGTACGTCAAAAAAGGACGGACTTACGACTGATTATTTGGAATGGTGACGGTACTTCTCCGATAGTACGGCACGTGGACGGTGGTGGAGTCGACACCGTCGGTACGTCAAATATACGACTTGGAACACGACCTCATGTACTTACGGTATCCTCTGCGGCTGCCCGCGATAAAACCCTGGATCAAAACCACTCGATAACATGGATTTCTGTCACGAACCCCCTCATTCTAAGAATCTCAATGTGTTGGGCAAAGAGCCCTTCAATGCTGAACCTAGCGTCGCTGACCTTGTCGAGTATTCCCTTACCCCAGAGCACCTGGTGTATTGTAGAAACCATAGTGAGTGACCATGATACGGCGTGTTTCATTGTCATTTTGAGGATGTCCTAGGTCCCATCTTGCCTCTGAACGTGGAGACATTCAAAGTCAAGATTGACGGGTTGGTATCGAAAGCCCTCGGATTCACGCTGAAAGATCTACAAAGTGGTTATGCCTGCACCGACGTCGTCGCTGCCCTACAGGTACACACTCCGACTCCGCTGTTGGAACATACTAACCCTTGACACAGTGCGCTGGGAACAGACGTAACACGATGTCCCAGAAGAAGAGTAAGAAGACCGAAGGTCTCCAGTGGAAAGAGGGCGTTATTTGCAACGACAGGTGGTCCGGTGTCGCTCTTCGGAGCATCCTTCTGTCTGCCGGGATTGCGATTCCTCCAGATGGAACTCAACTACATGTCCTATTTGGTTCTCACATTGCACCTTGTCAAGAAGCGAGCTATTATGAGACATCCGTCCCACTCGAAAAAGTAATGGATGAGGAGGGAGACGTCCTCCTAGCCTACGCTGTGAGTCTGCACCGACCAGCTGAATTTTGTATTTGATACCCATTTAGCAATTCCCCGTTGATTTCGGTAGATGAACGGCCGCCCCCTTACTCCGGATCGTGGCTACCCATTCAGACTTGTTATCCCTGGATACGCTGGCGTGCGATGGACTAAGTGGGTAGATCGGATAACCGTGTCCTCTACGGAATCCGACAACTTTTATCAGCAGCGCGACTACAAGATCCTACCACCCAATGTAAGCAGTTTCTGTCATCCCAGAACCCCGACGGTGCTCTGACCAGCTCGTAACTAGGTCAATTCTCATTCCATGGCAGAGAAAGGATCATGGTGGTCGAAAGTCGTCCCACTTCAGACGAACCCACTCAACTCGGTCGTAGCGAACGTTACCCTTCACAAATCTTCCCGGCCCTCTCTTTCCGCCAAAGGCTATGCGATAGCGGGCTCGACTGGGCAAGTCCAGAAGGTTGAAATTAGTACCGACGATGGGGCGACTTGGTTGCCTGCCCGAATAACGTACCAAGAAGGCAAATGGAGTTGGACACTCTGGGAGGCCGACATTGAGGTTGCCGAGGACGGAGCCGAGAGACTGGGAGTTAGAAAGGTGATAAGTCGGGCAACCGACGAGAGCGGTCGGATTCAGCCTAATGACTGCGAATGGAACCTAAGGGGCTTGGGTTATTGCGGCTATGGGGAAATGTCTGTGGGACAGGAGTTTGAAGGGAGCTTCTTAGGATCCTCCGCCCATTGCTTGTTGCCGTATTGATCACTGTGTCAAGATACCCAAATTTTACAATACATACACTTTCCGTTGATAGATGATACTGGGTTACAGGTACAACAAGGAGGCGTCTTCATACCTCATATCACGAGTTGCCAAAAATACCTGATCCCTGTAGAAGAGATAACCATTGACTATCGACAGCTGCCTCTCCGGGTCCCAGGCCCAGATAGGACAAATCTGCAGAAGCAGGATATCCGTAATAGGATCCCATCCCAGCTTCCCCCATGTCGTTCAATGGGGGGTTGTTCCCACCGTTGAAGATTTGGCTCCCTTGGTTCTGTTGGGCTGGTCGAGGAGGGGAGGACCTTTCTCGAATCAGGGCTCCTGGCGCGAAAGGTGGGTCGGCCCACCCCATTGATGATAAATCGAAAGACGAGAGATCAATCCCTTGAAGACCCTCCATGAAAGTATCCGCTGGAAAATTGGCAAAGGGTTGCATCGCAGGATCCAAGTTGGCAACAGGGGTTGGAGAGGGTGGGCCAGCAGGAGGAGGTACTTGCTGAGCAGTCATACCGGGGGGTGAGGGGGAGTTTGACGGTTGTCGTTGGCGAGATGAGAGTGATTTCGACATCACTTTAGTAGGGAGAACGAGGGTCTGTCCGCCAAATAGGGCAAGCTCATCGCGATCGTCTTGGGAACCATGTACGGAGGTGGGGGCCAAGCGAGGAGCGAGAGCGGACGGCTGGGTGGCGACAGCTTCGGCAAAGGCACGTTCTGCCCTCTCTTTGAGTCGCGTCAGGACAACCTTGGAGATTTGTTTATAACAATATATGTACGACGAAACAATCCACTCACCAACGCCTTCTGGGCACGAAAATTGTGGATTGCTCCCTTTTCGAACAATTCAACGGCTAACTTAAGTTCGGCGAATGCACTGGGGGCGATGCTGGAGGTTGGAGTACGTGTTACGACGAACCCAACAATCACGCTGGCGCTAAAGACATGCGTCCAGAACGTTGCGAAACGGACTACACAGCAATAATTAACGACGCGCCTGATTGCCGAGGGTTTGGAATGGAAGCTCAACTGATCAGGTGTGGGCACCGCTCAAAGTAATGGATACTAGACTTGATGACAATTGCGGCACAACGATACGCTGCCAGATAGGACGGCGCGTAAGGACTGCGAAAGGGATTCAGTGGGTGATCGAGCAGTGCTTGTGCGCTTGAGGGTCCAAAACGCCGTGTGGTGGTGAGTTGAGGCCCAGTCCGGGGGTCTAGAGCACTTACAAGAAACTTCGGTGTATAAACAGCATGGCTGGTGATGATATTGGTATTGATATGATGATCCTCATCCCATGCTCCGAGAGACTCACTCATCATACGGTAATTCCCAGCAAGATAGCCTCGCATACAAACGGATGGTCTTCTATAATCCTCATCCTCGGGTTCGAGATAAAGCTTGAACGAATTAGGCAAGGGTGTTTGCCTGACTTTGCGGTCGAGTTCGAGCAAGGCCTCGTAATTCGGAGGCCGAGCGGTTAGCATCTGTTCGCAAAGGGGAGCAAGGATCTCCTTGGCCATACGATCCTTCCACGCGGCGTCTGTGACAGTTAGCCAAAGCCATGAGGATAAGTCATGGTTAACGAAGACTTACATCCAGGCTCGACCTTTCCTTCGTCGTTCAGGCTCTGCTCGGCGTCCGTGGGCAATTCACAGTCAATGTATGCCAAGGGTGTTGAATGAGGTCGCCCTGTAAGCATACTCTAAAGGGGCGTAAGCCAGTGACCTCAACGAGAGACACACATAATATCTGACCAGTATCACGTCAGCGGTGAACACGGACCAGAATACCGCTCGACGGCGCTGCACTGTCTTTGCATCAAGTCCCCAGCGCGCACAATCACGGTCTAAAAATTATTTAAAGTCTGGGTGAGAAGTTAAACGGACTTGTGCACGTACGCAGACCGATCTAGAACCGAAGGACGGACATTATCACCGTGTACTAGGTCGACTTTCGAACAAGGGGACGGACTCACACTTTGTGCGAGCTTGGCACTGATGGACATCATAGACCACGAACTATCCATGGTGTATCGTTTCCCCGCAAGGCTGTGATAAGCGCCCATCAAAGCAAGAGCCTGAACTGCTTCGATGGATGGCGAATCCACCACAGATCGTAGAGCAAGCGCCGCACGCCCAAGGCGATAATATTCCTCAGCCTCAGCGTTCTGCGGAGGAAGAGTAAGGTCCATCAAAGCCCCAAGCGCAAATACCATGTACAGGACGGCCAGTTTGTGTGGACACCCCTGGGCGACGTAACACTCGGAGAGCTTCATCCGTTCCTTATCCTTCACCCACTTGTATATGGGAGCCATGATATCGTTGACGACTTCATCCCGTCGAACTGAGCTGTAAAACCACGAAGCGTGCTCGAAGTACGTTTCGCAAAGGGTCCACGCACGCGGCTGGGGAGGAAGAGCCGAGTCCAGAATTTGGAAGGCGTTATCTACCGCTGCGGATGTATCGAATGGGAAGACGTCCGAGATCCTGGAAATTTCCTCGGAGGTCAAGCTGACATCATCGGATTGATGGGAAGTGCCTTCCCACTCTGCACTGGCCTGACCTCGAACGGGTTGAACATAACGTCTACAAATTGGCTGAGAATTTGGAGTCCTACCACTAGAAGAGCCTATACGTGCAAATCTGAGGTAAGAGCAGCGCGGAGCGTATGTAGTGCGCACCTCCGAACCGGCAGAACGGCCAAAATATTTGACTTCCCCGCTGTCGCTTACAGTTAGCGTTCCAAAGGCATCAATGGCTTCTGCCGCCTCGTCTGGGCCACCACGTTCATCTCTCTGCTCCTCACGTTCGGGCCAGAACTTGATTCCCAGGAGTGAATCAGACAGGAGTGGATGTCTATCACTCGATACGCTGGCTTGTAAAACCGCGAGCGCATCTTCTAGTTGACGGATTCGCTGGCTCATGTCTGTGATTTTGCGGTGCAGATCTCTAGTATCTGCGAGGATGAATCTTGTCCCGGCATCAGTATATGACCAGAGAATAGATGAAGAAGCATCTGTTCACCTGGAACCTTGGCCGGCGGAGAGTGTGCCTAGACGAGGCGAAGGAGGTTAAGGAGGAGCTCTGGAAGTGGTCATACCCACAACTCGCCATTCGGGCAGATGTTGGGACACCCTCGACGATCACACGAACTGCATGGCAGCTTTTTGTCGCACTTGAGTTTGAGTCTTGAAAAGGATACAGTTAGATCTTTCGGAAGCTCAGGAAGGAGACTGGCTCACCTTCGGCATTCAGCACAAGAAACTTCTCCCCTAGCCCGCTTGATGGCGAGGTCTTCCTCACTAATCATCAAGCGCTTCGAGGTTCTTTGCGAGCCTGGCGGTTTTGAGGTGTCGGCTGGCATGGTTGAGCAAGAATGCAAGATGCAACAAGTGCGAGCGACAGAGAACACATCGCAGCGAAATGTCGGACGGAGCGGGCTGTCGCTTACGTAAAGCACCAACGGACGAAAGCACGGATTCGAAAATGCTCCAGAATGCTGGAGAGTTTGATCTGCGGCGATAAATCGAAATGAGGAGTTCAAAGGCAAAGATGCAGTTGCGCCCATATAGTAGTAGTGACAGGTGCAGTACAATGAAATCATTATTGGGCCCAGCGACGGAGGACGAGACATTCCACTTGCGGTGGTTCGGCGAGTCCGAATTCATTCTCCGCGAATTTGGCAAAAGCCACCAGAATGTTGGTGTCGACAGGCAGGTCAGAGTATTGCGCTCTTCAGGATCAGGTATTACGGGTGCAGCACACTCACATGAGCGTATCAACGCTGGAAACTGGGCTCAGCAGCGGTTCATGTTCGCGAAAATTCGCCGCTGCATTTGTCCTAATCACTTAGTGGCCAGTGAGTCGTTCCTTCGTGGCCTGGTTCCAGGCTCTAGACAAAAGTCACTCCCCAAATTATGTGAACTCGGCCTTATAGACCTCCCTTCTACAGTTATGGTCTCGTCCCTACAAATGTTTTCCGTCGCCCCCCATCCACCTTGACCCAGCAGATTGTACTTCTTCACCAAGGATTGCTCCCTCTGAAGTTTCTACTCTCAAAACTTTCAATCTTTTCAACACACTCAATCCAAGGGAATCCCCCATGCTGATAGGACAGCGCCGCCCTCGATCTCCGACTCCAAAGGCACCTTCTCCCGACTCTTCCGAGCACCGCCAGAAACGCTTCAAAAGCACGCCGCTTTCGCAGGCGATACAGGCGTTGAGTGCGATGTCTATGCCAGATCCATCTGTACACTTTGATCCAGAGCTCTTGAACCCCGACCATATTCAACGATTGCGAACATCCTATGCTGCTGGCAAGCCGTTCAAGCATGCCCTCGTGGACAAAGTCTTCCAAGACGACTTGCTCAACAAAGTAAAGGACGAGTGTCTCAGCGACCTCAATCTCTCCGAGAAAGAAACAGATATCTACAAGGTTGCCCACCTCCCATGCATGTCCTTCATTTCAGGCTCACTTCTGCGCTCACATCGATTTCGTTTTTTCCAGTTGTATCAATCCGGGGATCTGGCATCCTTGTCGTTTCTAACCCCCACTCAATCCGCGCTCCTTCCCTCCCTATTAACCGTCCGCGACGCTTTGTTCTCTACCGCTTTCCGTAACTTCCTACGCTCTGTGACGGGTTGCGGGCCGCTTTCCGGCATTAAGCAAGACATGTCGGTTGCCGTCTACAAGAAGGGCTGCCACCTTCTAACTCACGACGATGCCGTCGACTCCCGTCGCATTTCATTCATTCTCTATATGCCCTTGCCTCACTATCAGCTCTGGAAGAGCGAATGGGGTGGCGCGTTGGAGTTGTACGAAACGGTGGATGAAGAAGGGGGCGCAAAGGAGGCCAATCCAATTCCAACTAAATCCATCTCTCCCAAGTGGAATCAGCTCGTTTTCTTTGAAGCCCGTCCAGGCCACAGCTTCCACTCCGTCGAAGAGGTGGTGGTGGGAGAAGGAGAAGATGGACGACAGAGATTGTCGATCAGTGGATGGTTCCACGCACCTCAGCCTGGGGAGGAAGGATACGAGGAACCACCTCGTCACGCCCGAGACTCGATGGTGAGTGGGCCCCCATCGCCCTCGTTCGCCCTTTCCTTGAACACTCATGACCTAACGTCTTCTCTCAGACGCCATCTCCCTTTAAATGCTACCCTGATTTAGCCTACCCCGATCCTATCCCCCCACCACTTCCCTCGACTCCACTGTCCGAATCACATCTCGCTTTCCTTTCCGAATACCTCAATCCCGTTTACCTCCTGCCCCGTACCATGAAAACCCTCGCCTCTAGATTCCTCGCAGAATCCTCCCTCCAATTGCATTTCTTTCTCGGTGCCCCCATTGCCTCCGTGCTTGATCGAGGATTACGAGAGATCGACAAAGAGAGCGGGCTTGGCGGAGAGGATCGCGATTACTGTATACCTCCTCACGAGGCGGGCCTGAAGGATGAATCCCAATGGACAATAAAGGGCCCTCCGCATAGATGGCGATACTGCGTTCTCAAGTCCTCGGATCGTCATGAGTCCGTCTATCCCATCGCCGCGCAGAACGACTCGCATAAAATCTTGAGAGCTCTGCAAAATGAATTATTCTCGAGTCAAGCTTTCCGCGCTTGGCTTGCTTGCGTCACTGGGCTTTCCCCTCTGAGACACGCCGCGGAAGCACGACGGTTCAGGCCTGGTTTGGATTATACTTTGGTGACGAGTGAGGAGAGGGAATCCAGGTTGGATCTCGTGCTCGGGTTGACTCCGGACCCATTACCTGCTGTTCCCAGCGGCAGTTCGACCCAACCTGGTCCATCGACCCGTCGCTTGGAGGAAACGACAGGTTGGTCTAGCACTGAATGGGGTGGATTCGAGGTGAGCCTGTTCTGTACTGATTGCAGCCTCCTCTGCCGTTGTTGACTGTAGGCACCTCAGTGCTACATGGCTCCTCACGACGGCGAAGAGGATCCGTCGATCTATCAATCGGGAAGGAATAGGAAGGCGTGCAACGAGCATCCCGGCCAGGATGCCTTTGACGACATGGAGATTGATGACGACAATGCCACCTTGCTCACAGTACAGCCAGGGTTCAACCGTTTGCTGCTGGTTTTGCGTGACGAAGGAGTTATGCGTTTCGTCAAATATGTTTCAGCGGCAGCAGAGGGCTCTAGATGGGATGTCGCCGGGGGTATGTGTGCTCCCTGATCTTTGCGATCTATACTCATTCAACTCCTCTATGATCAGAGTACGAAGTTGGGATTGTGGAGGAAGGGGACTCGTAACAATGAAGGCGGGGCGATCGTGAAATCAACAAGCAGAACGAATTATTACTTTAATAGCACCAATGGATGACTGGATCACGTGTATGCAATAGTGAGCAAGTTGTTTATTCGTGCGTTCGACGACAAGTTTCAGGTCGTGTTCCATCAAACACTGTCCTTTCTGGCGCGATGGCAGATACTGTGGGTTGCATGAAAACCTAACCAGGACGCGTCACGGGTACATCGCGATTCCGATGCGATGGTGCGTATACAAGCTGACATCCCCTCTTCGCGGGAGGTGGTCTCAACTTGGTCTCAACATCGCTGCTGGCTCGAATTTGAAGATTAAATGCAGGTTTGTGGTAAATGACAACTTCGACATTCGCTGGCTACGACCTGGATTTCGTCGATCCCCCTTGAACTCCTGCCGGGGCCCAAGAGGGCCGGAATACGAGCGACGGAAGCACAAAGATGACCTAACTCGCATGCATCAACCAAAGATGATAAGCCAATATCAAGAAGATTTCTCCACGATGCCGGCCTGCTAACCCACGGCTTTCTACAGGCTCATCTTATTATCAAAACGACCGGAAAGATTGAGATACATAGGCGTGAACGCCGATTGGAAATTGACGACACACATCGCTCGTCATCCAAAATTACGCTGGGCTCATTATTCCCTCTCTTAGCGTCTCTGCCGCACAGAACCTTGACCATGGAGGATCCCCTATCCAAGCACGATTGCATTCTGGAGACCTTCGAACTTTCCACATCCTAACATCACCCAAGCCAACCGACTGGCTCATTCGGCCACAAACCCGAGGAGGTGTGTCGGCCCGCCTCCCAGCGCGTCGTTCCTGTTCTGTCAAAGTACCACGAAGAAGCCTCAGAAAGAACCGTCAGAAGATCTGTCCTCAGATGGCTGGCGATATCGTTTATTTGGAAAAACTTGCTTGTTGGTCGAGATATTCATGGTGATCCGGATCGTCTGTTGCAGGGTCAGTGCGGCTCGGCATCTCATGTCGCCCCCTGGGCCTCATGCTAGAACAAGTATTTCTCTATACTGTTCGAACCAGAAAGCGGGTAAAGCCTGAAGAATGGTTGAGCCTCCAGGGTAGATGGGTTACCTCTTCGAAAGGATTGTGATGGTAACTGCAGCTTCGCGGGGCTTGCTGGTCCTGATCAACGTTGATGGAAGCCATGAAATTGAGGATCGTGCCTGGGGAGTGCTTCTCGAGATCGACTGCGAAAACAATTGCTCCCGTCAAGAGACGATACCGTACCAAACCCAGCTCTGGATGGTAACAGACATCCCGCAACCGACGTTGGCGCTTCCAAGTTTTCTGGAAGGCTGATTGATCACCCAAATCATCCAACCGAGCTGCTGGTGCTCTTCCGTATATAATGCCATGGTATTGCAGATGTCAGGGTCATTCCTCGGATTCCCTCCTATTCATTCCCTCCTTGGTTCCCTGGTTCTCCGACTGCAACTATGCGTCCTTTCCTTGTCCTCTCCACTCTTTTGGTTCCGGTCTTGGGTGCTGTGTATGACTCTGCTGCACAGCTCCCGGTCCTTGCTTTTGACTTTATTGTCGTCGGAGGTGAGCATATCCAACAGTGACCGTGATGTACACCCCTTCCTCAATTATTCCACATAGGTGGCACCGCTGGTGCTGTCGTTGCTAACCGCCTGTCGGAGAACCCCTCTTGGACAGTTCTTGTTCTTGAGGCGGGAGTCACGTGAGCATTGACCCGTCATTTTCTTGCCCCCTCTCACCACTCGCACAAACGTATAGAAATCTGAATGTGACTGCGGCCATCGTTCCCCTCCTCGGGCCGACCCTTACTCCAGACACTATCTATGACTGGAACTATACCACCACCGCCCAGCCGGGTTTGGCTGGCCGCTCCATCCCCTACAACCGGGGACGTATTTTGGGAGGGTGCAGCTCAGTCAGTGAGTGACTTATCCTCGTCATGTACCGCCGAATTTCTCATCGCCATCCTCCTAGACTTCATGGTCTACTCTCGTGGATCTTCAGATGATTACAACTCATGGGCTGCCATCACTGGCGACTCAGGCTGGTCATGGAATTCGATGCAACAATACATCCGCAAGGCAAGCATCAACTAACCGAGGTCCTGTTCAGCCGCTAATTTCCCCTTTAGAACGAGGACTACGTTGCCCCGAATGACGGTCACAACACCGCTGGTCAATACAACCCTGCGGACCATAGCATCACTGGTATCACAGAAGTCAGTCTTCCTGGATGGCCCACTGCCGTGGACCCCCTTGTTATTGCGACAACTTCCCAATTGAGCAGCCAATACCCATATACCGAGGATAACAATGGCGGAAACGTTCTCGGAGTTGGTAGGTTATCCAGACTACCTCGACACAATATCGATACTAATGTCCACTCTTCAAGGCTGGACTCAGGCTACAGTTGGTTCCGGGCTTCGCAGTAGCTCGGCGACTTCTTACCTTGGCCCAAAATACGCCTCTCGACCTAACCTCCACATCCTCCTCAATGCCCAGGTGACAAAGCTCATTCGCACTGGGACCAAGGGTGGCATACCATCATTCCATACGGTTGAATTCGCTCTGGCTTCCTTCGGTGGGTCACCATCATCTTGTTATATCGCAAAGACCCTGAAGCTGACCATTTCCCAGCGCCAAGAATCCAAGTGACCGCGAATAAGGAGATCATTCTTTCCGCTGGCTCCATCGGGACCCCCACTATCTTGCAATTGAGCGGTATCGGAGATAAATCCGTCCTGTCCTCGGTGGGCATCCAGACCATTGTCAACAATCCTTCGGTTGGCAGGAACCTGTCCGATCACTCTCTCCTCGCCAATGCTTTTTATGTCAACTCTACCACGACATTTGAGGCTGCGGGTCGCAACGCCACCCTTGCTGCTCAACAGTTGGCCCAATGGCAAACAACAGGCCAAGGTCCCTTCTCCTACACTATCACCAACAACCTCGCCTACTTGCGCTTGCCTTCCAACTCACCCATCTTCCAGAGCTACCCAGATCCTTCTCCCGGTCCCAACTCCGCGCACTACGAGTTGATTTGGGCTGTGAGTGTCCTTTTTTTCCCTTCCGTCCTCTCACACTGAACATATGACGGTTACAGAACGGATTCACTGTACCAGGACAGGCTACCCCCGATACCGGGGCTTTCATGACTGTGTTCTCCAACGTCATTAGCCCAGTTTCTCGTAAGACCTCCCGCTCGCCATCATGTCTCATTACTGACTGATCTTGGACCCCTGTCAGGTGGATCGATTTTGTTGCAGTCGAGCGATCCATTCACCGCTCCCCTCGTCAATCCCAACCTGCTCGGATCCGACTTCGATCTCTGGACCATGCGTGAAGCCGTCAAGAGTGTCAAAACATTCCTCTCAGCCCCTGCATGGAGTAACTACGTCATCGCACCCTGGGGCGGTCTCGCCAATGCCACCACCGACGCCGAAATTGAAGCGTATGCCCAGCAGAACACTGGAACTGTCTGGCATATGGTTGGAACGGCCCAAATGTCGTCAGCGACAGCATCCTATGGTGTCGTCAACCCCAACCTCAAGGTGAAGGGTGTCGAGGGTATTCGAATCGTAGACGCTTCCGTTCTGGTATGTTTCTCCGAATTCGCCGCTAAAATTTCACCCTCGCTAACAAATATGATGCAGCCATACGTTCCCAGCGGTCACACTCAGGGCCCTGTTTACATTGTCGCGGAACGTGGCGCTGACCTCATCAAATCGTCCTGGAAGGCCGTGGTCGCAGCCTCGTAGTCCTTCAGTTTGTACACAATCACATTCTTTCATCTCGATGGACACAGTAGTATAGCTTTTGATAGTAACACTTTCTTGGATAAAACATTCTGTCACATCGTATTCTTCCATTAATGTGATTATTCCATATTTAAATATGTTCGAAATACACAGCTGACCCTCCAGGAGCTCGTGAGGTTATCGAACTACTAAGGTATAGAAGGTAGGTTGGAGCAGGAACAACACCGAATTCTACGCACGGTAATAACGGTTATCGTACGGGTTACGTGCATCAGGATATCTGGCAGCGGGAGCGTCTTGAACTCGATGATCTGAATGAAATAAACCAGAAGCCCCGGATTGGTGACGTCCTTCCCATGTTTCCCAAGTCGATTTCTGGTCTGGAATCGAAGGCGGCTCATAACCTGGATAATATGAACTTGTCGCGCCCAATTGTGAGGAAACGACTTGGGGAACGGCGAGTCCCAATATTTCAGCCATCGCATGCATGTTTCTCTCCTCTCCGCCACCACTGACACCAAATTGTCGCCCGTCTTGACTTGACCCTGGAGGGGTTACCTCTGGGCCGAAGTATTCTTCTGCCCGCCTCTTCTCGCGATCGGGGGCATCCATCAACGGACTGAGGACACCCTGAGTCCCTATCGCAACCCCATTCAATAATCTCCATGCATTCTGGGCGTTCGGCCAAACCGTCTGTTCGTATAGGATGAGTGAGTAAAATCGCAATGAGATGTAGCAACACTAGCCTTCATATCTTCCAACGCCGCAAGGCATTGTCTCCACCCCAAGAGGGCTTGCACGTTTGATGGTCGCGATAGTACTAAATACTAGAGCGTTAGGGATATCATACTATTGAAACAAGTCTAATAGACTCGCGTGTAACCACATGCATAATCCTGTTCCAAGGAGTGAGTAAGACAGCAAAGCATTAATCCACGGTACTGACCCTGCACTCTGCACATAGGGTACGACCAAAGGAAATGATCGCCTCAAACCGTACTTTTCGCGGTAATCATTTACTGGGACGACGACCTTGAGAACAATGGAGGGGCTCAAGAGGTGGTAGCATACCTAGCGTGCTGATGTGACTCGCTGCGGTCTGGCAGACATCTGCACACTTAACCGTTACGAAGTCCGATCGCACCTCGGGATTGAGGCTTACGGGGGCAACACTTCCATGTGGATCAAGCTCGTTGAAGATGAATTACGGGAGAGAGCCTACCCAATTTCTCGCAAGGGAATCCTAGAACATTCAGGTTACAACGGAATGGAAGGAGGGTTTCTTGGCGCTCACATTCCACGATTGAGAAGGAGGACAGCTGACCAATATTGGATGTGAAGAAAGATGATATGCGGAGGTACCTGGAGCCGCTTGTCATATTGAAGGGTGCTTGGTAGTTCAATATACCACTGGTTGAGACTTGTTTCAAGATCAGCCAGGTGTGATCGCATCACCGAGACGGGGACCGGAAGAACACGATAAATCTTCCTTAAGATGTCGCTAATAATGACAGCTGAATACAATCACCCGTCAACTTGGTTGGCACTCGAGAGAATTCTAACTTACATAAAGAGCAAGAAACTCTGAAGCAAGCGGACACACGATCCGATGTAAATGAATATGAGGATGACTCAAGATCTGATGGAGGAATAGATGCCGTGCCATCTTCGTCCTGGACGCTGGTTCAAAGGGTGATGCATGATGAGAATCTGGGAGCACGTACCGGATCAACTTCAGGCAAACTGGTATCATAATCTTCTCGACATATCGAGAGTGGTCTCCCTATCCAACCATTAACGAGCAGTACAAATATAGAATAAATCAAGCTCACCAGTGATAGCACATATGTGACTGGGATGAAAGGATCAAGTTATTGACTTCAACCAAATTTAATAACCTCATGGGACTGACGATTCTGCGATACAGCAAGCCCACCAGATTCGCTTCCGACTACGAATTTCAGTCACAGAAAATAGGGTCGCTCCCTTATATTGCCAATGTTCGGCCGCACGATTCAAGCCAAGATCTTGCGCCTACAAGTGCACTTGTTGGATTTCGAAGGAAACTCGGGAAAAAGAACTGACCATTCTAATCGCCATCCCTATAAACAAAGGTTATAGTTGTTTGAGGACGAGCGACAAGGAGAGCGGTAATACCTATGTGGAGCCATGCGTCCTCCGTTGAACCTATCAGTTAATGAGTTTTGGCCTGTGGCCGGATTGATGGGCTGATGGCGCACCAATCGCAATGTCTCGCAAACCAAGCAGCAATAAGGCTTGACACGTGGACGGTCGACTATGATGACAAACACTGCCTGCCAAATTCTGGCATTCAGAAGTAGGAATACGAAAGGAGGCGACAGGACTTGCAAAGGAGCTTTGATATTTCGTCCATATAGTCCCAGGCAACATCGGGCTCTTCTGGGCGTGAGCCCGAAGACATACCCCCAGCACGGATTCGCTCAGCGATGGAAAGTACAACGAGCAATAGCAAGTCGGGTAGTTGACGTTCGTCGTCTGACCCAGACACAGAGGAAGCGCTGGTGTGATCACGAATGATAAAGCAGTGATTAGAGGTACCAACAGAAGGAAACCCACATACTTCATCCTGAAGACAAGGGTGGCTGAATAAAAATAAGCAATAAAAATAAAATGTTAATTGTACCTCGCATTGTAATTCTCCAGAAAGTCGCGCTTGTGGATGACAGGGAAGACAGGGTGGACATGAACAAAGTAGAGATTAACGAGGAGATCCTGGACATCGCGAGGAGGAGTTTCGATGGCAGCGATTTCCGCTGGCACATGCAGAGCTCGCCTTGCTTCTTGTCGCGTGTTTGAGGTAGGGAATTTCCTACAACGAATGAGGGTCAGCGGACCGAATTAGAATTGCTGACTCACCAGACACCTCCGTCGTTACGTCCATCAGTTCGATGGCTCCGTCCGAGAAGATGCAATCCACTAGACTTTCCATAATAACGTATCTACAGGCATTCAGTAATTTGCGGGGCGATACTACTCAGGGAATAAATATTACCTCCCGATTCTCGTCGAGGGAGAGTTGACCAAACCCCTCTGTATTGTCGTCCATATTTGGGGGCGAGTGAGATCCATCGAAGCCTAGATGGGCAGATAAGCAACATCTAGAAGATCCATTCGGGTGCAAGCCTACTGGATGAGGAATCAAGCGTGTACATCGCGCCGTACTCTGGCTGTACGGGGGAACCTCTGGCTTGTAGAGAAGGTTGATCTAGCCTCCGACGCTGGGCCAACGGCGCGCCCAAGGAGCTGTATACCGGCGTCGAATTGACGGGTTGGAAGCTCTGATAGGTGGAAGGCACGAAAGTAGGTGTGTGGTCAGTGACAGGATAAGAATACGCAGGCGCAGGATTCGCCAATAGATTAGCAAGCCGATCCCGCCAGTGGCCAACTTGTTCGGGGTTTAAGGCACTATCTGTAGAAAGGTTTGTAAGTGAGATGCTAGAATTAAACTCCTCAGGCGACTAGCCTTGACTAAATGAGACGATCTCGCGAGACACCCGTGACTGTCTTTGGGAGCGGGCGGGACCGTGTGGATGAGGTGCAGGGGCGCCTCCGTAAAATAAGTCTTCCATCGTCGAGCCAGCTGCGAACATCGATCGGCCCATAGGTCCCTGGGTACCGATACGTGAACCAAAAGTGGCAGGTAGGGGAATAAAGATGTTTCTTACGAATGGACCTGCATTGACGCGATTTAGAACTTCCTGAGCAATATCATCTTGGCGTAAAATCGAGATGATGTTCTGGGCACGGGGATCCGCAGAAGCAAGGATCGCCCCGAGGATGGCTTCAGCTTGATACCACCTTTGCTCAAGTGCATGAATATAACCCTTAGGAGGCCCTCGCTTATGAGTTGGCCCTAGGAAACCGATAAGAGAGCGTTCTCCAAAAAACGGTGACCGTACCGAGAAACGTGCAGGCTATGAGAAGAAATCAGATGACGTCGGTGGAGAAGAAGCCATGATACCTACCAATGGCAGCGGCAGCACAATTCTTGCATGGACCACCATCCTGAGGAGACTCGCATTTGCTCTTTGTTCTGCGACACTGATCGCAAGCTGCAGATGACTAGGACGTGAATGTGGTCCAGGGGAGACAAAAGGACGACACTCGCCTCGGCTACTGCGTTTCTTGACAGAGGCCTCTGCCGATTGAGGTTCGGTACTGTCTTCGTGGTCGGAGGACTCGAAGTCGTTGGGGCGAATTTTTGTAGACATGAGGAGAAAGCGGGGGGAGTGATCAAGCAGTATAGACGTATAAACGAGCAGTCGTGACGGGTGTGACCGAGAGATAGGAAAAGGGTAATTCTGAGAAGGGAAATCCAACCACGCTTCGACCCGTGCTTCAGACCCGCCGATAGCGAATGTGCTCGAAACGGGGGGGGCGTCGTCCACTGGCAGTGTTCATCGGTCAAGAAAAAAGTAGCGGGTGCAGAAAAGGGACGACAGGCCGCAAATCAGCGACGCAACTGTAATTGTCTCGCAGGTGGCGGGGATTTCACAATGGCCAACGGCGTTTGCGACTATTCCAGCCAATGGGTTCAGTCTGTTAACCTGCCATATTCGGAGTTACAACCGGCTTAACTTGTCTCCAACGCCACGTGGAAATTCCATTTTGCACGCGTTCCAAGAGATTTATGGTTCTTAACTTGTTCTTAACTCAGCAAACGGTCATACGGACAGCACTTACCTTTAAATGCCACTATGGTTGTTGCGGAGAATCACAAGGCGTCCGACTTGCCAAGCTCCAAGAGTATCAGGTCTCCTGAAATACTTGGACATGAGAATATGGGAACCTTGAAATCCACCTCCTCGTTCTATGTTGAATAGAAGCCGTTTTATAAAATGGACGAGGCCCGGAGTAGCCGAGCACTAGCATATACGACTTTAGATGTGAAGCAGTCTTTCGAGCTAAGTATTGGTTCGTTAACATTGTAGGATTTTGTTTACTTGTTGGGCCCCATCACCCGTGCTTCTCTACAACTTATCGCCAGCCCGTCGGTTCACCTTCCGTACCTGGATGATCGACCAACAAAGGCTAATTTCGATCACCTGTACAGTCCTTTCCCTATTCTTTTAGCATCGTCTTCGGAGCCATCGAAAGCCAAAGCCGCCTGCGCCATCTTAACTCCATTCACAGTCGAGATTCGTACGGAATCTTACCTCTTTCACACTGCAAGCTAGCACAATGCCCGCGGCTCGGCGGAGCACTCGTAACCGGCGGGGTTCAGGGTGGCACAGGAAGGGTTATCGAGACAATGGTGATATGTGGATAAACGTCAAGAGAGCTTGCCATCTGCGCCCGTTTGTTCGAGGCCACGATGTCAACGAAAACTCGACTTTGGAAGAGTTTTTGACCGCAGTTGTCCGTACGTCCAATCACACAAGCTTTTCATCACCTCACCTGACGATATTTGACATCCCTTTGCACGTTGCTGTCATCTTTAGGAGACGTTGGTGCCGAGGATGGCTTCCCCGTGCCGGAGTCGTGGGAGGTTGATATACAAAGAAGGGGAAAGAGTTTGTGGATTGAGCCATTGGATGCCCCAATTACCGACTATTTCGATGGGGGAGAGACCGTGACCGTGAAAGTGAGCAAACCGTTCGGGTGCGATTGAATTGAATCTGAAGGCGAACGCGTAGGTTTTTGACGATCAGGGCGACCAGAAGTTATTTGAAGACATGCAGTGGATTTACAAGTAAATTCGTCACACGAGAAGAGCGAGGCAAGCAGATGATTCAGAAGCCAATGTCATGTCGAAATCTCACAAATTATCACCGACGCACTATCCTACATGAAGCAACCTATTTACAAGTGTACATCCTGCTTAGAAGAATTCTATCTGATCTACATTTTAACGCCCCTCTTCCCAGCAACTTTCCAAAACATACTACCGTCGAATACCTTCCTCACATCTTCCTTCTTCAGCACGCCGTCCGCGGGCATGAACATCATCCAAGTGGTCATCCACTCGATGACGTTGGAGCTAATCCCATAGAAATCCATCGAGCACCTCTGTCCCCAGATGGCCCTGACGGTATCCCACACCGTCAAACCATCCTTCTCGGGCCTCGACGAGTACCTCTCAAAGTACTTGTCGAACTTGACCTCCAAGAACTCTCCATCATTATCGTAACAACCACTGTCGGAGCCATGTTTGTCTCGATGGACCCGTTCCATGAAGATCCTGGCAAACGGGTCGGGAAGGATGGCGTTCGGGACGGTAGGGTAGGATAAAGTGGCGTGAATAATGAGCATGCTAAGGAAACACATCAACCAGTTGAAGCCGAGTTGGCGAAAGCCGAAGAATGTGTTTTGAGGCCAGACGATGCCGTCACCATCGGGATCGAAGAACTGGCAATGGTTCTGGAGCGTGCTTTTGTACTCGAAGGGGCAAGGCCTGCTGGGTTCACCGGCACCCTTCTTTCCTTCCATCTCTGCAGAATGGAACATTAGTGTTATCACCAACCAATAGTGGACAAAATTGTTCTCGTACCTTTGTCGGAGACGTTAGCATCCTTTTCGACTCCCTGATGCTTCCCGGACTGAGTCAGAGAACCGGCTCGCTTTTTGCTGCCGTACGTAGACTCAAGAGGACGAATGACGGCGGGGATGGTATCCTCCACCACGACTCGGTCAGAGTTGTAAATGTTATGAGAACCTATGACTTCTGGCTGGGAGTTCATGGCGAAGAGTGGGGAATAAACGATTGCGGTTTGGAGGTTGATAAAGGGTTGAACGGGAGATGACATCAGGGTGAGCGGATTTCCGGATGAACTGGGGGGCAACCTCGAGCCTCAGCGACGAGTGAATTGAGTGATCAGCCATCAGGAAGACCATTCCAAAACTAAAGACGTTCTAGAGAAGGACGGGGAACATTCCTGGTCCATGGCCAAAATTTTGGCGAAATGCTCAATGTAAGACCAAGTGCAAGCGGTGGCCGTATACCAAGAAGCGGTAATTTCCTTTTCCGGATTCTGGCTGCGCCACTGCCAGTTACGTAACTTCTCCCAGCCTTCGCAGCTCTGGCTTGTTGGCGAGGCTTGCTCCTTATCCTTTACCACAGCTACCAGTCGCAAAGATGGGTTTGCTGCTGTCACTTCCGATGGCAGGGGTGCTTGGAACAGTTGGGTCGTCGTGTCTAGCTGGCGTCGCATTCTGTTGCACATCCACAGCCGGTATGTGATACAAGAGGGTTCTTACACCTTGGGTTGGTTGACGAAGGTTACCCCAGCTTCCATGTTTTTCAAGTCATGCAATTGTAATTCTTCCATTGCCACTCGTATTGGGTTTGCAGTACGTCCTCTGATTTCTCCTTCGTTGTATTGAAATCCTGACACACGAAATGCAGATCATATTTTGTCTCAACTCCATGTTGGCTTGGTTGATGAAGACCAAGATGGCGATACACCTCATTGAGAAGTGGAGTTATGATTATATCAAGATGGATTGTGAGAACGATAAATGTTATGGTGTCCTTGCTGTGAGTTTCTCCCCGGATCCATCGACGTTGTTTGACCCCAAAGTTTACAGGTGCATCGGATCTGCTTCGCACTGGCTCTCTTCCACGCCATCCTAGCTACATCTCTCATAGGCGTGAAAGACACTCGAGACAAGAGAGCTGCCATTCAGAATGGGTGAGCTCCATATCAAGGTGTCGAATTGACTCAGCTCACGGTTGACCAGGTGGTGGGGACCGAAAGTTTTATTCTGGATCATCCTCGTCGTGGTTTCGTTCTTTATCCCCAACGGTTTTTTCATGTTCTGGGGCAATTACGTCTCCCTTATCGGTGCTACCATCTTCATCCTACTCGGTTTGGTCCTCCTCGTCGACTTTGCACATTCTTGGTCCGAAACTTGTCTACAGAACTGGGAATCATCCGACTCTAACCTCTGGCAGTGGATCCTTATTGGTTCTACTGCTGGAATGTACGGTGCGACTATCGCATTGACAGGCGTCCTGTATGGCTTCTTCTCAGCCTCCGGATGTACCCTCAATCGATTCTTCATATCGGTCAACCTCGTCCTTTGCATCATCATCACCATCATCTGCATTCATCCCGTCATCCAAGAGTACAATCCCCGCTCCGGCCTTGCACAATCGAGTATGGTCGCCGCATACTGCACATATCTCATCATGTCCGCCGTAGGTAACCATACCCACAAAGCGTGCAACCCTCTCCAGAGTGGTACCGCTTCGGGAACTCGAACTACGACAGTTGTCCTAGGTGCTATCTTTACATTCCTGGCAATTGCATACTCGACGAGTCGGGCTGCTACGCAGAGTCGTGCGTTGGTCGGGAAGAACAAGAGAGGAGTCGAACTACCTTCTGATTATGGATCCATCGAGCATCATGCAGAGTTGGGTGTCGTTAACACTCAGCCTAGTAAAACTGAGTCGCCGAGGTATCAGGCCTTGTTGGCTGCGGTGGAGGCCGGGTAAGTGTCTAAGTTTCTTTCAAGGATACGGATAACTGACGTGTCATAGAGCTATCCCAGCCTCTGCACTCCAGGAGGAAGAAGACGAAGACGAGGATGAGGTAGTCGGTGACAACAATGACGACGAGCGTTCGGGCACTCGTTACAATGTATGTATTATCCTATTCCCGCACTCCTCAGCTCAAAGACGTCCCGCAGTACTCCTGGTTCCATGTTATCTTCGCAATCGGAGCCATGTATGTTGCCATGCTCCTTACCGACTGGTACATCTCCTTTTCAAATGATCACAAGATCCCTTGACTCAAACTTGTCTCTAGGAACGTTGTCAAATCCTCAGATCCTTCGGACCCCGACCAAGATGTCTATATCGGTCGCTCAGAGACTGCTATGTGGATGCGGGTTGTGTCAAGTTGGGTCTGCATGCTACTGTATATCTGGAGTCTTTTGGCTCCTGTGCTTCTGCCAGATAGGTGAGCGAAGACCTTCTTTCCCTTTAGTCCCTGCTAATTGTTTGGGTTTCGCTTATACAGGTTTGGCGATATATGAGGGGCTGTTCTCGTACATGCATGGGCTTTGAGATTGTACCCAGATGAGATTGGATAATACCTGTATGGACAATGTGTGGATATTGTAACTGATAAGCATTGGTCGTGGAGAGGTAAATGAGCTCGGACAACGGCGACCCAGGCGTGGACGGAATTCTGAACCGGCTCATGTCGTCCTGATGTTCGACGGCGTCCCGTCCTTCATGGCAAACGTACACCATGTTCTTGATCGCTGGAAAAGCAATCAGCCCATAGGTGAATGGAAGATCTTCTTACTGCGGTATCATACCGATTTCCGAGATCTGAATACCTCAATCACATGCGTCGGGCATCCGTCTTCGGCGATTTCATTCGACTTCGCCAGCCATAACGTGGCATCTGAGAGGTATGTATACGACGGTCCTAAAGCGGGCTTCTTGGTAGTGGTGGGAAATGCGGAATGGGGATTGGTGGGTAAGGATGCACTGGTCGTGTTGATAATCTGGCGCATAAAGGACAGTAAGAGGGGGAAGGGTATTTGGGACAAGGAGAAGCCTCACGATGATTACCAGTGAGAATGTTTCCGTCAGCACACTCAACTGGCGCATAAATGTAGTCATGATGGCATGGCCTGCACGCCCAGGTATGGGTTGGAGTAACATAAGATGAACGGATTCTTACCTTGAGAAGACACGGCACTAAGTAAAGGAGCTAGTAAGGGGGTGATAGCGTCGATCACCACGTATCGTACAACCACTCCCGTAGAGATTGGAGTTTCAGACTGACTCCAAAATCTGACAATCAGCTCTGCGTCAAAGGAAGGTAAAATGGCAAGGCGTACAGACAACTTAGAACGAAGTTCTTCCAATACGTCGTGGACAGCTTCGATGTCAAACACAAGTGAGACTTGCAGACGCTCCAGCACGGTTGAGGATGTCTTTGAGGAGAGAAATTGCGAACGATATTAGATCAGGGTGTAAGAGGGACGTGGTGGACTCGCTGACCTCTTGGTCGAACTTTGCCAGAGTCTCCGAAACTCTCTCGACTGAGAAGTCCGCAAGGGTGTCGATCCAAAGTGCCCCAGCGTCTGGGTTGTTGACTAGATGGCGAAGTACAAGATGGAGAGCCAGGGCCTTTCGACCCGAGTTTTGGTTGGAAATAATATATCTTCTTAGGACAATGATCTTACTGTCTTTCCAGAGCCCTTCGATCCCGAGAATTCCAAGAGACAAGGTGAGCTGAAGCCTTTCAGAATGTCGTCCAGCTCAGTGACGCCAGAAGACAAGTTCGAAGTAGCCTGAGACTCTCGAGCAAGCCATTCATCACCCCGTATAGCAGGGGCGGAAGCCTTCTCTATCACTTGTTCGATGTATTTTGTCAAGTCTGGCAGGTTGACAGTGTTCGGTGGAAGTTGGTGGAGGATATCGAGAGGACTGCCAGAAAATAAAAGGTCTGTATCTGTCCTGATGTCACAAATTTCCAGAGCCTTGACAAGGTGCTCTGGTAGTAGAGGGATGAGGGATGAAAGCCTCATTGTGGTTAGAGGTCAAGATGAGATTTCGTATGATGCGAAATGTCCTTGGTTGTTGGATGAGAAGGTGAATCTTGTGCATCGCCCCTCCCAACTCCCTCCACTTCGACAGATGGCAGATCTCACCCAAACAGACGTCTCCCGTCCATCCGCCCTTCCAACAGCCAAGCTACTTAGCCAGCGCTCTCGCGAAGTCAAACAACTGGTCGACCAAAACTCTGACGAATACCTAGATGCAATAGAACAAGAATGGAACAAGAAAGTTGACATCGAGGTCGAAACGCTCGTGGATGGTATGGTTGATCTCGTTGGTTTGGCTTCGGTTCGTCTTCCCTTTTCTTTTGGTGAAAATTGTTGAGTGTAGGGATTTGGGTTGTTAGATTGGCGACAAGGATAAATTCAGGATAGCTCAGGAGGCTTTCCAAGCTCAATGTCGGGCTGAGTCGATGGTGGGCCTTGCCAAGGACAACATTGTTTCATCTTCACCCCAATGCTGACGGACCATTGATCTACTAGGTCAGAGCAGCAAATTCTCTGTTGTCCATCATCCACTCGATGAAACTGCTCCTCTTGCTCTCCGACGAAGCCCAGATTGCAAATCGTCGGGCTGCAGAGTTGAGCGTCATCCGGACTGAACGAGAGGATGCGAAGAAGAAGGTTGCGGGTTTATTGAACGAACTACTTGGACGGACTGACGATGGATCAGGAGAGTAGATATTTTTGGTCGTTCGAGGTCCGTATTTCCCTTTCTCTTTTCTCGGACATCTTCAATACGCTCGCTGTGACAAAACGACTTCGTGCTGCTTATATTCCGAACACCTGTATAACAGTAATACCCGAGCTGTCTACAGTGACTTCTCCATGGCAATCAAGTCCTCTAATATCTCCGAACCCGGCCCTCCAAGTTGATCTTCACTAGCCATTTTCAAGGGGCCTCGGACGTATGGCACCCCATAACCAAAATGTTTCGAGACGATCGCCTTGATCCCAGAAATGCCTCCCAACTTCCCGGCTGCAGCATCTCCCTGCGACAACTTCCACTGAATCTTCATCGCTTCCTCTATCTTGCCCTCCTTCAACAACTGATACATCTTGATGTGGACCTTTGGCACAATGTTAGGCAGGGCGGCTATGACTCCTGTGCTTCCTGTCAAGAGACTTTGCAAGAAGACGTCTGATCGGCCTGGGAACGTTGCAAAGGAACTCGAGGGGCAGGTAGCGACGAGACGGGTGAGCTTTCCGATGTTGCCACAGGAGAGTTTGGTGCCGACGATGTTGGGATGCTGGGCCAGGGTAGCGATCATGTCGGAGTCGAGATCGAGGCCTGCTGTTACTGTGGGGAAGTTGTACACCATTGTGGGTATTGGAGAGGCATCTGCAACCTGTTCTCAAACTTCGTTAATCTCATCTTCTCACTGCTGACCGAATCACTGGAGAATATCTGACCTCGCGGTGGAAACGGAGGATGTTCTCTTTGGTCATTTGAGGTGGCCAAGTTGAGGGGGTGAGGACGAGGACGAAGGCAGCTCCTGCCTCCTTCGCATCCGCACACAGCTTCTTCGTCTCGCGGGTGGACTGGGCACCGGTTCCTGCGATGATGACCACATTCTTGAACCCATTCTCATCCAACGTTTCTCTAGTCGTCCTGATTGCCTGCTTCCTCTCGTCATGAGATAGATGCTGGGCCTCCCCATTGCTACCCTGGACGACGATGCCCGCTACCCCTCCCTGTTATACCCGTCAATTACCGCCCCTTCAAGACGTCTGAGGGTGATGAACCTCACCTTTGCGAGGCGTAGCACATGAGATTTAATGGATGGAATGTCTAAGTCTTCATTCTCCTTGAAGAAGAGGACAGCGGGGACGTATACGCCTGGGGGAGGGGGGTTAGACATGAGAGATACTGAGTAAACGAGAATAGTTCCTTCATGTTATCACGATTCGAGGATTTGAGGAGAAAGTGAAGCTTCAGCCACCGTCTGCACGTGTCAGACTTGACGGCACTTTTTGCCGACAAACCACGCAACTGACCTGCGGTTATTCTCGGTCAGATCGCTTTCTGCTATCTTCCCCACCTCCTCGACCCGGTAGCCGTCCAAACTCGAGGTTTGGGACGTCAACCCGCAACTGAGACGGACCGCCTCGCTTCTGTTTCTCACTTCTCCCTAATTGGACTAGGACATAGGCTGATCTAACCGGCGATATGTACTCTGCTGTCCGTCGACGAGTTTCCTCGATTTTGTCTTCTCAAAAGACGGTGACATACGGTCTCAATGCGTCGAGGAGAAGCATAGATGCAGCCCGACCTGCTCGTCGGCAATTTACGACAATGTTGACCTCCCATGGGATCCGATTACGCCCTCAGGCAGGATTGCGTTCAAACGCAGCTCTTCGGCACATGCACGTCCGCGCGTTCTCATATTCTTCAATACCGAAATTCGTTGCGCGTGCTTTCCGTGTTCCTATCGCTGGTGCGACTGTCGGCGCGGGTGGGTTTACTTATGCAAACTACAAATATGAAGGTGAGTGTCCCGATCAATTAGTTTGGGATGTGGAATTGAGGTTTTGTGGTAGAGTTCAAGAAGAAGACGGATGGGTGGATAACGTCTGTTAAAGACTCTGCTACAGACGCGCTGGATGTGGCTTCGGAGGGACTCAAGGCCGTCACAGCTGCGGTATCGGACGTGAAACTGCCAACCTTGCCAGTGCTACCCACACTGGAGACCCCCCGATTCCTCAAGAACCTGTTTGCCTCTGAGGAGGGTAAGGAAGGGGGAGAAGAGGGAGCTGGAGAGGAAGGTCAATCAGAGAATTCCAAGAAGACCCCCCCTGGGGCTGAGGCTGCAGCCGTGGCGGCACTCATCGGAGCGACGACCTCGTCTCCTTCCGACTCCAAGGGTGCTGACCCCACGCAACAAGGACTGATGCAACTGACGAAGAAGCTCATCGAAATCAGGACGATGCTCCTTAGCATCGACCAAAGTGACGCCTTGAAATTGCCCAGTATCGTCGTCATTGGGAGCCAGAGTTCAGGGAAGAGTTCAGTTTTGGAAGCAGTTGTCGGGCACGAGTTTTTGCCCAAGTGAGTATTCCCTCGTATCCACTTAAAGATATGTACTCACCAATAGCACAGAGGTTCCAATATGGTCACCCGCCGACCTATCGAACTCACCTTGATCCACACGCCCGGCTCGACAACCGAATACGGAGAGTTCCCAGCGTTAGGCCTCGGAAAGATCACCGACTTTTCCAACATCCAGCGAACCCTCACCGATCTCAACCTCGCAGTCCCGTCAACCGAAGCTGTCTCCAATGAACCAATTGATCTCCGCATTTACAGTCCCCACGTGCCAGACCTTACCCTTATCGACCTCCCGGGCTACATCCAAATCGCTTCCATGGACCAACCCGACTCACTCAAAGAGAAGATTGCATCCCTTTGTGAGAAATATATTCGTGAACCCAATATTATCCTAGCAGTCTGCGCTGCCGACGTCGATCTGGCGAACTCACCTGCTTTGCGCGCCAGTAGGAAAGTCGATCCTCTCGGGCTTCGCACCATTGGTGTTGTGACGAAGATGGATTTGGTACCTGCGGAACAAGGTGCTGGGATCCTTTCGGGGAACCGATACCCTCTCCATTTGGGCTATGTCGGGGTGGTATGCAAGCCGGCTGGTAAGAAGGGCAAGCGGGAGTCGAGTATGGAAGCCGCGGAGCGAGGCGACCATGATTACTTTGGTGCTAACCGGGATTACTTTGGAAAATCGTCGACGTTGATGGTCGGTACCGACACTCTTCGACGACGACTCATGGAAGTCCTCGAGTCTTCCATGGCTTCATCTTTGCACGGCATCACAAACGCAGTCCAACTCGAACTCGAAGAAGCCACTTATCAATTCAAAGTCCAATATAACGACCGACGGATATCTGCCGAGTCCTACGTAGCCGAAACAGTCGATGCGCTGAAGGCAAGATTCAAAGGTTTTACCACTCAATTCCGTAAACCTCAAATCCGGGCTAAACTCAAGGAGATGTTGGACGAGAAGGTCATGGATGTGTTAGAACAGTTATATTGGTTGGATAAGAGGGTTCCAGAGTTGGGTGAGCTCGCTAACGATCCCAAGGTGAAGCCTGAAGAAGTCGAGCCGTATTGGAGACACAAACTCGATGCCGCTTCTTCCTTGTTGACAAAGTCGGGAGTTGGACGTGATTCGACTTTGCTCGTCGCCGACGGGTTACGCTCCCTCATCGATTCCATCGCTCAGGGAGAGCCTTACACATTCCACCCTCGCGCGGCGGAACGACTGATCCAATTCTCACATATGATCCTACGCGACAGGATCGGTCTCACCTCTGACCAAGTGGAGAATTGCATTAAACCATACAAGTATGAAGTCGAGGTGGATGATAGGGAATGGGAGGGAGGGAGAGTTCAAGCAGTTGATCTCTTTCAGAAGGAGGTGGAGATGTGCGAAACGAAGTTGAAGGAGATTAGGAAGAGGGTTGGGGGGAGTAGGAGGTTGACGGGTTTGATGGGCTATGTCAAGACTCTGGAAGAACAGGAGAAGGAGAAGAAGGCTAGGAGATTGTTGGTACCCGAGACTGATAGTGAGGAAGGGTCTTCCACTCAATCAGAAGTTGAATACCGTTATCCACCTGCTCAGATTATGGACGGTGAGTGCCTTGAAGCTTCTTCCCTTGAACTTCACTAAGACTCCATATGCTCCACTAGCACGACATGCGATGTTATATAGCGACCGCCTATCCGTCCTCAAGCTTCGACTCGCCGCCCTAAAGTCAAAACGCTGCAAAGCTGGACCTGCAAATGACGTTCTCTGTCCAGAGGCCTTCCTCAACGTCGTCGCAGACAAACTGGCTTACACAGCCGCGATGTTCATCAATATCGAATTACTTGACCAGTTTTTCTATCAAGTGAGACACAACGTTTGGTACTTCTGCGTGTTGAGAATGGGTTGACTGACTGGGAATGCTGTAGTTCCCTCGAGAGATCGATACGAGATTACTCTATGATCTTGATCGTCAGGAGATCGTTGAGTTTGCTCGTGAGAACCCGTCTGTTCGAAGACATCTTGATCTGCAGGAGAGGAAGGATAAGTTGGAAGAGGTCCGTCGCGCGATGTCTCGTTCCTCGTTACGTGTACTGAGATGTCTCCTTCAGGTTATGAAGCAGTTGAATAGTCTATCAACATTGAGACCCGACCCACAGCCTACTCCTCGAAGAAACCGAGGACTATTTGGCGGGAGGTTTTCATAGTTTGAGACCCCTTGCGGCCCTGTTTTCCGTATCTCCCCACTCCTTTCCATCACTACGTTTCGTATAATGATAAGTATGTGTTCCTTAAATTACAACATCCCCACTCTATCTATAGCTGGTGGATATGTACATGGCGGTGGTATAGACGAATACAAGACAAGAGCGACGGGCGGAGATCAGAGTTTCGCTTTGGTCTTGGCCGTCTGTAAGATGGTGAGATGGAGGCATGAGGGAGGTTATCTTGTGCGTACCTTCAAGACACCGTCGAGTTTGGTGGCCATCATCATGTTGCCCTTGGTCTTTAACTTTCCGGTCATGAAGGCTTTCTGGCCATCGAGCTGCACCAACCAACAAAACAAAATCAGTTCTTATTCAAAAGGTGATACCAGCGTCAAATGAACATGCCTTGCCTTCCGCAAGGGAAGTGAAAGTCTCATCTGACAAGATAAGTGCAACGTCGGGTTTGGGTTTAGCTTCTCCCTTGTACACCGTTCCAGTTTTCTTGAGGTCGATGGTCCATACACCTTCCTTGCCTTCGGCGTTCTTTATCCGTAGCTCAAAGATACCCTTCGTCTGGATGATGGGAGATTGAATAAGTACGAGTTGCATGTCCAACGGAGAAGCGGGCGCGCACCTTTTGGATCTGAGCCTTCTTCTCCTCGTCACTGAAAGACTCGAACACTTGGCTGAGCGTAGCCAACACCTCCGAGCTCTACATACGACGTTCAAACTGTCAGGCGCTTCCTCCCTGACTGTTGTTCAAGACTCGCCTTCCATCCGTCGACTTTGATATCAGACATGGCTATGAGTTACGACTGCAAGGGTCAAGATAGGGGACGAGGAATGTACGTGGCAGTGTGGGTGAAACGAGAGAAAAGATTCGAGGATTATAAGCAGGTCAGCTCTGAATATTCATGTGATTATTTCCCCACTGGAATCACTTTGGGTGACTTCTCGCGATTAGGCTATTCTGCACCCGGACACTTTGGCGTTGTCTGATTGGCTGAACAGCTTCGTGCAGCATCTGCAGTCAAGCTAACGAAGGGCATCTCTAAGATTCTCTTCTCCGTTGGTGTCGGTCGGGTGGTCTTTTGAGGCTATAAAAACATGTGGTATATTACACTGTGGGGTACTATGACTTGGCAGCAGAGGGCGATGTTCGATGGTAAACCTCTCATGGCAATTTCTCTGCGCGACGACGAGCATCCAATAATATGTCGTCGACCCCTCACGCCGGCTTCCACTCAAAGTGATGCTTCCCTAATAACCGACCGAACAAATATCCCCTCAGCATAATCCTTCACAAGGAGAGCCAAGGTCAGAACACGTACCTTTCTTGACCTCCCCCGCCCCTTCCTCCTTCAAATCGAACGAATGTGCCCCAAAATAATCCAACTGGGCCTCCATAAACTGAGTAGGTAGATGCAGACCCGCACAATATTTGTAGTATTCCAAGCTCGCCGACAAGGTGGGTCTATAACACGAATCAACTGAGGGTTAGTTTCCCAAAACAGCCCATGTACCAAGGACTCACATGTGAGTGTTAAACTCCAGACCCCTCTGCACGACCCTGCTCAGTGCGGGTATCGTTCTCTTGACCTCCTTCGCAACGTCCTCCAAAGCCAGCACATTCATCACCTCCCTCTTCTCCAACAAAGGTTGCAACAAATCGGCCACATACTCCGACCTGATGATACATCCCTCCCTCCAAATCTTGATACAACGCCCAAGATCAACACCCCACCCCTCATCTCGCGAAGCCCTCGCAATCAAATTCAAACCCTGCACAAAACTAGCCAGGAAAGCAGCATACACAGCTTGTCTCAAATCTTCCACATGCTCCTTCTTCTCGGTGTCGGTGAGTTGAGACTGCTTTCGTGCAGCACCCATGTCTTGACCGAGAGCTTCTACAACTTTGAGACGACTGGCGCGGTTGGCGGAAGCGACGCGGAAAAAATGGGCTGCGGCGATGGTTGGTGCGGATACGTGTCGCTCGGCTGATTCCATTATACACCAATACCCCGTTCCTTCTGTAGAATCGGCATCTTGGACTACCTTGTCTTGGATCTTGTTCAGTAGATGAGAGGCAGAACCAGAAGGGTCGGGCTGGGCGCATATATCTGCGCCAATCTCGACGAGAAAGTTACGTTTCTGTTGGAAGCCCACCGCCAATTAACTTAATACTACGCAACACTGGATGAAGGCGAAGACGTACGAGTTCACCATGGTCCGACCACTCGCGGAAAATGTTGGAAATGTCGTCCAATGGAATGTGAAGACATTTATACAGAAACTCCCAAGCCTCGCTCAGAATGCCTAGCATCCCTTGTTCGATACCATTGTGCACCATCTTGACATAGTGACCAGAACCGCGGGGACCGATGATGGTAACGCAGGGCGAACCAGTCTTTTGGTCCTTTGCTGCGAACCTTTCGAGAAGTGGGAGGATTTCCTTCAAGATGGTTTTGTCGCCTCCTGGAGACATGGATGGACCTAGAAGCGGGGTTGAAGTATATGCGCTAGGACTGGGGGTGGTCCGGGTAGACGGATGCGCTAACCTCGACGAGCAGACTGATAACCTCCCGAAACTCCCATGCCAATGTAATAAACGCCCTTTGGGGCTAAAGCCTTCTGCCTCCTCTCCGTGTTGCGATACCACTCATTTCCCCCATCCAATATCACATCTCCTTCATGCAAATACTCTGTCATCGCCTCGAGAACTTGGTCCGATGGTTCCCCATGCTTGACGCTAAACACAAACAACTTTCTTGCTTTCACCCCACCAAGACTCTTGATGAAGGAGTCGTAGTCCTTGTACCCAGAGATCCGCGAACGGACTTCATCGGAATTGACTTTGGTTTTGATCATTTCGAGGAGGTTGTCAATGTTGGAATGGGCAACGTCGAAAGAGGAGACTGTGAGTCCATTCTCGGCAAAGAGCATAGCCATTTCGGAGCCCATACTCCCAGCACCGACGACTCCAATCTCAATGGATAAGTTAAGTTGCAGACACAACGACGTTGAAATGGCCACTATACCTTTTGGAATGGCTGAGAGGACGACATGGGAGGTAGATAGAGAGAAGCTTTGTGATATCCATGGTTGTCAGCGAGTTCTTATAGTTTGCAGCGTCGTCGACGTCGACGATGACGATGACAATGTCGCATAGACAGCGATAAAAACAGAATCGACAATCGCGTCGCGCACGTGACAGAAAGAAATCACGGCGTGACATTGTAACCAAGAGACCGAAGTGGCTGTGCAATGACCACGTGTCCCATTCTTGGTCGGCTGATGGAACGGCAGCTTGAGGTTGCCAGGCAAGCTGCCCATGGGAGGAATTTCTCCCTCCAAATCCTAGTCACCACGGTGTAATCGGCTGAGAACCAACGCTTCCGAATGGATCTGGTAACAGCCCCGTACAATTTTTTTCATTGAACTCCTCCACAGCACATTCCTTTCCATGATTTCCACTACTTCAGATTCCCAAGCTGCTGCTGCTTTGCTAGCACATGTCGTCGCACAGGTGGAACAGAACATCCAGTTTCTGAATTCTCAGAATTATATTTCTACCGTGGACGCGCAGATCATTTTGTCAAAATTACCGTCGAATTCTCCGAGCGAAAACACGAGGGCAGCGACAGTTGTGCCTCCCCCTATCGCACGTCGTGGGATACCTGTACCACCTGGCCCAAGAGTTGTGAAAGCAACTGCTCTGTGGGCGTACAACGAGGATGGACTGGTGAGTTTCTCCCGTGATTTTCTGTATAAATATCTTCTTTACGTTGATTCACCAGGGTGATGCCAACGACCTCTCATTCTCCGTCGGGGAAGTTATCGATGTCTTAGACGAGACCAATGGAGACTGGTGGATGGGCCGGGCCCGAGGCAAAGAAGGTTATTTCCCATCTAATCATGTCGAAAAAGTGGAAACTACGACTCCCCCACGTGCCCTCCCCCTTCCAATCTTGCCGTCGACGACCATCTCAGCATCCGAGAAAGCTGCTTATAAACCATTCATGGCTGCTCACCACGGCGCCGACGTGCCGCCTGCGACTGGAAAAGGCACCAATTCATTGGGGTTGCAGCAGGATGCGGGACAAGAACAGAAGAAGGCAAAGTACGGGAAACTTGGGAATACAGTAGGTCTTATGCCACATCTATCCGTCCAGAGGTTGACTTGCTCCGTGATTTTCGCCTAGATGGCACATTCCGCTGCGGGTGGTGTAGGCTTTGGAGCAGGTAAGTTGATGGACAATCTTGTGTGAGTTTTGCGTCCTTTCTAACCCATTGCCTCTTTTCAGGTGCTGCGATTGGTGGGGGCCTTGTACGAGCCATCTTTTGATTCACCAGTTATAAACAGTGTATTCCATTTGTTGGTGTATCTTTGATCTACACCTCCGAAGAGAAATTCTGTCTTTGTCTTTCGACTGCCACGGGATGACATAGAAGTAGCACAACTCCAGTTTCACACTGATGCTTCTTTTGGTCTTCGCTGATCCTCCTTCCTAAAGCGAACATCACGCCGAACCTAATTGCCTCGAGACGTCCTCATTTTTGCGGTCACTCATCTCTCACTACAACCACCATCATGCCCAAGCGAGACCAGAAGAAAAAGCCTCAACGCTGGAGGGATTTTGCCCCTTCGAAAGCTGTCGCCAGGCGCCCACGCCGCGAGCCACCCTCACATGAAGAGCCGCCCCCACGTCGAGTGCCGCGTGCAGCTCGACATAATTATAACGATTTGCTGGCGTTGTACAACCCCGCCAGTCGTCGGTCCATGTCTTCTGGCAAGCCGAGATGTGCCTGCTGCGGCGCAGAAATTGACTTTAACCGTGATGGGTGGGTACTTTGCTCTCCGAATCCTACGGTACATCCCATCCAACACTTGCTTCCACCCCCATAGATTCTTATTGATCACCGGCGGCATCGTTATTGCCTTCATACCAGAAAGGCAAGGATATGGATATTTTGACCGAACTCAAGATACACTTGGAGGATATATGCGGTCTTGGATTTCCAGCTCGTCCGATTATCCTCAGCCTTTGACCTCCGGGTTCATTGAGGAGTCGGACGAGTTGGTTCCCGACAAGACGACTATCGGTGGCTTGGTGAGCTCGACCAATAATCCATTATTGTGGTTTGTTAAACTCGATCTCAGAGCAGCTCCCATCTCTTTTGGGGGTCATTGGGCATCATCGTAGTCGCAGTTATAATCTACTACGTCACCTAGCAGAACAGCCGTTGATCCCACGAGCGGTGTCAGTGACTGTTTTGGCAGGTTTTTACGGTATCCGATTCGCTTGATTGTTCCAAGGAAAGGAGGCAATGGGGAGGGACGCCCGAGCTGGCGCACCTCCCCTTTGTTCTTCACTAAAAATCCAATCCCGTGTCGTATGTATTTTGTTCTTGCGAGTTTCACTCTCCCTCTCTTGTACTTGTACGGTCTTTCGTCAGATGTTTAACACATTCTTGAGTGCATATATATAGTTGGCTGATATGTCGTCAAGCCTCAAGAATGCCCAATATATTACAATAAAATACACTTTTGCCCTTGCGACTACTTTTGGTTTCTGGAGAAAAGTCGCTAGTCAACGGTTGGCAACTAGAGAACTCCCATTTTGAACCATCTCCGGGGCTCCCGGGAAGCGCTTTCGAACCCTCAATTGTATGAGATAGTATCATGACCCTCGTCCCAGGACCCCTCGTCCACACGATCAAAGTCGCCTCTTGGGCGTGTGGGTTGAGAGGCGCCGTGTTCGGGGTTCACATCTATCTTCACATCCTCAGGATCCTCTACGACCTCGGAGCTGATTTTCAGCTAGCTGTTAGTTGGGATAGATGAACGGCTAACGAGGAAACTTGCACAAGCATATTTGCATCCGCAACAATCTGGGCAAACTCGGGGTGACCATACAGGTCTTGGGACATGAGACATTCCGCCCCGTTGTTTGCGGCCATAATCACACGTATGCATCTGTCAGTATTCGGGGTTAGCCATATGGAAACTGGGTGAGCATACGGGATGGAGTCTACGCACTCAAGTGGTGTCTGGGGAGTAAGTTCGCAAATCTTGTTACACTTGTCAAAAAATATCGTCCTCTCTTGATGGTTCTCCATTGGTGGCAATACCGTGGGGTTCGCGATGGGGTCGTTGTTCCAATCTGAGTTTGCCGCCCTCCAATATTCTTCGACTTTGTCAAGACCGTCAGGTCGAATTTGAGCTGAACACCGAGTGGCAGTTTGAATGAAATATGCCAGTTTTTCAGTCATGAGCTGAGAAAATTTGGGTGGGTAGCCTGAGGGGTAGCAGGGATTGAAGGGAACAGCAGGGGGATCGGACATGATAGTACTGGTAGAGTTTACTGGAGTCTGAGACGTCGTTCGCAGTAGAACTACTCAACGGATTAACTATCGGATGAGAGTTGCCAGTCCCGTCTGGACCAAACGAGACATTTTACCTCGACATCCTTGCGCAAGACTCGAAGACTGCCTTAGGCCAAGCTTATATGAGAATTCGATGAGGAAAGGTGAGGCCTGTGAGGAGGACCGCCTATTGTTGACAGCGTCGCACTTGCCGTCGGCAATTGCCTAACGAGGCAACTCTGTCGGACCTCAGGATTTGCACCCAAATATTTACATTGTCATCGCTTCAGGACTTCAGTGTTTCAGTTCAGTGCTTCTGTAGTCCTTGTTCAATTTAGCAACCAATTGAACGAGCAACACCTACGAACTAAGCATGCATGCTTTCCTTTTCAATGTTTTTTGTTCTTCATTATTTAATCTGAGACACGGAGAGCGATCGGAGCACAACACGATCGACTCTTGTCCTTCCGCCTGAATCGACATGCCTTCAGGTTTGGAACGTCTCTCGCAACGCAACCCACAGATGGTGAGTATTATTATCTGTATCGGTCAAGCTAGCAAGGAACCCCTCTTGGCTGAACACCGTGGCCCCAGGTGATTTCAGCCGCTCGGAATGGCTCACTGTCAGCGCTTTCGACCCTACTCAAAACTGAGTCATGGGCGAGTCTGCCCGGCTCCTTATCACTCGATCTCCTGCGCATCTTCTACTCCCATCTAAAAGAGACGCAGGTTCCCGAAGTACTTGACGAAGCGAATTGGGCCCTACCGCAGTGTCGTCAAGCACAATCTTGCCTCCTGGCCCTTAGCAGGCTTCGTACTCTACCAATGCCATCAAGAGAATCAAGACGCGTAATTGATTCAATCCTGAACGCTTGGCCAGGAATCTTCAAATGGAGTGACTTTTTCATTCGAGGCCGTCTCGCCTTAGATGACTCTCCCGATATCATGGAGCGGGAGACTAATCTGATCAGGTGCTGGTACACATTGCACGCCTCTGACCCGAGGGTGTGCGAAGTTATTGTGAATACCCCGGGAGCTGTCGAGATCATCGCAAAGTTGTGGATGAGAGCACGAGACGACCCCTCGGCAAACCTTCCCTCTTTCTACATCGTGGGGATGGTAACGTGCCTCCTCGCGGATATCCTACCAATGATCTCCACCTCAACAGCCAGTGACAGGATTGTAAACGGGTCGGGCGATACACCATCGGCCGTCGCACGAACCGCATTGTCCCGCCTTACATCTTCGATTCAAGTCCAAACCATTGATGCATTCGATGTTGGCAAGTGTGCATGCGTCATTCAAGGTTTAACGGACGCAGATGAGGTTCTTCAGCCACTCCTGAAGGCCAATGCCATCAAGACAATCACGAAATCCATCCTCGCTTTCACGAAGCGGGCAGCCTCTCTCGACCAGGAGTCGATAACTGCAACAGCGATTCTTTTCTCTCTCTTACGGCACCTCCTAGATAAAACTCCTGGGCTGTCTTCAGCTGTCCAAGCAGTCAAGGCGGGTTTGTTATTCGCACTGGTTGACACCTTCCCACTTTTTCCTCAACTCGACCTGGTGAAACGTGGGGCAATACTCCCATTCGTCACCCACGTCTTGCCACGCTTCACGGTCTATCCACCCGTTCTCGAGGCTATGGTCGCATCTGTCCGCCAAATCACATCGCTTCGGATGGCGATCGGAACGGATAGGGTAATGGGCGATATTTGGCTCACATTCCTAAAGATTATCGCCGTCCGTCATCATGCCTTCCTTGCCGAAGAATCCAAAGGGGCAAACAAAAATAACGAATGCCAAAATGAACGGGTATGTAAAATAATATCCGCGGTTTATGCAGCATTTCATGACTATGAACAGTGCGGGAAGATAGATCACAAGAAGGCGTACAAGAAATGCTCCAGGTGTGGGCTTGCTTATTATTGTTCGAAACAATGCCAGCTGGTGTCGTGGAAGGAGGGCGGTCATAAATTCTCGTGCAAACCAGCCCCGGATCAGATTCAAGGCCAGTTATTACCCATTTCACAATGATCAGCCAAATTTTGACACGATGCGATCTATGTATAGTTAATGAGGAGACGGAGAAGAATGGAATGGTGTATAGGAAGGATCCCGTCCAGGATTTCATTGCGACTCTTGCGAAGAGCGATATCGAGCGTATGCTCCCAACCTTGCGCGAAGAAGCGGCACAACACTATCCGAACCACCCACTCACTTCCATGATGGTCAAAGTCAACTACTGCGCTATGTCTCCCACAGTCAAAGTTCTGCCCATCTCGCGCTTTGAACCCGATCCCAACTCCTCGTCGGCATGCTTGCACCAGATTCGTTTTATGCTGGAGAGAGTCCTCAAGAACCCGGAGAAATGGACTTGGGTGGTGGCTCGTTCATGTGCAATGATCACGACGTTCATGACGGGGAATATCTGGTCCTAGCCAAGCCAAGTTTAGGGGTAGGGGTGTAATTAAGGTGGGATGCAGGAGTCTCCATCTATCGTTTCTACGTGAAACTTGCCTCCCTCTTCCGCGAAAGGCCAAATCATCTGTCCCTCGACAACCTCCTCCTTCCCAACGACACCCAAAATCCGATAAACCCTCCCCATTCCCATGCCACTCTCGTCAACCAACCTACCGACAGCAGTCCTGATATTCGATGCTCTGTCTTCCGACTTTGCCGAGTTGAGGAGAGTTTGGAGACGCGCTTGCAGACCCATCCGGTTTAGGAATGCGGATTGGGTGAGAGGACCCAAGGGTTTTGCTGCAGTGAGAAAAAGATCAGTTAAGTCGAGGTGGGGCATAGGAGGTCGCGAACCGAGTGGGGAGATGGACTCTTTTAGGTATGCAAAGTCGACATTGAGGGTTAGGTCACTCTCGCCTGGTAAATGGAACGGGGAAACAATCTTATGGTTCTTGAATGCCTGTAACAAGTTACGTTGAGCATATGTACGATATGTTGGGCACAGAGGGACGTACTCGGAAAGAATCCCCGAATGCTTTGTCGTCACCGTAATCCACAATCAAGGCACATCCACTGCTTGTCTGAGGACCACTGTCAGCTTGGGAGCCACCTATGAGCTCGCCAATCCGTTGAGCGATCTTCCAACCAACGTGGCTGACTTCTATTCTCGCTCCGACTGGGAGGGAGGAGAAGCGTGGAGACGTATTCGGAAGGAGTGTGGACATTGGAGTAGGGGAGGAGACTGTCGTGAGTCGGGGAGCATTCGTTGAGATTAAGGTAGTGGGGGGCGTGGATGTAGATAGAGAATGCGGCGAGGAGACTGAGGTTGTGATGGTAGGTGGTGGAGGCGCAGTGATGAGAAGTTCTTTCCAGGCTTGTTCGGTCCTCTGGCGAAACTGGCGATTTAGAATTAGACAAGAATGAAATAACGAAGTTCTCACCTCGAAAAGGTGGAAAGGCAAAGCGTCAAAGAACTCATGTGCAACCACCATTGTAAAGAACTTCCCCTCCTCGTCGACAGGTACATCCTCGATGCTTCCGTGCCATTCTGTATGGATATTTAGAGGTTGAGTTGAGGGAGTAAGCTTTTGTTCTTGAATAACTTGAAGGGGCGGAGATGTTTCGATGAGGTGGAGGTGGGTTAGTGAAGTTGACGCGAATGAGAATCGCGACAGGGTCTGAGAAAAGACGATTAGTACACCAACCAAACAAGGAACGGAGACGCGCACCCGGATGATATCATGCATTAAAGTGCCCCTTCCAGGACCAAGTTCCACCAGCCGTATCTTCCTCCCTTGTCCCGACGCTTGGTACCTTGACAACAACCACACCCCGACGAGCTACGCGTCATAGACCTACACGTTTGTCACCTCTTTTTTAGTCAATCCGAGTAAGGAATTGAGCTCACCTCCCCAAAGACCTGACTGATCTCAGGACTTGTGATGAAATCACCTCTCGTCCCGAAAATCTCGTTGGCAGGGTTCATGTAGTACCCGAGAGTTGGATGTGAAAGACATAATTGCATGTACGTAGAGAAAGTGATGGGTCCTGTGGATTTAATGGTGTCCAACAGGAGCTTTTCGACCTTTGTCGGAGGTGGTGGGGTGCCCAAAATCGATGCAGTTGCCGAATAACATCGAACATATCTCGGGGAGCAGGGAGAGCCGAGGCAGGGTAGCCTGCGAGACAATCGACCAAGCGTCGAAGTAATAAGACTCATAGCCTATCGGTTTCGTAGGATGGGCGTTCCAGCATATAATGTTGAGCAAATGTCGAGCGTATATTTCGAGTAGACCAAGAAAATGGACCCTAACCAGTGGACCACAAATTAGCCGTAGTTCTTGCGCCACCCGACGGCTCGGGCCCGTCAGCAAGTACCCAACGTGGGATCCCGACGTCGCTGAAGCGGAGGAGAGCCCGTCTAGACAGTTCTACCCGTTCGAAAATTCGAGTGGCACACAACGGAATTATTAATGTAGGAAACTAGATACATAATGCAACCATGCGGCCTAAGGTGAGAAGCAACTCGGCCAAAACACTAGGTGGTGTGCCAAATACATCGCAATACAATAACGTCCCAGAGAGATAAAGGGTGGATACAAGTCTGATGTCCAATGTTCAGTCCAAATGAACGTGGTGTCCATGTCATGAGACGACGTGCTAGGCGGTCGGGAATAATTAACGCGACACTTCCTCTGGGCCACTTTCCACTACAGTGGACACCTGAGACGCTGCTTCCGGAGAAATAACCACAGGAAGAGGGAGGGCTGAAGGTAAAGTAGTTGCCCGCAGCGCTACCTCCTTTTCTAAATTCGAGTCTGAAGGCGCTGCTCCGATCGTCCTCCCGGCTTCCAGATCGACATCCGCGCCAATGACACCCCTTTCTTCTATTGGAGAGGAGGCCCCCTTCGCCAAGTCGATAACCTCCAACTTCATCTTGTGTGCGATTTGTAAGCACACCCTACCACCATGTATCTGTGCCGCCATAAAGCACACATGGAGGATGGGGCCGGTGACTTTGTAGAGCATCGGTAGACGTGTCCAGATACGAACATAGAACAATATGATGGCGAATTGTTCCAGAAATGTACCAGTGAAAATGCCGATGGCTGTCCAAAAGAAGATGTTGTGGAGGAATTTGGGGCGATCTCGCATGATCCGATAGAGCATGACGGCGAGATGCGGGAAGATCTCGAAAATCATTTCGAAGGTTCCTAGGGGTGAGAGGGGCAAAGTTGACCTGAGGAAAATGCAAGAGGAATGAAGGGGACTCGCCATAAATTAGGATGAGCTTGAACTCGGTCTCGGCGAGAAAGCCTCGTTGGTTCTCGCTGATAACGACAACGAGGCCCAGGATGTTAATGGTGATGGCGGCGACGTGGTGGATAGCAGACACGACAGATATTCGCGTCCGATATATTAGTTCGAATAGGTAGATTGTGGGGACTGTCAAGTAACAGAAAGCTGGGAAAACGAGTCAACGGCGTGACACCAAAGCCGAAACGTGCCAACTGACCTAGTATATCACCGTTTGTCATGTGGTGGTAGTCCCCTTGCAAGTTGTGATGTTCGAGGGGCGAGTCGAATGGTTTGTGACGAATGAAGGTCTCGAAGACAGAATATGCTCCGATGCAGCATATAACCTTGAGACCAAAGGAGACGACATGATTCGTGAGAGACCTTTGAGCAGAGAGGTCCATCGTCGAAAAAGAGTCGCGAAATAACCGGGGCATCAAGCGTGGCTCTAGGAGCAGACGAACCACAAGCCATACTAGACATAGCTCAACGCCGACGACGGGCAGTGAGTAGTTGAGTAGGACGGATATTGACATCGAAAGAGGGGGGGAGGGTAAGGAACGGCACGTTCGCACTAAGGCGAACACTTGAATCCAGTGAAATACAAGGAAGAAAAGTGAATGGTGTGATTGCTGTCTCGTTTGACGGATTAGACTTGTGGGGCGAGAACAGGTTCACGGGCTGATCCGTCCGACCATAATCCAAAACTCAGCGCACGTTCCGAGGCAATTTTGCGCTAAAGTTAGCTGTTCTGTGTTCAGGAGGATAGGCTTGACAGAAGCATACGATTTTGCAGATCTGATTTGAGTTCCCGCCGATGACGGAAGCATGCTGCGGGAGCGGGTGCCACCCTGTCTCAACTGCGCCCTCCTCAAAGATGAACACATGCGACGCAACAATGAGCGCCTCAAAGTTCCCAAATACGTTCGGCCAGAATGATGGAGCTTGAACGAAGTTGTAAAAATGCCTATAAGAGCGTAATAGGGCGTGGCAGCTGACATCGTTTGTATAGATACCTGTTGCGACGAAGGGCAGCAAAGGCCGCATCATAGCTCCAGCCATCAGGCCTTTCAGGGACGTTTGATTCCCGGTTGTGTTTCCCTGCACTCTGTGGCTACGACATCGCCTCATCCTCAAAATAACACCTGGAAACTGATTACCAGGGCTGTTGGCACTTGATTCCATTTTGTTCAGGCTCAATAGCCTCGTTGTCCGTGACTATCGTGGATGCTGGCAACCATTAATATTAGCACCTGGAATCTGTCAAGCCATGCGTGGCGAGCCACTCGTTCACCGATGAACCCAGTCAACCTCGAAGAGGCCACCGCATCCCACGCATGAATCACAAGTTCTCCGGATGGCGAGGTCGAATTGACCGAATGACCGAATGTGGTTGGGACGAGGACCTAATAATCATCTTCCATTCAAGTTGCGACGATGTACCACCAAGATGAGGGCCCCATCACGGCGTACTTTGTAGCCACCATGCAGAGCTGTGGCTGAATGTCGCATGTTGTTCGGACCCTGCGATTGTCGCCCCTCCGTCTGACCATATCATGCCTTGTATCGAGCCCTGCCAAGCACTACTGCTCCCCCGATGCTAGTGGAGCCAATTTGCGAGCACAATGTTGCCGTTCTCCGTCCCCACCATTCTGTCAAGCATTGACGCCATCCAGACTAAGTATGCGCCATAGCCGACAGACGTGTGTGACAATCGCGCCCATCTATCGGAAGCGAGATGGTCGAGCGAGGTGGGCCAGGGGGAATGCACTACTGGAGGCTACACGTTTGTCTTCTTCGGGACAGGGTGGATATCGCACATCCGGTGCCATATGGAAGCATATGGAGCTGTCACTGACACTAATCTTACAGACGACGTGATATACTCAGGCACTATACTACGATGGTGGAGGTTTGAAGACTGGAAGGAGGTGCATGCTCTGATATGTTACCGCATGGAAGTCGAGGGCGTGCCAATCGTTTGTCTACGATTCATCTTCTGCATTCGTCGCTATACGAAGGCAATAAAACGGATTGACTTCGCGCATGATGGCGTTTTGGTGGCAAACCGAACAGGTGGTGCATGGAAGTTGGGGCGTACAGAGTGTATCATAAGATCATACGGCAGAAAAATACTTCGCCACCATTGCTTGGTCGTGCGATCTCTTGATGAGGGCTTTCGCCTCGACTCCGTCTACCCAAAAACCTGGGGCATCCGAGATATGAGCTGGATAACGGACTTCATCGCCTTCCCTGCCCGCCCAGTCAAAATCTATTAGCTTGACAACGCCAGTTGCGCTAACCAAAACATTAGGTGGTCGCACATCACCCAAGACGAATCCTGCTAGGTGTGCGGAAGTTACAATACTAGCAACCTTCCGACAGACATCGCCGGTTTTGTAAAGATCATCTTCATACGAAGGCTTTCCGTCAAAGTAGGCCATAACCACCATCGTCCAGTTCCTGTACGGTGTGCTCTTGTCAATCCGCCCATGATACAGCAACTTCGGCGCCGCATCTTGGGCGGCAAGGAGACGGTGAAGTTCAGGGCAGTAGCGTTGAACGAACTTGATGACTATTGGTTTGCTCCCCTCCGTCCCAGGTTCGGCATGCGCCAGGAAGGAGACACACGTGGAGGATGTTTGAAGGGGATATTTATACTGGAATCTGACTATTCCCGCATCGAAGTCCTCGCCGTTGAGAGGATAGCAATCGGCAAATGGGAAGAATCGAGGGTGGCTAAGCATCCCTGAACTCCAGGCTGGACGATCTCCTATGGTCTGGTACCAATTTTTCAATTCTTTGATGGCGAGGGCAAGGGCATAGAAGAGCCGCGCAACGTCTTCTGTGCGGTCTTCGTCGTGGGTAGTGCTGCGCCCAACCCACATCATGGCAAGCCGGTCGACGATGCATTTGTCAGTGATGACTGCTCCACAAACAACAAGATGGCATCCGTCAAGACCTATGAGGAACGTCGGGCAACAGGTGCGATTGCGGAATTCCTGAAACTGAAGGGAAAAATCAGATAGTAGAAGAAATTTGAAAGGACAGGAACTAACATCGTCGAGACTCCACATGCGCAACATGGAAAATGATGCCTGCGTCGCAGCGTCAGTTGCCTCCTGCTTCAAATTCTCTTGATCGACAAGAACGGGAACATTGCGGGTAGAGCCATTGAGGGTGACTTGGATGGAAGTCCGACCATCCATCATCGTTAGATCGGTATCGATAACAGTACTAATGGCTTGGGACAAGGCATCTTGTAGAGCAGGGCGCAGTGCCTGCTTGTATTGATCCTCCGGTGCGTTCAAGACAGAGGCAAGGCGCATCAGTTTGGCACTAGCTGCGACAACTTCGGGCGGCGGGGTCAATTCGAGATCGAAAGCCCAGGTCCTCCACCTCTGAAAAATGGGGTGGTATAGCGATGGGGGCATGGCGATTGTCGAACTCGCATCCGAATTTATGGGGCGACGGCCATCGTAGATAGGGAAGGCTTGTTTCTCGGATTCGCGGTAGCTTGATGATGTCGCTGCTTGAGATGTGGATTTGCCACTGTTTGCGTCCTGATGCTGCCACAGGAGATCGTATCCTGGAATGAAACATCGGATTAGGTCTCGTATTACAACACACGGTGATGTAGCTTACTGCGATTGTAGCATAGATCCAGCGAGCCGACGACATCTTCCTCGCTTTCATTGCCGAGCCACTCATGAGATCGAACGGCAGAAAGGATCAGGGAGATCAAATCAGTCTCCTTTTCTGCTCGGGGTTCAAGTGTGGAAACTAGGTGACTAGCAGGTAACCTGGTGGCAAACTTCTTGAGATCATTGCCGTAGTCGTTCAGAGTCTTTCGCCACTTCTGGTGGTCACCAACGGGAATCTTGACACGGCTATTGACCTAGAACCACATATTGGAAAAGAAAAGATAGATTAGTGAGGGACATTATTCACCTGCCAAACTATTAAGTCGCGCCTTTTCAGCGATGCATTGGGTTTGAGGGGATGAGGGAGTTCGGCCGCTTGCAGTTCCCTCTTGAGGTCAGACACGTCTGTGTGCGCATCAACCTTCAATTTCTCATCATCATCGCTGGGGGAGTCGAAGTAGCGATACCACAGAGTAACTTTCTTCTCCGGCATACCATGTAGTAGCAGGTCACCTGAAGGAAGAGTCGAAGGCGATGGATAAACGTGCCAACGCACCTACGTCTTTCCAGGAGGCAATGTTATTCGGCCCACGGAATCTTCTGTCCCCGCCAGCGCGGTGGCGATAATATTCGAGTCAGACTAAAATCACTACTTGAGATGGTGAATGTGAATGAGTCTGGTCCGATTCCGAGATATTTTGGGCAGAAAAGGAACCCTAACCAGAGCGGGCCGGCTCCGCGATGACTGATCGAGGAAATTTATATCCAGATCACTTTCAGATCTTCACTACATCTATCCATCCCCTGCCCTTCAAGTCCTCCAACCATGGCTACCCGTACGTTCTTACTTATCCCTTGTCGTCTACATCATTGATCCCTTTATTCTCGTAGGTATCAGATTCGAAAATAGCAACGACATTGGCGTCTTTGCCAAACTCACAAACACCTACTGCCTGGTCGGCATCCAGGGCAGCACAAATTTCTATTCTGCTTTTGAAGCAGAATTGGGAGATGTCGTTCCGATCGTGCACACCAGTATTGGCGGCACTCGTATCATTGGGAGATTAACAGCAGGTGTGTTGATTCATCTCCTTGATCTCGCCGACATCGTCTGACCTACTTTATCGCAATTTAGGCAATCGCCATGGCCTCCTTGTACCTTCGACAACGACGGATCAAGAACTGCAACATCTTCGTAATTCGCTCCCCGATGCCGTCAACCTCCAACGAGTGGAGGAGCGACTCTCAGCCCTTGGGAATGTGATCGCATGCAACGATTACGTTGCCCTTGTCCATCCCGACATCGATCGCGAAACAGAAGAGATTATCGCAGATGTACTGAAAGTGGAGGTCTTCAGACAGACGGTAGCCGATAATGTCCTCGTGGGGAGTTATGCCGTCATCAGTAATCAGGGAGGCTTGGTCCACCCGAAAACGAGTGTATCGGAACAGGATGAGTTGAGTAGCTTGTTGCAGGTGCCTCTGGTGGTGAGTACCCGTTTCCCACAATATCTCCCGACACATCCAGATACTGATGGTCTTGGATTGGATCGGTTCAATAATAGGCTGGGACAGTGAACCGTGGATCAGACGTCTTGGGTGCAGGTCTGGTTGTAAATGACTGGTGCGCATTCACGGGTCTCGACACAACTGCAACGGAAATCAGTGTCATCGAAGCTGCTTTCAGTCAGTCGTCCTTTTCTATTTCCATTCACAGCCAGCTTACCGCTCGATGCGTTCTTTCCTATACCCAGAACTCCAAGGACAAGAATCAACAGCCGTCATCGGAGAGATGCGCGATTCTCTCGTAGATGCTTGGGCGTAAGCCTTTGGGCTCTTCATTCCCGTCTTCGCTCTCCTTTGCGCCTATTCCTACCGTCGTCCATCCCTTCGTCGTCACCTACCAGTTACCGACATCCATCACCCCTGGATTTACCGTTTGTTCATTCTATAAGCATAATCACTTTGTTGTATCCCTAGAGCATCAAGTTTCTCCTAGAAACGTCCATATTTACGTGTTTGAAGTTGCAACGTTGTACTCAAGTTGAACGCAATTATGGTAAGTATGCATGGTGCCTACCGAGGTCACTGAGAAAGGTTGGGCAGTACTCGCGTCATATACTCGCGCCAGATAAAGCTGTGATTCGTGTGGTATAAACATTACATCAGCATGAGAATTGACCATGACGATGAAACCCAAAAACCCAAAGATAAAACCCAAAATGAAAAACAGAAAGAATATATATATGTATATACGCATTCGTGCGCGACGAGGCACTGATCAACGAAGCAAGGATTCGCTGCGAGGCGGTTCGGTTTGTGAGGGCTCGGACGCCTTCTGCTCGTCTCCTACTAGCACTCGTCGTTCAAGTGCCATCTGGAGCAAAGCCTTTAGGTCCCTGTCAAACAAAGTCTTCAGCGGCAGGCGCACCAGAGAACGGCACAGCACTCACTTCAACATGACCGGTTTGGTTAGAATACGGTCAGCCCCTGCTCGCTATTAGAATGGCTCAGGAATTCAGTCATTGTTGGTAGGAATCTGGAGAGTCAAAAGCTCACCGTATAACTCGCTTGGTCCTCTGCGAGGGCGTTTCCTATGATAGCTCGATCGCTATCATTCAGAAAGATATGAAAACTGAAAACGTACCAGTAACCCCTACAACGAGGTCTGTTCGACCGAGGGATCGAAACTCTCGGACAGCCTCCTCACCAGTCATGATAGGCATCTGATTGTCCATGCTAATGAGATCGTAGGAACGAGGAGATACACTGCCGACTAGGGGGCTAATTAGAGCGTCCAAGAATTGTCGTCCATCAGTCGCAGTGTCTACGACACATCCAAGCCTTTCCAACATCCTGAAGAGGAGTGGTCAGAATGATTGGAGGGAAGTAGGAAGAAACGGACCGAGTCATCAACGTCCTTGTCAAAGGGTCATCATCCACGACCAGGACCCGCAGTCTGGCATCCACGAGAGACGGTGAGGGGAGATCTAACGAAGAATCAACCCTTCTGAAAGGAGGAGTAGGTGACTCGGTGGGGCCAGTGACAAGCTTTGGTATACCAGGAGGTGCCAAATGGAGAGCCAAATTGTTTCCCGACGAAGTTGCAGACGACGGAAATTTCTCAGGTTCGACGGAAGACGTTTGCGACGTTGGGAGAGACTCGGGGGGAGTGGGCAAGAAGGATCGAGTGCTTCGAGCTGCTTCAACCGCTGCTGCTGTTGCGATTGGGTACGAAAACTCAACCCAAAACGTCGCTCCGGCTCCCTTGCACGATTGCACGCCCTGGATACAACGTGAGAGACCGAAACTATCAGAAAGGTGAGACGAGGCATACCAGTCTCCCTCCGCTGAGCGAGACTATTTGCCGTACGATTGCAAGACCAAGGCCGGTACCTATGTTATCAACGTGAGGTGTTGAACCCATGATAAAGCTCCGCCGCGTACCACTTCCACTCATCTTTCCAAGTTTGGTCTGTATAATGTGAGTTAAGATGCATCAAAGTTCGCAATACTCAACATACCTGAACATAGGGTTGAAATAGTCGGCTATCTAAGAGATCCGATGGTCGAACTGCGAAGAGTTCGTAAGGGTGACAATCAAGACTGGTCTATACTCACTGCCCGGCCCAGTATCCTGGACCTCAATCCGGAAGACGAGCGTATCCTGTCGGTTTCTGTAGGCGTTGACCAAGGGATTCAGTTGCTTACGGTGCGTTGGCGATTCCAACTCGTCCAGTTTGTCGTCCAGTAGCGGAGCCAACAACTTGGTACTCACCTTAACCTCGCCGCCGTTAGGAGTGAACTTGACAGCGTTTGACGCAAGGTTTGTCAACACTTGACACAATCGAATCTCATCCCCGACTACCCATAAACCGTCATGCCCGGGGGTCCTTGAATCCCAACGTAGTCGATCTACCCTGTCATCGAGATCAACATGAAGGCGGAGCGACTTCGCCATTGTTGCCACGGCTATCGGTCCCATCATTGAGGTGATTGCCAGATGTAAAGGGAAAGGTTGAGGAGAGCTATCGAATCTACCCGTATCCATTTCTGCGAAAGTCATCTTATAATAAAGGGATGAAATGATAACAGCTTGCTGACTTTGATGATCCAGAACATCGTCTAAAACCTAAACCCCAATGAAGATACCGTTAGTCAGAATGCATGAAAGTCTGGGAATGACCGACCTGTTGCATCATGGTCAGCGATACTTCGAGAGCATAAACCTCAACGCTGTGGCCTTGGAGATGCTGGTCCCTGAACGCGTTGCTAGTCCGCAGATTCTGGTATGCAAGCATGGCCGTATTGAGAGGCACTCGGACCTAGATGCAGGGAATGGGTGTCCGGATAGATGATCTCTGCGTGACAACGACATACCTCGTGAAAGATGTACGATGCAAATCGTCTCTTTGACTGAAATGCCTTCGATTCCGCGACCTGAGCTTTCTGTTGCCCTCGATAAGCAATCTTCAGCTGGGTATTGAGGAGATACATCCGTCGATCGGTCTAAGCCACTCGTTTCATACATTAGCTCTTTGCTGGAGCACAGGAACCGAGCACTGACCATCTCTCTCGAATAATGGAGGCCCTGGATAAAGATGGAGAATATCACCTGTATGCGGTGTGAGAAAGGACACAGCATGGTGATGATGGAACAAATTACAAAACTGATGACATTCCGAGAGAAGATCCTTTGGTCCGGAAGGACGATAGCCAACAGAAGAACAAGGACGACGACTTGGGCAACGAAATTGTAGAAACGCCTTGAAACGATGAACATCATCATAGCAGGTAGCGCGGTGATATAGTACACTATACGAACGATTAGTACGGCACAGTTGATCTCGACGGCAGGTTCCTAACACATGGCCAGAAAGTCCTGTTCTATGGTCAGTAACTGAACCCATCAGTGTTATACATCACGCTACCTTTCCATGACAGTGATTCTGATCCGTGTAAAATCCGCATTGTTTCATTTGTATGACCTCCGAAATCCCACAATACCATATGGTAATGCAGAGCCACGTTTGGAAGAACACTGGGCGCTTCCGAGAGACATCCATGATGACCATGAAGGGTACAGGCAAAGTGAAGGCGCTCATTCCCCCATAATAAACGATCTGACGATACAATCAGAACGGTCCAAATGGGAGAAGGAATCACCAACTTTTTCATACAAAGTTGTCGAATGGTTCAAGATAAGGGACAGACAAAAGTCAAGTAGGAGGTAGAGAGACGCATAACTGCGACAGAATGATCAGATCTAGGGTATAAAGGTCGTCGGAAATTGCTCACAAGGAGACGGGTTTCGTCGTATACCATAATTGCTTCTGAAATTCGAGCTCCGCGTCGGGATCCTCGAATTTGGGGTTGAAAAAAGAGTACACAGCGGGCCAAACGCGAATACGCCACCAACCAAAAAGGCCACGTTCGCAACAGTGAGAACCTGCAAAGGCCTGTCTGTATGCCGAACCAGATCGTAATTCGCTACGGTGGCTGATAGTGTCCTTGTCGCTATCAAGGCGGGTATGTAAGTCGTCTTCTCCAGTCACTACAATCTCGTCGACAACCCAGTCCCTACCATCATCCTCAGCCGCGGCTTGCTGTTGCGCAGCCAAGAACGCAGGGACTGGCGGGCTGATGTCGCTCACGTCGCCCAGTCCATCCGAAGGTGCGCCTGTCGATGCTTGTGTGATTTTCTTTCCAAAGCCTGTCCAAACTGGTAAAACGACAGATGAGCATGTCGCCATCAATTGAAGGCACAGAGAACATACAACTCACATCTTGACCAAACTTGTCGATGATCTGTGGTATCAAAAGTGATTTCTCGGTCGATGTAAGGTCTATGCAGTGGTAGGGTTGCCGGTGATGGCATAACGGCCCACACAAGTCCGTTCGACACTCGCACAGCGAGAGCAGGTAGAGGTGGTGCTAGAGCGAGAAGCCGAATCGAACAACACCTGGGTATAGCAGACGCTCGTCTTCAGGAACTGGCAAGAGGTCACGGCGTAATGGTGGGAGGACAAGTGCGTTGAGACCAGGATGGCTCCTTTGCCCGGAGCTTGGTGCCCTTGGCGTCGACTGCTGCCAGATCGTCGTTTCAAGGTCCACATCTCAAGGTGTCAATGGCAAGATGCTCTGGGTTGGCCTTTACTTCCCTAGAAGAAACGATGTCAAAAAGCACTGTGGGAGACGAAACCGTCGGGATGGAGCATAAAGTGCAACAGACGCAAGCGCTCCTTGCAGCCTCATTCCAAACGTGACTCAGCGGCAGAAGTTCCCGACTGGTCAAATTCGGGACACGAGTGATCCATCGTTCTTATTGCGTGCGGTGCGAGGCAAAGTGTGATAACGACAGAAATCAAAATGAGTAACGTCCAATCAGGCCAGGTCTATGTAAGACCCTATTCTCCGTTGGAAAACCGCTACCGACCTGCCATCCTTCGAGAGGATGGTCTCTCTGGTGGATGAAGGAGCACGGTACAATGACTAACGGCTGGCGACCACAATATATTTGGGAGAGAACAGAGGATCGACTGATCCGGATTGCTTTGAGAGCGACCTTTCCCTGACCCAAAAAATGGCTCTTCCATATGGTCCAGAGCGCCAGTTCTCCAGAGAGGGGTGTTGCCCAACCGAACCACTTCATCTCGTAAAGTGCGGTATGAGGGTACTTGTCTTGCACTGCAAGGCGAGGAGATTGGAGAGACCAGTGTGACCACACTCTGGGACTTGGGGGAGTGCCTGAAAGAAGTGTGCCACAGTAGAAGCGATCAGGCAGGGTCGACGTGAAGTGCGACGCGATGGTACCCACATTCTCCATCATCTCATCAGCTGCTGAATCGTCGACCTATTTCCCTCATCCGAACGGTCTTGCTTATTGGACAGATATCCGATGACTTCAGCGTGACCTTCTTTCTGACTTCTCGATAACCGGAGCCATGTTGAGAGGGGGCGAGAAGCACGAGAAACTAGAACTGAACCAAGGCGATTAGGATGAATAAAGGGGGCGAAGAGCCACTCGCTGCCTACGATCAGTCCAGACGGAGTGGTGGGATGGATCATGGCCAGTAGTCTCTAGGCGCAAAAGCCGTTGATTCCAACATGAGTCGGGATGCGTAAGTCTGACTATGGGACGTAGACTGAGTAGCCGAACTGACTCCGAATCTGCGTTGCTGGCGCACCCGTTGGACCATGTCGACGCGTCTCGAGATCCTACCAATACAAATGCAATACAATAGCCTTTGGCGTGTACATCAAATACAACAAATTCGTAGTAGCGAATAAACAATATGAGACTCTGCAAGTCATCGCCCAAGCTCCATACGCCTCCACCCGACCCTAATCCGCAGCCGCAATCTGTTGGCCTTCCTCCTGTATGGCAGGATCCGCCTCCCTAACCCCCAAGTCTGACATGGCCACAGATTCAGTATCTGCGTCGCCATTCGCGTCATCGGTCCGCACTACTGTGAGAGTGGGTCGATCAATCGTGTAGAGCAGGACATTGGCCAAGCCGCTGAGGCCATAGATACATTGGACAACAAAGGTTGCGATGGGAGGTGGAGAGTAGTGACTGTTGGAAAACTTCATAAAGCGTACAATGCTCAATGGTAGGATGAGTACAGAGTAGATGGCAGGGTACCTATTGCAAATTTCAGAATGGGGTCATGGGTAAGATGGTTGCGGACTCACCAGAGCATGGAAGTATGACCCTTCTTCCGATACAACACAGAATAACATACAATTGAGCAGAATAGGGTGAGCCAGAACCACCCATATTCGCCTCCAATCTGATCACCCAGGTACCCGTGGCCGTGGGCAGACTGGATCCAACACCAGTACTATATGACACATGAAATATTGAGACGAGAACCAGGAAAGATGGGGAGCAAGTAACTCACCGGTGTCGGTTCGATATAGTTGGGATGAACTCCAGGAGCGATGATAACATACAAAAGAACAAAGACCCAGATAACACCAGTTACAGCACAGGCAGGGAGCATATTGTGCTCGCCAACGTCCCACCACAATACCACAAAGGTATGTATTGTGATGGCCTATGGTGAATATTAGTGACAAGCAGAGATTTTGCCAATCGAAGCCATACTAACAAGGGTTGATAATGCAACGGGGGTCTCCCCAAGCTGCTGTATAGCGCCTGTCGGAGATTGTCAGCTGCAACATTGCCACGTCTACAGTCGGAAACACCACGAACCTTGCGCGCTACAATAATGACCCTCACCAACCCACCCTTCGCTTATCCATCGAAGGCTAAGGACTGTCCCTAGTGCCTGTATCCAATCGGCGATAAAGAGAGACAGCTATGTGCACCTCGCCCACTGAGCCCTAAGAAAGCCAAAGATCAAGATACACACGGACTTACCACATAAACGTCTACAGGCTCTCGGATGAGACGACGCCACCGCCTCCGACGGAGTGTTTTCCTGAGTCCAGTACCCCGCGATTTCCGGAACTCACCACCCTACGAGTTGGAATTGGGAGTCTGTGCAGAAGAGTAGGGGCATTCGAAGAAATTACTTACAAGTGCCAGGAGGGCCGTGACTGCCAACAGAGATAACATCGCACACTGCACCGCCAACTGAAGCGCCGGGGGGAAAGCATATGATTGAGTACGTCTGCCTGAAGACGCCAACTAGAGGATAGATTTCCAAGAACTTACAGTCAAACCGACACTATCATGAGGTGACAAATACTGCATACACGTCTGACTACTTGGATTGAGAGTCAGACCCAACTCTTTGCAATTGGCGTCATATTTGCTCGTCATGTTGGCGAAGGCTTTTGGTTGAGAATGGAGCTGAAGGATGAAAGGCGGGAATAGGACGAGAAGTTTGTTGTTCTTTGTATCGCTGAGCGTCTACGAGAGAGCCGGGAGTAATCCCAGTTGGCACCAAGGGCCAACAACTATTGCCTACTATAGCAGATGCATGAGCGCTTTGGTGCCTCACCGGATTGGTTTGAGAGGGTCCCAGGCACGCGATGTTCATAGCCATTGCGAGGCCCACGTCCCATTGGTCAGCTGTGCCGACAACCTCGCTCTCGGATCTGTGATACGAGACGATAATACAGAAATACCGCAAGCAAGACATCGGCCGTAGTGAGGCGTCAGAAAAACCAGTGTCGTGTCAAGTCGCGTCGGGACGAAGTCGGGATATAGCCTCCCTCTGAACTCTATCTATCTCAGGCTTTGTATGCATCTATCTTAGGCTTTGTATGCATCTATCTTTATATGCTTGGACGTCTGTACCGTATACGATCTCCGAGAAGTCATTCTGTATGACCTAAACGTATCTTCTCAAAGCCGTCGCAAAGTCGTCGAAAGGTGCCATGCTTCGAGCTCGGTTCTCTTCGAGTGGGCCCGAGTCGGTGTCGACGACTTCCTGTGGCGTACGAGGCGCCCCGGACCGAGCAGACTCCAAGTTTTTGTTCCACAACTTTCAGCGCCGCGCAGCTGGTTCACTCTCCCAAGAAACCGCCCTAGAACATGGAAGGACTTAGGGTCGTGCGGACCCCGTCCCCCTGTGCCTCCTCCATCGTCTCAACACTGCTATGGATTTGGAAGAACTCCCTGTGCCATTAGAGGATGAAGATGTCGCGTATGGAGCATATGATGACCGCGTAGACTCGGAACAGGAGGCCGCCCTCAGTAGGAAGAGGATCAGTCGTGGTACGTAGTATTCATGTTCATTCTTATCAGATCGGAAGTCTCATGATACGTCTCGCATGGCCAGCTTGCGATCAATGTCGCAAGTTGAAAAGCAAATGTGACGCCCCTGCCACGGACGGTCCATGTCGATCCTGCGCCTCTGCGCATAGAGGTGAGCGCTTTATGATTGCCTCTTAGGCGTGCCTTCTCAGTACTTCGGATCCATTTATTTCGACGTACAGAATGCACTTTCAGAGGTACGTCCTGTGAACTCAGCATCTATGCGTCTGATATCGTCTTACCGACTCTCCAGGCCCCACATACAAGCGTGGCCCGCCCAAAGGGTATTTACACGCCGTTGAGCAGAGGTGGTACCAAGCGGAGACCATTCTCGGCGCAATCCTTGCATCCCCAGACGGAAGAGCGCGGGACATCGTCTCAGCACTTCAGCTAGACCCGCTCGCGCGTGAGGTACTGAATCGCATTGACGTCGGCCCATTCGTGAGTCTACAATCGTTCTCTACGAACTGCTTTGTCATTCCTTATTTCCTTCGGTAGGGCCCAACAGGCAGGTCCTTCCAACCCACCGGTGCGACAATGGAAGATGTTTTTCGTAGCTTTCTCGCCAGCGATGATAGACAATCGCAGAGGCAGTCGAGACTCTCAAGAGAGATACTCTCTTCCAGCCAAGGTTGGATCTGAACTCAACGTATTCTCCGAATCCGTGACTACACAGCCAATGTTTCCAGATCTCCGACTTACACCAGCTCAGACTGCGGCGTGGCAAGATGATCTAACAAACCTCTTGGGATCAACTACTGAAACCCATCCCCCACATACTGAAGCCGTGTCCGCAAACGGGGGAGAAATCATAGCACAGTTAACCAACCGCAGGCGACTTGCAGAACCTTATTCTGGGTTACCCGATTTCAGTGAGCTTTATACCATGGACAAGGACTCGGGTGGAGGGCCAGGTAAGACTCTCCTTATGCCACAGGTCCCTCACGGTCTTCATAAACCATCTACAGACACGGAAGATCCGATCGTTGGCTCAGGTACTGATGCCATGGGTCAGCTCTCGCTCGATTCAAACAGAGAAGTGAGTCCTTTCGTGCTGTATCATTCGAATTCCCCTCAGTCCAAAACCCTAGCTTCGTTTCCACGGCGAGGCGAGCGGACTCCACCTCCTCGGAGAGAGCGCGCGCACCGATGATATGCAGGAAGGAGGCGTTTGGTATGATCTGTTTCTCCCTTTCTGACATTACTTACCTGACGTTGCCTAATCAAAGGAACGCTTTGAACAATAATGGTTCCCCAGAGGAAGAAACCGTCGACGTCAAACTCCCACCCATCGAAACGCAAGATCGATTGACAGACCTGTTCTTCACCTACTTTCACCCTTCTTTTCCTGTTCTCCATAAGCCTCATTTTTTCGCGGAGTACACTTCAAGGTATGCCCTGCATTCTTGTACCGGTGGTGGTAAAAAACTGATCCAGAAATAGTCGAGACATGTAAGTCGTAGCTGACACAAGGGGATCCGACCACTGACTGTATTCTATCGTGCTGTTACTAAAGACGACGATCGTCGACACCCCCTCGCGACATGAAGCCATCCAAATTGTTGTTATTCTCTATTTTCTGTATTGCTGAGCGGTTCGCCGACGACGCTGCATCTTTGCCTCGAGGGCGAGTGTCGGAAGCAGGTTGTGGGTATTTGGAGACTGCTCTAGACATTTTGAGTGAGCAAGGAGTCCTCATTTGATGTTCTACGGACTCCTGATTTCCGTCAAAGACAAGGTTTATCATCACAGTCGACGATCTACTTGTCAAGCCCTCCTACTTTTAGGCGTCAGAGAACTCGGCATTGGTAAGAATCTGTAACATATGTGGCGATGGATCTTTCTCAATCATCACCAATTAGGCTGTGTGGAACATGGCTCGTTATATATCAGTGAGGGACATGTCCCAAGTCTCCCGCCAGCACTAATACCAGGCGCATCGATCCAGGTATGGCCATCAACATGGTAAGTACATGCTAGAAATGTCTCGAATTATTGCTCACTTCTTTTTTTGCAGGCTCAAGACTTAGGGATGCATCGTATACCAGATAAATGGCAGTACCGTGGCCAGGACGTCTTCTCCGTCGTAGATAAACAGATTCGAAACCAAATTTGGTGGTGTTGTATCGTTGCAGATCGGTGAGTCATACTGGCGGTCCTCCCGACGCCACGACTGAGCACTTCATTTTCCGCAGATACGTCGCTGTACACTTGGGTGAGGCATTTCTGCGTGATCAGTTCGTTGGTTTCCGCTTATATTACTGAAGGGAAACCTGTCGGCATAAAGGATAATGATTTCGACGCCCTCTTGCCTCCACTTGATGAAGTACGAACCTTTAAAATATCTGCTACAGTCAAATACTGACGACGATGGCAGACCCAGGACGGTGAATTATGGAGTCCAGACTCGACTGATCCAGCAGCCGGATATTATAATCCCGTCCCTTCAAGGTTTACCAGCTGTTTCCGTGCATTCTCTTGTCTGAGTGAGCCTCCAAGTTTCTATGGCGTATTTGCATTCTTATCACGATTCTTACCTTAGACGCCATTATCGGCAACATCGTCGAAAAAATATACCCAGTCCGGCCAACACCGGCGGCTCTGCGACTCAATGATTTGGCCGAGCTTGAGAATAAACTTGACCGCTTCTACAACGACCTTCCAGCTCGTTTAACGTATGACCCGACGAGCATTCGGCTCACTCCGCCACCCCATGTTCTCTTCTTACATGTACAGTATTGGTCCGCCGTCATCCTCCTCCATCGCCCGTTGTGAGTATCCACAAGAATCCTCTCTGCTCTACTCTCGTGATGAATTGTTGTCACAGTTTCAGCAAGTGGCGTGATATGGGCAGGTATGCCATAATGCCTAGTCTCCATATCCTGATTCGTAACCCACTATTCCAGACCAACAAGCCCGAAAACGGTGTACAGAGGTTCAGTCAACATTGCGGACAAGGCATTCGATTTTTGCGAAGGGTCTGCAACCCACATCAGCACTCTCAGTTCGTGCTTTTGGATTCTTATCTAACGTAACCTAATCAACTCTATAGTAACTATATGGAAGGAAACATTTGGATTGAGGCGGTGTCCTCCTCTCCTGGCATCATATATTCTTGGTGCAGGGTAAGTCTTCTCTCTGCGGTTATGGTTCACCCTTTGATTTCCCCATTACTTTCTGCAGCATCATGCATGTGGTCATCCGTAGGTTTCATTGACCCTTGCATTCGAGAGAAAGATTTGATATATCTTCCATATATGATCCAGTCGCTGTTCGGCCTTCAAATGTCCTTTCCCGCGTCGGATTGAGCCAGTGTCTTGCCGCACTGAAGGCAATGGAGGTAGACGCATGTCAACTATCGCACATCAATTCACTTGCTGACGAATTTGGGTGATTCTTTGCGTTCTGTCAGACTGCTTGGCCCAGTGCCCAGCGATCTTGGGAACTTCTCCATGGTGTCAAAGGGAAGTTCGAGGGGTCCCCCGGCCTCCCATTTCCGTCCAACGCAGGTCGAGATGACCATCCGAAGCGAAAGGTGGAGGACTCGATTTCAGAGCCTTCGCTCGTCTTCGGACCACCGCAGAACAGCAATGACTCCTCTCTGCAGGGAAGTCAAAGGTCGCCCAGCTATCCGATTCAGGATTTCGATTCTCGTATGATGATGGCTGGAATGCTCGGGTTGGACGTACCGGATCTCGGCTCTACGAATGATCACGCTCTTGTGAACGAAGCGTGGCCTTACGCTATGGAACTGCCCTCCTCTCAGCCATGGGCGGCTTTGTTCCCGGCTTTATCCTACCAAAGTACAGGAGGAGGCAACGATTGGGCCATCACTGGCAGCTATTGGCCAAACTCCACCACATACGACCCTTCATCTGCAAGTGACTCTGGTTTTGGATATCCTCCCGACACTTTTACCTATACCAGCGACGACTCGAAAAACGACTAATAATCGCGAAGTGGCAGAGTGTCTGACGACTACTTAGACTGTAGATTCTTCGCATTGTAGCACTACTTTGTTCTGGATCACCAAACCGAATCCACGTTACTGTATGTAATACTTGTACTACTTAGCTTGTATGTACTATGCAACCAGCGTGTTTTCAATGAGGGTCGGGGCGCTGTTCCGACATATGCATGTCGAGTGACTACTGACTTTGGGGATGAGACTGAATATGATCATACATAATACGACTCTTTTATTTCCCTTCAACAACACCTGTGTGTACGTACTGTATGTACCTAAGGGTGGATGTGATATGGGATCTGGGAGGTCACGAAAAAAACATACTCACAATCCTTGCCGTGGATAAAATGCCATGGTCTGTAGGGTACAGAGGAAAACCTCCACACGCTTTGAATCACACCTGACAGGCTGCATCGCCGACCCCATGGCTGGACAGGTCGATTGATAGGCAACGAAAAGAGACAGGGTTTTCCAAGGTCCAACGACGGTTCCTCGTTTAAAGTTAATGCCCAGAACCACACGCCAAAGGGGATTTGCTCGATTTCAGGAAAGTGTTCATCGAAGAAACTCAAAACGATGTCCTCCAAACTATTCGAAGTATACTCCGAGTCGGCCCAAAGCTTGGTGGTGTCAGGGATGCCAAATTCGGTGTGTATGGAGGTAGCCTGAACACCCCACCCACTTCGACGACGTACAAGAGATTGTTCGGCCTCGGAGATTGAGCTCGGAATTTGACACAAACAGGTTTGTCGGTTCTTCCCAGATGAGTCTATGCGGAGCTGAAGAGTGTCATGAAATCTGACAAAATGACATTCGTTGAGTAATGGAATCCACGAGGATGGAAGGGTATCATCGACACCTATGCCTAAGGAGGTTGAAAGAAGTTTCGAGGAAGGACGCGTATAGGGGGGTCACGACGTGCCAATTATCCGTATCAGCGATGTGAACACTCGATCGACGAGACTCATTTATTCAAAGCATTTGTGGGGGATCGTTTTTGAACATCTTATGTTTCGTCGTCACCGGAGGCCTTGGTATACGACCTGCTCTGCGGCTTGGCAACACTCGACGTCGACCAAGTGGTGAGACCACACTTGAGGGCTGGTGAAAGAGTGCAATGGCGAGAAGCGCCGACGGCCAGATCTTGAGCTTGATAGGGCGACAACAAATGGCTGAGGTCGAATATTATCGTTTCGTTGCTAGACGCAAGAAATTACAGTATTAGGGATCGTCGAGGGAAACAAAACACCGTGACGCAAATCGGTCCGGATCTGGAAGGACGGATCATAGTTGGACTTCCGTACCTTTGACATCAGCGCATCAGCCTTGGGTTGCATCCTGGGTTCGTCGACGACGATGGCCTCAACATCATCGAACGGTAACGGCTCCATACCAGATAATGTTATTCGCACAAAGATCCTCTTAACCGGCATGAGGAGGTCAGCCCACCTCCTATCCTCTGACCACCTTCCAGCTTATCCACTCAGCTCTTAGATCCGGAAAAACGTCAATACATGAAGTCCTGTTCAATAATATGCAGCCAAAAGATACATTCTGGCTGGAGACGACAACCAGGGTGCGGAAACACCACTACGAGTTCGTCAGTTTACCTCATTCTTCACTGAATGCGAATTCGCTCAAGTTGGCTCCCATTAGTACAGTCATTCCTTTGGAGATATGGGATTGTCCGTGGAATGCTGGCCCTGAGACTTTGGAGATCTCCCTCGTGGAGTTTGCTGCCATGATTTTTGTCATTGATATTCAAGTCCGCCGTTTCCTACTTGGCCTTCTCTATGCTTAAAAGTAACCTCGGAATGTCTTGCAGGACTTGTACCAGCAGCCTATTGCTAAACTTGTTGAATGGATCATCACTGCATGTACGGAGAGCCCTGACATGAGCCTTGAGGTTTTTGTTCACAAGTCGGAGGCGCTGTCAGAAGATTACAAGATCGGTCAGTCTATCTCTTTGTCGGGATGTGTGCCATTTGTAAATAATCATTGATTTACTCTCCTCAGAGAACTTCCGCCACATCCAGCAACGAGTGCTTGATGAACTAGCCGACATATCTCTCGAATACGAGCAAGTTCCAGTCAACTTCCATCTCACCTCGGTGTACGACCATACCATACACGAAGCCTTTTCGAGAGTTTTGCATAAACTGATCTCGGTGTTGCCATCCCTCGAGGATCTCTTGAACGTATTCTGTGCAGTAGGTCAAATATCTGCCTTATCGGTGATCGTGAGACTCACTGCTCTGCAGAAATCTCAAGCACCGAAAGCGTTTCTGTTTGATATTCATTCACGGTTATACGTTGCGACAGATGCGTCTCCGGTGGACACGGCCACCCATAACCTGTGTTGCGACTTCTTGTCCATGCTCAATGCATTTGGTCCCCTGTACAAGTGAGTGGCCTCCGCCACGCAGATGTCTGTTGCCTAACCACCCGCAGGTCCGTCTCCGCGAGCCCAGCTCGATGTCGAAAGCCCCTTCCTCCATCGTTACCCACCCCACCCCCCTCTTCGCCAGAATCAGGGCATTCAACTTCCCTTCCATCGACTTTGTCTCCGATCACGCCCAAGCACAGCTCCAAGGAGCTCTTTTACCCCAGTGCTTCGACATCGCTGTCGCCTTCGGCACAGGGGACGACGTTGACTTACCATCTAGTTACACCGCAACTTGCTCTGGTATCGATTCTTCCGACGACGGTGTACGAATCACGCCGGGGGTTGGTTGAATTCAACGTCGTATTTTTCAGGGAAGGAGTGCAGGAGATTTGTGATGTCGAGTTGGATGGCAGGACACTCAGGCACTGACTATCTGACCACTAGCTTGCCACTAGCACTCTACTAACATCCTCTATTTACGGACTAGGCGTATCTAGAATACAATTGTGTACTCTAGTTGTTGTCGGGGTCGCGTCGTGAACTTAGTCAAATTTCCCCAAGTCGGAGCCCCGGATATACGCGTCGGTGGCGCGCATATTCATAGCCACGTGGGGCAAGGTCGATATTGGGGCTGGTCCAAAAAAGTTGGGGACTGGGGTCTACCGTTCGGTGGACGTATAAAACCCAAAGACCTCCTCGTTTTTGTCAGACCACTAGGGTTGTCCTAGACGTCGTCAACTTCCAAGACGGCTTCCTTTTCAACCACCATGACTCTTCAAAACGGCTCAGCTGTTCGCGCAGACGCGCCCTCCATCACTTCTCGTCCCATTTTCATCCAGAGCGGGCAGATCAGAGTATGTTTCACTTTTGTTCCTCATGTATGCGGCGTGTTCAGCTCATCGATCTTGTTTCGCAGTTGTCAATCCCAGTTTCCACGAACAGCGACGAATGGATCGCGGCTGAGGTCCTTAGAGACGAATTCGTTCATACCCAGTCCATCCAGGACACCATAGATGCTACCGTACAGCTCGAGAATATTACCGAGGCGACCATAGAACTCTACGCCTCATTCCTCGTCTTCGTCGCTCAGAAGCTGCACGACGAGACCCAGTCCACGCAAGCTCGTACCGCCGTACTCTATAATTCGTTGAAGCACTTTACAGCTTCGTATCTCTCCACCCATGATATCCATTCAGTCGTATCCGACTTCGATACCGACTCGCGCAAAATCGTGCTCACCGCATACTTCGAAGCTATTGCTGCGCTCGAGGCCCTTAAAGTAAAGGACATCCCTCGTCCTCCCCCATCTTCGCTGCTTTCAGCAGCCCAGGAAGGAAAAGCCAAAGTTTATGCTATCTTTGGAGGTCAGGGTACGAACGAGGTGTACTTCGATGAACTTCAGACGCTTTACGACGTTTACAAGCCATTCGTCGCGCCATTCCTCACCGACCTCACCCAGAAGGTTCTCTTACCTCTCGTCAACGCCCATGCTGGCTCGCCCCACTTCAATCATGGCCTCGATATCATTTCGTGGCTTAACGGCAGCGTTCCTCGGGCACCTCTCGCATACTTCTCCTCCGTTCCGATCTCCATCCCCCTCATCGGAGTCACGCAGTTAACTCAGTACCTTGTCGCGTGCCGAGTCGCGAATATCACTCCAGGCGAGATGCGTTCGCGCCTACAAGGTGCTACTGGACACTCTCAAGGGGTTGCCTCCGCCATCGTAGTTTCCGCATCGTCGACTTTCGAATCGTACACTGAGAATTCGCGCAAGGCCCTTAAATGGTTGTTCTTCGGTGGCATGCGTGGACAGGATGCTTTCCCCGTCGTGGCTTTGGAACCTGGCATCGTCCAGGATTCGATTGACGGAGGAGAAGGAGCCCCGACACCCATGTTGTCCATCCATGGCCTCCTCCTCAAGGAGCTCGAAGCCCACATTAACAGTACGAACAAGCACTTGCCCGACAACTCCGAGCTTTACGTTTCACTCCACAACGGTCCCCGGGCCTTCGTCGTTACTGGGCCAGCCAAAGCCTTATATGGCTTGGTGACCTACCTACGCAAGATTCGTGCCCCCAGCTCCCTTGATCAGAGCAAGATCCCATTTTCGCAACGCAAGCCTGTCTTTTCGGTTCGCTTCTTGGTCGTGAATGTGCCTTTCCACAGCCAATACCTCGATGTATGCACGGAGAAGATCTGTGTGGAGGATCTTGGAGGCGACGGGTTGTGGAAGAACGAGGAGTTGGTCCTTCCCGTTTATCATACCGAGGACGGTAAGTCTATCGTTGATCTATATTTTCATCGTTTCAGAACTAAGCGGTGATCATAGGGTCCGACCTTCGTCAAAGCAAAGTCTCCATCGCGAGAGCGCTATGCGACCAGGTTCTCACGAAGCACATGCACTGGACAGTCGCAACTCAATTCCCAGAGACGGCTACCCACGCCATCGACTTTGGTCCTGGTGGCCTGAGTGGTATCGGTCCTCTCACCTCCCGCAATTTGAGTGGACGTGGAGTTCGTGTCATTGTTTTGGGTGACAAGAGTAAGGGGAGCGCGGAGTTTTATGGCGCAGAGGAGGTTAAATACGAGGACTGGTGGACCAAGAAGTGGTGCCCTGCTTTGGTAAAGACGAGGTATGTGTACATCCAGCTTCAAGTGTTTCCATGACGCTAATGTCTTATAGTGATGGTCGCCTCCACATCGACACTCCCTTCTCCCGTCTTCTCGGCAAGCCCCCGATTATGGTGGCTGGGATGACCCCGACAACAGTGAAGGCTGGATTCGTCAGTGCCGTCCTCTCAGCGGGATACCATATCGAGCTCGCCGGAGGTGGTCACTATAACGCAGCTGCTCTGCGCGCCAAGGTCGCCGAGATCCAAGCCAATATTCCGGCAGGCGTTGGCCTGACCCTTAACGCTCTTTACATCAACCCGCGTCAATTCGGTTTCCAATTCCCCCTCTGGCAGGAGATGCGCCGGGAAGGTTTACCTGTCGAGGGCTTCTGCGTCGCTGCAGGTATCCCTAGCACCGAGAAGGCCGCTGAGATTATCTCTGGATTGAAGAACGCTGGTATTAAACACGTCTCTTTCAAGCCCGGTTCAGTTGATGGCATTCGACAAGTCGTTAATATTGCCGCCGCCAATCCCGACTTCCCAATCATTCTTCAGTGGACGGGCGGCCGTGCCGGTGGGCATCACTCTTGCGAAGACTTCCACCAGCCTATTCTTTTAACATACGCTTCGATTCGTCAACATCAGAACATCTCTCTCGTCGGCGGCTCCGGTTTTGGAGGGGCTGATGACCTCTGGCCGTATCTCATTGGAGACTGGTCACTCGCCTATGGTGTCCAGCCAATGCCATTCGACGGTTTCCTCTTCGCCAGTCGTGTCATGGTCGCCAAGGAGGCCCATACCAGTTCATCCGTCAAGGATCTTATAGTTGCCGCTTCCGGGGTTGATGATGCAAAATGGGAGGGCACTTACACGAAGGAGACAGGCGGTATCCTTACGGTTCGCTCGGAACTGGGCGAACCCATCCACAAGATCGCCACTCGCGGTGTGAAGTTGTGGAAGGAGTTCGATGACACCGTCTTCAAGTTGCCGAAGGAGAAGCGTCTACCTTGGTTGACCGAGCGTCGCGCCGAAGTTATCGACAAGCTCAACAAGAACTTCCAGAAACCGTGGTTTGGTTGGAAGAAGGGTGATGTGGTCGTCGAGGACATTGGCGATATGACTTACGAAGAAGTAGCCTTGCGCATGGTGAGGTTGATGTATGTGTCTTTCCAGAAGCGATGGGTAGACTTGTCGCTCCGTAACCTGACTGGTGATTGGTTGCGTCGGGTGGAGGAGCGTTTTGCTGGTGTTAATGGCGGTGGGCCTAAGGCGTCCATTCTGCAATCGTTTACCGCACTGGACGATCCCCAACCCGCCTTGGAGCACTTCTTCAAGACTTATCCTCTTGCGACTGAACAACTCCTTGCCTCTGAGGACAAAGCCTACTTTTTGACCATCTCTCAGCGACCTGGCCAGAAGCCCGTTCCCTTCATTCCAGTCTTGGACTCGACGTTCGAAGTTTGGTTCAAGAAGGTATGTATTGTCTTTCGTGTCATTCGGTCAGGTTTCTCATTACGTTCGCGATACACAGGACTCGCTCTGGCAGGCTGAGGACATCGACGCCGTGTTCGACCAAGACCCTCAACGCGTTTGCATCCTTCAAGGCCCTGTTGCTGTGAAGCACTCGAAAGTTAAGGACGAGCCCATCAAAGACATGCTCGATAACATCACCACAATCCTTGTCAACAAGCTGTTGCAACGATTCTACGGCGGCGACAAGAGTAAAGTTCCCACCGTCGACTACCTCAGCGCTACACCCGCCTCAACCTCATCACCAACTTCTGTTCACGTCTCGACCGACCACCAGAAGAACGAGGTCACTTACATCGTTGGTCAAACCCTCCCTGATCCAGCGCAGTGGTTGGAGTGCTTGGCTGGCCCCCAGTTGAATTGGCTGCGAGCCCTTCTTACTTCGGCAACGGTCGTGCAAGGTACTTCTTACATCGACAACCCCATCAGGCGTCTGTTCGCTCCTCGCCGCGGCCAGAAGATTGTAGTCCATGCATCTGGCTCACTTCCTTCCACGGTTTCGGTTTATGGCGCTGCGCGCTCATATGGTTCTCACCATGATTCATTCAAGGCCGTGTCCGTCAAGTATCATCCATCCTCACATCTGATCGACGTTGTCATCGCTGAGGAACGTCGTGGGGCATCTGTCCCGCTTCACCTCCAGTTCGAATACAGGCCGTCCATGGGCTATGCCCCTATCCACGAAGTCGCTACTGGCCGAAATCATCGTATCAAAGCCTTTTATTGGAAACTGTGGTTCGGAGACCATGCAGTCCTCCCCGACATCGACATTCGTCAAACATTTACTGGCCCCCCAGTGACGATTGACGCGGCAGAGGTCGAACGATTCTGTGATATTGTTGGCAATCAGGGAGAGTCTTTCAAGGTGGCGCGAAGCCCCAACGTTAAGGCGCCAATGGACTTCGCTATTGTGACGGGTTGGCAGGTAAGCTTGGCTCCTATTGATCTTTAAAGATGTGATCCTAACGCCTTCTTAGGCCATTATGCAAGCGATCTTCCCAGCTGTCGTCGATGGTGATCTTCTCAAGTTGGTGCATCTCTCCAATGGTTTCCGCATGATCGATGGCGCCCAACCGTTCCAAGCTGGTCAAGTTTGCCACGCGGAAGCAAAGATCGCATCTGTCGCCAACACGGATGCTGGCAAAGTCGTCAAAGTGAAAGGCTTCGTCCTTCGCGAGGGCAGCCCAGTCGTGGAGGTCGTGTCATCATTCCTGTATCGTGGCCGTTTCGACGATTTCCAAAATACGTTCGAAGTCATCGACGAACCTGACTACCTCGTCGAATTATCCAAGGATGCCGACGTCGGTGTCCTGCAATCCAAGGAATGGTTCGATTGGGAGGATGAATCGAAGCCGTTGCAACCCGGGACCGCCCTCATATTCCGACTCAAGTCTGAGGTGACTTACAAGAGCAAGACGGCGTACTCGGCTGTTTCCGTCTCCGGTGATGTCTACGTTCGCGACCAGATAAAGAGACTCGTCAAGGTCGCGTCGGTCGACTTCAGTCAGGATGACTGTCAAGGCAATCCCGTCGTGGCATACCTCCAACGTCATGGCTCACCCCAAGGTTTGATGACCCCTCTACCCAATGACGGCTACACCATGACCAACTCGACCACGCCAACGTTCATCACCCCCCCTACCAATGAACCTTATTCAGCTGTCTCCGGGGATTTCAATCCCATTCATATCAATCCTTACTTCTCTGACTACGCGTCTCTTCCTGGTACAATCACCCATGGTATGTGGTCAAGTGCCGCAACTCGCCGTTTCGTCGAGAATGTCGTGGCTCAAGGGAATCCGGACCGCGTTCTCTCGTGAGTGTAACGTCTCCTCCGCCATCTTCTTACCTGATGACATCCTTCGATAGATACAATGTGAATTTCGTCGGAATGGTTTTACCCGGCGATGAGCTCCGAGTCGAAATCAAGCATATCGGCATGCGAGCTGGGAACTTCGTTGTCAAGATCTCCACCGTCAATGGTCGAGGCGAGAAGGTGTTGGACGGTTCAGCCGAGGTTGCACAACCTACTACGGTGTACGTTTTCACGGGACAGGGCTCGCAGGAACCGGGGATGGGAATGGATCTCTACAATTCGTCACCCGCCGCCCGCGCAGTGTGGGAGGCTGCTGATGCGCATCTCCTCAACGTTTACGGGTTCTCCATTGTCGAGATTGTCCAGAAAAACCCCAAAGAGAAGACCGTCCACTTCGGTGGTATCAAAGGCCAGGCTATTCGCAAGAGGTACATGGACATGACATACGACACCATGGACAAGGACGGCAATGTCAAGACTCTCCCTCTATTCGCCGACATTAACATACGAACCCAGCGATACACTTTCAGTCATCCATCTGGCCTTTTGTTTGCAACCCAATTCGCTCAGATCGCTTTAGTTGTGACCGAGAAGGCGGCATTCGAGGACATGCGCTTCAAGGGATTCGTCCAGCAAGACTGTGCCTTCGCTGGTCACTCCTTGGGCGAGTACTCTGCCCTTGCCTCCATTGCCGATGTCTTGCCAATATCGTCTCTCGTCGACGTGGTATTTTATCGCGGAATTACTATGCAACGTGCCGTCGAGCGTGACGCGAAGAATCGTTCCAACTACGCGATGTGTGCTGTGAACCCAAGCAGGATTTCCAAGACTTTTACCGACGCAGCCCTCAGAGAAGTTGTTGACACCATCGCTCAGCGTACCGGGTGCTTGCTTGAGATTGTGAACTTCAATGTCGAGGTTCGTAGTTCATTTCATTCACCCCATTGCCATCGCCTGATGTAGTTCAGGGACAACAATATGTGTGCGCTGGGGAGCTCGTCGCTCTCCAAACAGTGACGAATGTCTTGAATTACCTGAAGGTCCAAAAGATAGATATCGCCAAGGTGAGATCGCCTAACGCAACTTTCTGACACAATCCTAACCGTTGTGCCAGTTAACCGAACAGTTCAGCATTGATGAAGTGAAGGAGATGCTCGGTGAGATCGTGGACAATTGCTACGCGAAGGCTCTCGAACAGCAAGAAGCTGAGGGGTACCTCAAACTTGAGCGTGGCTTCGCCACCATTCCTCTCCCTGGCATCGATGTTCCATTCCATTCTCGTTACCTTTGGGCAGGTGTGATGCCTTTCCGAGCCTGTCAGTACCTTTCTTCCTCAGATTCAGAGTACCCCCCCACTGAACATGTCCCATAGACTTGTCCAAGAAGATCAACGCGGCCCATCTGAACCCAGATATGTTGGTTGGCAAATACGTCCCCAATTTGATCGCCCGGCCTTTCGAGGTTTCCAAAGAGTATGCCCAAGTGATCTACGACCAAACATCCTCCCCTCGTCTCGATAAAGTACTCAAGAACTTCGAGAAGGAGGAATGGGGTTCCGAAGCTAAACGCCAGAAACTGGCATACATTATTCTGGTCGAGCTCCTCGCGTATCAGTTTGCCTCCCCCGTTCGATGGATCGAGACCCAAGACATTCTCTTCACCAAGTACAAGTTCGAACGCCTCATTGAGCTTGGCCCGTCTCCCACACTGACTGGTATGGCGACCCGCACTCTCAAAGCGAAGTACGAATCCGAGGACGACTCCGTCAGCCACCACCGCGTCATACTTTGTCACTCTAAGAACGCGAAGGAGATCTACTACCAATTCGAAGACGAGGTGGAAGCTGCTGCGGAGCCTGAGTCGTCGTCCGATACCCCAGCACCTACTGTATCTGCCACTACCGTTATTGTCGCCGCAGCTCCACCACCATCGGGCCCAGTGGCAACGATTGATGATGTTCCTCTCAAGGCCATCGACGTCCTAGTCGCGATTATTGCGCAGAAGTTGAAGAAGAAAGTGGAGGAGGTCCCGCTATCCAAATCGATCAAGGATCTTGTCGGTGGGAAATCCACGCTCCAGAACGAAATCCTGGGAGATCTCCAGCTCGAATTTGCGTCTGCACCTGAGAAAGGAGAAGAACTACCTTTGGAAGAGCTGGGTTCGGCGTTGGGTGTCGGCTTTGGTGGTTCGCTAGGGAAGTATACCTCTGGCCTCGTCTCTCGTCTCGTCGGTGCGAAGATGCCAGGTGGGTTCAATATCACCGCAATCAAGTCGCACCTGTCCAAGACTTGGGGTTTGGGATCCAGTCGGGCCGACGGTGTGTTGCTTCTGGGTACAACAATGGAACCCGCAAAGCGTCTCGGCTCAGAAGCAGAGGGTCGATCTTGGCTCGATGGCGTTGTTTCCTCCTACGCACAGCGTTCCGGCATATCGCTTTCTTCGGGCGCAGCAGCTGGTGGTGCTGGTGGAGGTGGTGGGGGTGCTGTGATCAACAGCGAGGAGTTCATCAAATTCCAGGCTGAACAAGAACAGTTCGTTGCTCAGCAGGTTGAATTATATATGCGTCACCTCAAACGCGACCCTCGCGCCGGTGAGATCGCGTTCGACAAGGAGAAGGCGACCTCTACTTCCCTCCAAGCTCGTTTGGACAGTATCGCTCGTGAGCATGGAGATGTCTATGTGGACGGCATTCAGCCCGTCTTCGATCCGCTAAAGGCTCGGCACTTCGACTCTTCGTGGAATTGGGTCCGTCAAGATGCACTTCTAATGTTCTACGACATCATCTTTGGCCGCCTCACCACCATTGACAGGGAGATCACCGCCCGCTGCATCGCAATCATGAACCGCGCCGACCCTGAGCTTGTCACATACATGCAGTATTACATTGATCGATGTGATGCTTCCCGAGGCGAAACGTATCAGTTGGCGAAGCAATTCGGCCAGCAGCTGATCGACAACTGCAAAGAGGTTATCGGAGAGCCCCCCCTCTACAAGGATGGTGAGTAGTTAACATGCTCGTACCAGATTTAGCTAATTTTTCCCAGTCACTTTCCCCACCGCGCCCCACACCGAGGTAACTGAGAAGGGTGATATTGTCTACAAAGAGGTTGTGCGCGAGAATGTCCGCAAACTGGAGGCCTATGTGGAGGAGATGGCCACCGGTGACACCGTTTCCGGATCGGTGAACATCCAGAAGGTTCAAGATGATGTCCTCCGCCTTTGGAACGTCGTCAAGTCACAACCTGAGATCAGTGACGATCAGAAGAATCGCATCAAAGCACTGTACGACGGAGTTGTTAGGTCTCTCCGAAAGGGGGCCGATCCCCGCCCTCGTGTGGCCGCCCCTCGCAAGCGTCGCTCGTCTTCTCAGTTCCTTCGTCCCCAAGTGTCCAATGTTGCTGCACTTTCTGCGGATAACATTCCGTTCTTACATCTCAAGCGCAAAGTTGGGACCACCTGGGAGTACAGCAGCAATTTGACTGGTGTCTACCTCGACGTCCTGCACGAGATTGCGACGTCAGGTACAACCTTCAAGGACAAGAACGCCCTCCTCACTGGCGTCGGGAAAGGGTCCATCGGAGTGGAAATTGTGAAAGGTTTGCTGTCTGGCGGAGCTCACGTCGTAATCACCACCTCTCGCTACAGTCGAGCGACAGTGGAGTTCTACCAAGGCATTTTCCAACGATTCGGCAGCAAGGGTTCCGCCTTGACCGTTGTTCCCTTCAATCAAGGCTCGAAACAAGACGTCGAAGCTCTCGTCGACTACGTCTACGAAACTCTAGGACTTGATCTTGACTACATCCTTCCCTTCGCCGCTATCCCAGAGAATGGTCGTGAGATTGATGGCCTGGACGACAAATCCGAGCTTGCTCACCGCATCATGTTGGTCAACCTCCTTCGCTTGCTCGGCGCCGTCAAGGTCAAAAAAGCCAGCCGTCGAATAGTCACGCGACCCACACAGGTTATCCTGCCCCTTTCTCCCAACCATGGGTTGTTTGGCAACGATGGTCTCTATTCCGAGTCTAAAATTTCCCTCGAAACGCTTTTCCAAAGGTGGAATTCTGAGAGCTGGGGTGAGTACTTGGGTCTTGCTGGCGCAGTCATCGGGTATGTCCTATCGTTCGTCTTCTTGCAACAATGTCGCTGACTCTCTTTAGGTGGACGCGCGGGACCGGCCTCATGGAAGCCACTGGGATGGTCGCCCAGGAGATCGAGAGTCACGGTGTTCGCACCTTCTCCCAAAAGGAAATGGCGTTCAATATCCTTGGATTGATGCATCCCCTCCTCTTCAGCATTACTCAAGTGGAGCCCATATGGGCTGACCTCAATGGAGGTATGGACCGCTTACCGGACCTCGCGGAGATCACCACTCGTATACGCCTCAACATTAACAAGAAGAGCGAGTTGCGACGGTCTATTGCTCGTGACAACGCTGCTGACTTCAAAACTATCAATGGTGGTGAGGCGGAGCGTGTTTTGCAGAGTGTGAATGTCACTCCCCGTGCAAACTTCCGATTCGAGTTCCCATCTCTTGAATCCACGGAGTCGCTTGAAGATTTGTCACAGCTTCGCGGACTCATCGACCTGGACAAGGTCATCGTCATCACTGGGTTCGCCGAAGTTGGACCGTGGGGTAGTTCTCGTACGCGATGGGAGATGGAAGCTAGGGGGGAGCTCAGCTTGGAAGGATGCATTGAAATGGCGTGGATGATGGGGTATATAAAGCACTTCGACGGTCGTCTCAAGGACGGCTCTCTCCATGTCGGTTGGGTCGATGCGACTTCGGGTGAGCCAGTAGATGACAAGGACGTCAGGGGCAAGTACGAGAAGGACATCCTAGCTCACGCCGGTGTTCGCCTTATTGGTGAGTTCCATCCCAGTCAGCCAAGAGTTGTGTCTCACTCGTTTTTCAGAACCTGAGCTTTTCCGGGGCTACGATCCCAAGAAGAAAGTATTCCACCAAGAAATTGAACTCCTCCATGATCTCGAGCCGCTGGAAGTTTCCGAAGCTGAAGCAGAGAAGTTCAAGTACGAACACGGCGACAAATGCGATGCATGGGCGAGTGCAAGTGGCGAGTGGCTCGTCAAGCTTAAGAGAGGCGCTCGCGTCCTGGTTCCCAAAGCCTTCAAATTCAGCCGCCTTGTTGCTGGGCAAATCCCCACTGGATGGCATGCGGGGCGATATGGCATCCCCGACGATATTATCGCTCAAGTGGATCGCACGTCTTTATGGGCTCTCGTCTGCACAGCAGAAGCCCTTAACATGTCCGGAATCACAGATCCCTATGAACTCTACAAACATATGCACCCTTCAGAAGTCGGTTCGAGTCTTGGTAGTGGTATGGGTGGTATGGAGAGTCTAGCCAAGATGTTCAAGGATCGTCGCGAAGAGAAGGATGTCCAGAATGACATTCTTCAAGAAACGTCAGTCTCTTTGCTCGTTCGCTTTACTCCTCTAAGCTCATTCTGTTTAGGTTCATCAACACAACCGCTGGCTGGGTGAACCTATTGCTCTTATCATCAAGCGGACCTATCAAGATTCCCGTTGGAGCTTGGTGGGTCCAATCTCGAAATTCCTATCTCACTGCTGATTAAATATTGTACTCCAGCGCGACAGCCTTGCAATCCCTCGAAATTGCCTGCGACACTGTGTTGTCTGGCAAGGCAAAGGTGATGATCGCCGGTGGCTTCGACGACTTGTCCGAAGAGGGGTCTTATGAGTTCGCCAACATGAAAGCAACCAGCAACGCGGAAACCGAACTCGCCATGGGACGTGAACCTACCGAGATGTCCCGACCAGCAACAACTACTCGCGCTGGGGTGAGTCTATCAAATGCGCCTATGGTATCGTATCGTGCTAATGTTTGTCCTTGTAGTTTATGGAGGCTCAAGGCACTGGTGTACACGTCGTCATGAGTGCTAGAACAGCACTTGAACTTGGAGCTCCCATTCGAGGCATCGTTGCATACACCGCGACTTCGACGTAAGCGTTCCCCATCTTCAGTCACCCCGTTTGTCTCACATGATATTTACGTTCTCGTCTAGCGACAAAGCCGGTCGCTCTGTGCCTGCCCCCGGTCGTGGTGCCCTGACCGTTGCACGAGAAGTGCCTTCCAAGCATCCCCTGCCGATCCTCGATGTTGCATACCGCTCGCGCCAACTTTCCTTCCGTCGCAACCAGATCTCTCAGTGGCTTACCAACGAGCACGATCAGCTTCGCAGCGAGCTCGCTTACCGAAAAGATCAAGGAGAGCCTGCGGATACCGACTACTTCGAATCTCGTATCGCCGATATTGAACAGGAAGCTGCTCGCCAGGAGAAGGATGCCCTGGCAACATACGGTATGCTCCAGGGTTCCGATCCTCGGATTGCTCCACTACGCCGGGCTCTCGCTGTCTGGGGTTTGACTGCTGACGACATTGGCGTCTTGTCTATTCACGGCACGAGCACTGGTGCCAATGTGCGTTTTATCCTCTATCTGATGAAGTGTAGTTACTGACCAAGCCTTGTAATATAGGAAGCGAACGAAACTCATATTTGGAACGATGTCTTCACCAATATCGGCCGTACAAAGGGTAACGCCGTTCCCATCATGGCTCAGAAGAGTTTGGTCGGTCATGCCAAGGGTGGCTCAGCGGCGTGGCAACTTGTCGGTCTGCTTCAAAGTGTCATCACCGGCGTCGTCCCTGGGAATCGTAACAATGAGTATGTAGTTTACCTACGTGGAGTTGATGGGAGACTAACTCCCTCTCCTAGTAATGTCGACCCAGCGTTCAAGGAGTACCAGCTGCTGATGTTCCCCTCCAAGTCCATCCACACCGACGGCATTCGGGCAGGTGTCATGGTACGTGCTACTCACTATCGATTAAGTCACACCTCATCCCTTTCCCAGTCTTCGTTTGGTTTCGGCCAAGTTGGAGGTGTCGCTCTCATCTTGAACCCACGCTACCTTTTCGGTGCTCTGGAACCCTCTGTTTACGAATCATACAAAGCCCGCAACCGCAGTCGCGCTCTGAACACGTACAAAGCTATGAGTGAGATGATGATCAAGAACTGTCTCGTCAAGATCAAGGAGGCACCTCCCTACACCAAGGACCTCGAAGGCCCCGTTCTTCTCAACTCCATGGCCCGAGCTCAATACGATCCCAAAACAAGCTCTTACTCGTTCCCCGCGAAATTGCAGGGGAAGCCTGCTGCCGACCTTGCCAACGTGAAGGCCGTGTCGGAGATATTTGCTCAGAACGTCGGCGCTGTCGGTGTCGGCGTGGATCAAGGTACGCTTATGATCTATCCTCCATGTTCACCAGAGTCATATTTAACTCTGTTTCCTAGAATTGATCTCTTCCGTTCCTTCTTCGAACCCCACATTCCTTGCTCGCAACTTCACAGAGTCTGAAATTGCTTATTGCCGCTCACAACCTTCACCTGAATCGTCTTTCGCCGCACGCTGGGTCGGCAAGGAGGCTGTCTTCAAGTCGCTAGGTGTCACTAGCAAGGGTGCCGGAGCGGCGATGAAGGACATCGAGATTTTGAGCGACAAGGAGAGTGGGAAACCTGTTGTTGTGCTTCATGGAGCCGCACAAGAGGCTGCTCAAAGTAAGGGTGTGAAGAATGTGTTGATCTCGTTGAGTCATTCCGAGGTGAGTAGTGGATTGAGTTTCTCCAAACTGTCGTTCTTTGTGCTCACGATGTTTGTCGTCTAGACCGTCGCCATTGCCTTTGCTCAAGCTCTCTAAGCCTATACGCTTCCAGTCATCCTCGGTCCTTCGCTGTAGTGTCATTACATTCTTTCAGTGCTGCTATCGTCGTCTCATCATTTCGCATCATCATTCATCATCGTCATTGTTTGTCATATTCCGCATGCTTTACAAGAGCAACATTATCTCCGTGTCTTTGTTGTAGTCCTATAGACCTAATCCATGATTCCGAATAGATCTCCTGATATCTAAACCTGCTGGGAAGTTGCATTTGAGGTGCCCCAAGCGAGAACTGTTGTAAGCTTATGTGCACATCGCAGTATATTTCGGAGATCCTTCACTGAATCCGGGAACGGTGAGATACCATCAAACATTACCAGTGTACAAGTTCTGCGCTGAGATATATTCGATGACGTTCTGCGGTACCATACTCTGCCAGGATTTATCCCCCACCAGAATCTTTTCTCGAACCTCACTCGAACTGAGTGTTTGTTCGTCAGCACCGATGTCCACCATTGCAATGGATCCAGACTCGATGAACTCCGTGGCTGCTGCTAGAGGGTCATTCAACGTATCACTGGTCGCGACACTAGGTGCTGTAGCTAAACCAGGCATAATGCGGTGGGCGCATAGGACTCGGGAACCGGAGTGTGTGTCTTGGGCGAAGAAGGAGCGGAGGGAAGACAGCATATGTGGGTGTGAGTGGTAGTAGGAAGATGTAAAGAGCCGGATGAGCGTGTCTTGGCCTAGAATGAACGTCAGGCTGGGAGTGATTGACGGGAGAGATGTTGAATGGAGGGACAAAGATGATGATTGGATAGTTTCCAATCTGTCGCGGAGGAATGCTTGTAGGATAGTGGATTTGCGAACGAATATCGGCTCGTCGATTATCCCCACTGCCACGTTGGTTAAATCAACACCATCCACGAGACTGGATGCCATAGATGGGTCATCCAAGTTCGAAATGACTGTGGAACTGGAGAGATTTTTGGCGAGAAGGACCATCATCTCCATTCGTTGAATGTAAGTGGCATCAGTGGGCTTCAAAGTCTTATCCGCGTTTCGGACGGACAGTAAAAGCAGTTTCGCATCGTAGTCAGCGGCATGCCTTTGGTGCGAAGGTGGGAGTGAAGCCTTGGCTAAGGCGAGATGGGCGAGGGTCGGAGGGTTAAAGGAGGAGTCTAGTACTGATATTTGCAGGGATTTGGGCGGAGAGATTTGGGCGGAAGGTGGGAGAGGCCATGCAGGGTGCGATGCGTAGAGGATTTCGACGGTGGACAAATGATGTGAGATTCTCTCAAGAGCTGAAGCCGCTCTGGAGGCGAAGGATGTCATCGTTTGGCAAGGATCGGGTAGAGGGCTGTGGACACGAAATGGCTTACAATCACCGCTGTGTATTTCCAGTGCAATTATACCATGGTTCGAAACGAGCACGAGATAAGATAAAATCGCAGAATTTGCCACGTGCACTGCTTCCGATTCGCTCCTGAAGGCCTGAAGGTTGAAGGTTGAAGCTCCATGTCTTCCACTTGCCCTGCGGGACTCCATGACTACAGATGAGGCCACTCTTCAGGATGTCGCCCCAATAATCTATGGTGCAAATTAGGTGAGAATTCAGAGGCGAGCTAACATACAGATCGTTCAGGGTTGCGCAACCCTTTGAACGACCGAAGCCGAATCGACTCCCTTCGGCCTCCTTCAGCCCTAGCCAACTGTTTCTATGTGAGTCGTTTGTAGCCTTGCAGGACACCCAGAGTCAACAAATTCATCCTTATTATCACCGAAAGTGAACCAACTGGTGTGACGCGTCCCTGATACTTTTCAAGTCTCCGAACATTATCCCTGCATGGTTCCCCATTTCGTCGCAGGCTCCTGGATAAAGACCCTGCAGCTGGCGAACGTCCGTTTTCAATCCTCAAATTTCTGGGCTCGACTCAAATTTCTGATCCCACACCTGAACTCCGCAAGAAGCCGGAATACCCATTCGAGACTTAGATACCTACCGTATTCTCCAGGTCGTATTCTCATCTATTCATCCCCCCATCTCATTATTGCACCGGTAACCTACACATACTGAAGCTCTTGGATGATCGTTTGCGTTACCGGTCTGACACCATTCTCGTCAATATATTAACTTTGTTATGCGACGTTGAAGTACGTGCCACCCTATCTTCGCGGTCTGTTGCTGGATTACCGTCCTGACGTGACTTCCAGCGAAAGCAGCAGATGCACGACCCTATGCCGCCTTCGGCAACCATACTTGCAAGTCTCAGCCGCATTCGCCCCGTTTCCACGTCAAGGCATCAGTTCAACTCCACCACATTTTCATTCTTCTCCTCGCTGCCTGCCATCTTTCGATTGGCGCCCACGAAGATCTCTCCCGTAAGGAAAGAAGATCATCGATGGACCACAGCTCAATGACCCCGCTAACCCTGGTGGGCTACTCGGGCATCACGATTCATTGCTTCCGAACGCCACAAAGTTCGGGATTTGTACAGCGCTGTTCATCGCATCGGCGCCTTCTAGAGAAATATACCTGTACACGCTCGCATTCCTGGAAAATTCAGCTCCACGATCTTTCTGGTGCCACCCTGTGGGTTGACCTGTCATCAGTCTAGACCATACCACCGGCGAGCCACCCGTCACAGCACCCTTGCGAAACATCTATCGACAGTTCTACCCTGCGCAGTTCTGGACGTTTCCAGCACGCTCAGGCGGCATTCGGTTTCGGGCTGCGACTTTTGACCCTCATGGTCTTTCATCGGCTCCCCCTTTTCCGCAGGTGACCTGAGAACCTGAGGGCACACCCCTCTCATCCAGTTTGCCGAGATTGTCGCCTCAGAACTACTAGCTCAGTTCTGGCCCATACTACGCCTGTGCGAGTTGCAGGAACCGACGGAGGTGTTATGATTCAATTTTCCATCTCGATTCACAGCCAGCTACCCCGGTTACCTTTCCCTTTTTCAGGAAGGGAAGGTGAACCCACCTTCCCTTCTCCACTTCACATTTCCTCATGTTGTCTCCACGCCTTTCCCTGCATTTTCACCTCAAGCCCTCCTGGCCGTCCTTCTTTCTGGGGGGCTCGAGGCCGGCTTTCAGAACCCTCCTAACTTATCAGGTTGACGATCACTCATTTCGTCACCCCGCGGGCACTTCGCCCCTGGACATGACACCGTTTGACAGAGTGTGGGGATCTATGCTCCATGGAAATATCCAGGCTATCGGTATTCTATCCACATCAATCTTGATTCATCGATTCATCAGTCGGTCCTCACTTACTTTTCCAAGATGTGCTGATCCACTAGACTAAAAAATATCAACAGAAATTGGTGCTTCTTCTCGACACGTTTCCTCCGACTTCGCTGCGTCAACATCCGCCTTTCGTGATGTCCGTTGATGTTGATGAATATCATCAGTTTACGTGACCCGGCGTTTTGTACTGTGGGACGTCAGCTCCGTCAATTTCGACATCCTTTGCAAAGAGGACGTCGGTGCGGGTTTTACTCGCGGCTACTTTGTGGAACACCGTCCCGATGCCGTTGTTGAAGGGTCGTCGGGATTTCAGTCGCCTCACAACTGTTGTCACCGACGCTCGAATCTCTCACCGGCGGGAGCTCTGATTTCGATCGCGATTCAAGGCGTCGAGGTATTATTGTAAAATGCCGTACCACGAGAAAGCATGAGGTCGGGAGCCTCCGAATCTACTCGTGTCGTGGTTGGTTGGCAGTGAGTCGCTGCAGCCGTTTTTGGTGTGTTTTCTTAATCGTATATCGGTCCACCCCAAATTCTGTTCCTCTTCTTCCTGACCATTTCACAAGTTTCACATGAGCTGGAATCCGTGATATTTGGGTGGTGTTCATAGAATGACAGGGAAATTCCATCGTCCCTACTGGAGGCGGTTGGACCAGAGCCATGCCTTATTGTGCCTTCAGCAGCTGGAATCAACCTACTCTTCCGAGTCTCTTCACAGGGATATTCCTTCCCCCGGTTCCTGTGTAAAGGTCTCCGCCGCTTGAACTGAGCAAGATGTTCCCCCGTCATTGGCTGCCGACTGCTGTGCGCGCAGCTATACCTGAATGTAACTGCAACGAGGTGGGGCTATTCGGGACCATCTGTCAAAAACAAAAAGTCGTGAATTCCCATTGGCCTCACTTAGGCGCTCAATAAAGTTCACCAATGATAGTGCACGGTACTTTTGTCTTGTTCGGCTCACCGATATGCGAAAATGAAAAGTCCCCACGATCGATAAAGAACACAGCTTGACCAGTAGCTCGTCGGCTTTCTTCTGGCTTCTCGCAGCCTTGTTGTGGCCCCATGGACACTGCATGAGTTAGGTCGCAAATTGGATAGCCAAAGCATTAAGGTACCTCTTCGCGACACGCCGATTCCGTGCTCTGCAGGCTAAGACTCAAAAGGACAACTTAACTCCAGTTTGTGAAGGAGTAACCCTACTCACGAAACAATTCGTCGTATCATGACCACGCCAGGAACTACGTCACCGCCGTCCCTCGCCCGGGTCAGGACAAACACATCACGCTCCCAAGGGGATCCCATCAAGGCAGAGGCAGAGGCGGCGAGTGTTCATGGGGAGAAGAAGAAGCGGAACAAATTCTACGACATCCTCTGGACGCTCGTAGACTGGTTCTTCCTGGGCTTTGCTGCGAAATTCTATTATCGGTTGGTGCTCTATGGGAGAGCGGTTGAGAAGGCACTTGAAGGAGAAAAAAAGTTGAACAAAGAGAGGTCGGATGGCATCTGGAAAAAGAGCGCGGACGAAGAGAAAAAGGCGGATGATCGAATTTGGGAGGACGTGGCCAATTGGAGAGATGGTCAACAGGAAGAGTGGAATCGTATGGGAACGACAGTGAGTTTCCTTGGAACAGCAAAGATGGATTGTCAGGACTGACTGAAAAGTAGACATCATTGATGGCTACCATTAGTGCAGCCTCGTTGGCGTTCTCTGGCATTGACCAAGCATGGTGGTTGGGCCGGGCTTTCTTCGCCGGTGCACTAGGAATGAGTTTGTGCGGCTTTTTTACTATCCACTACTTCGGCGTGCTTGCGGAAGGGATGGACGATGATACTGTGGGTCGTGCGGCCATTGGACAGCTATCCGGCCAGACCCAGCGAGTGGTTGCGGGCGCACTGGCAGTTCCCGCAGCCCTATCGGCATATTCGACACTTCTCATCCTCCTCGGTCATATCATCTTCGTATTGACTATCAGCAATCGAACACAAGCCACCACATTTTCTGGCATACTTTTAGAACCTGGTTTCAAGATTGTTGCGGGCATTCCCATTCTCGTTGGCGTTGTAATGATGTTGGGCGCGGTCATAGTAGCAGAGCTGATGTACTTGGATGGGAAGAAACAAAAGGGTGACAGTGGAAGGCAGTCGGCGGGGAGGGATATTGAGAGCGCCACCGCTTCAGGGGTGACGACGGGGCAGGGATCTTGAATATCTCCATGTGTATTCTCGTATTCCCCCATGCTCGTCGGTATAATGTACTATGTAGATATATGTGCAACATGGTGATTTTTAGTTTGCAGAGCGCCGAAGGGGAAGGGAATTAATGGTTGATTAGATGGTTGGTTGAACTTCCGATCGGCACTTGCCCAAACCACGAGCTTCAAGCCAAATTCCACCAACTCCGTAGACGGTATTCCCTTACATTTGCGATGGAAAAGGACGCGGACGGATTTTACTCTCCTGCTCCTGCAGGTATTGACCTCTATCGCTTCTTGTAGGTTTTGTGGAACTGATCCCATGTTCGATAGTGGCAGCAGGTGCATCATCGGCCCCAGAAGCAGCACCCGAAGCATCTGGTAGTGGTCAGTGTCTTTCCGTTCGAGCGTCGATCCATCCGCTCAGCGTCCTCAGCCAACCCAGATAACACGGATCTCATCAAGTCAACTTTCGATGTCGCTGTATGGTCTTTGATCCCTCTCAAATTATATGATCTGATACCTCGCGTCTCAGGTCACTCTTGCGGACCAACAGGCGGACCCCAACTCGCCGCTATTCAGCGTGCAAACGTTTGAGGAACTTGGATTGTACGACGCAACTCCCGGGAGTTTTGACCTCGAGCTAAAATGTTCTCAGACACAAGGATTTATTGAAAGGAGTCTATGAGATGGGGTTCTCCAAGCCGTCGAAGATTCAAGAGCGCGCATTGCCGTTGCTCCTCCGTGACCCGTACGTCCCTCTCTCCCCTTTTTCCGGTCTTCGGACCCCTTGACGCCCTTTGTGTGCAGTCCGCAGAATATGATCGGACAATCTCAATCAGGGACTGGAAAGACAGCGGCGTTTGTGTTGACGATGCTGAGTCGGGTTGACTTTTCGCTGAACAAGACTCAGGTGCGTTTAGCTCATCACTCGGATACTCTTCGTTGTTCGAGGTAAATCGTCTCCCAGGCTCTATGTCTGGCCCCATCTCGTGAATTAGCACGTCAAATCATGTCCGTGGTCGTTTCAATGGGTAAATTCACTCCAATTCAAACGGAGTATGCCATCAAGGACCATTTACCACGAGATGCCACGAAAGTGACAGCCCATATCGTTGTCGGCACCCCCGGGACGATGTTCAATCTCATTCGGAGCAGAACACTGGACACTAGCGAAGTAAAAGTATTCGTATTAGATGAAGCAGACAATATGTTGGACCAAGACGGACTCGGGGAACAGACTTTGAAAGTTAAGAAGTGAGTTGTCTATGCATCTCCCGCAACCACGTGGACTCACCCATTGAATTTGTTTTTGTTTCAGTGCCCTCCCCAAAAGTCGCCCCCTTCAAATCGTACTCTTTTCGGCGACTTTCCCTGACCATGTCAGGGCCTTTGCATCGAAGTTCGCACCCAATGCAAACAAGATCGAGCTCAAGAAGAACGAGCTTTCTGTCGAAGGCATACGGCAGTTTTACATGGATTGCAAGAGCGCGGAGCACAAATACGAGATCTTGGTTTCCTTATACAAACTCCTCACCATCGGGCAAAGTATTATCTTCTGTCAAGTGAGTAAGCCATGCGACTGTATTCCAGATAGCTTCTAAACAGGAAATGCCAGCACCGCTCCACCGCCGATCGCATCTCACAGCGTATGGTCGCCGAAGGGCACAAAGTCGCGTCCCTTCATGGCGCGAAGGATGGATCTGAACGAGATGCCATCATCGATAACTTCCGCGAGGGCCGTGAGAAGGTCCTCATTACGACCAATGTCGTCGCTCGTGGCATCGACATCTTGCAAGTTAACATGGTTGTCAATTATGACTTGCCTTTGATGGGTGAGCGAGATAACTACGGGAATAAGTCGGACATGCGACCGGATATTGAGACATATATTCACCGAATCGGTGAGTTTCTCCTACATTCTTTTCGTGTCCGTTGGGATGCCAGGGTCGCCTAACAAGAACGGGTGTAGGTCGGACGGGTCGTTTCGGAAGGAAGGGTATATCTATAAACTTCGTCCACGACAAGAAAACGTGGGAGCAGATGCATGAGATTGAAGAGGCTCTTGGGAAGTCCATCACTCGCATCGAAACTGATGATTTAGACACCATGGAGGAGGTGCGTCATTGCATCAAAATTCTGCCCATCTTGCATCGCAACCCTTACTCGGGTACTTCTTATCTTTCCCAGCAAATGAAGAAACATCTGAAGTAATCGAAACTCGGTGGCTTTTCCCTCGTGTATTTTCGGTGCCGACCCTTGTATCTCGTCGTGTGCTTTCCACGCCATGGTTACTTTTACAATGTTGCAACTTCTAACGACTATCAAGACATTTATTCACACTTCTATTGATCGCACGCCCGTCATCAATTCCCCTTCTCTGATGCATCCCTACCCGCGAATCTCGTACGATTTAGATGGGACGCAAAATGAAAGAGTCCCACGCCGGAAAGGTTTCGGGCGACTGTGAAAGTTGAGTTTGGAATTGCTTCTTCAAGTCGGGGTGCATTGCATGTGTGTGATCTGGAAGGGGAAATTCCAATGCTGCCGTCGTGGAGACGAGGACACGATCCAAACCTGACCGGCCGATGGTTAAAAAGGGGGTGTGCATGGGGCAAAAAATCACATCTCCCCAACCCCCCAAAATCTCCAACCCGACCTCTAGAGACTAGTAGAGCACCATGCAGACCACCTCCACCTCCACCACCACCACTCCTCTCAGATTATCCACTCTCTCTAGCTGGTCGCAGACCCATATTAAAAACGTCTTCGAGGCCAGGACCGACGAGGCTTGCCTTCGCGCTATGGACACGACGTTCTCACAAAAAATCACTGCGACATTGAATGGCTCACCTTTAAGCCGTGAAGCGATGGCAAAAGTCGTTCTCGCCATGCGAAATTCTGCGAAAGAAGGATTGTCTGTGGATTGGCGACGAACTGAGGAGTGGCCTAGCGACTCGGATTATAATCGGGTAAGTAAGATCGCCTTCAAGTTATGCACACCACTAACGCCACTTTTGTCGTCGTTAGGAGGGCGCGTTTGCGGGAGTGTATGTCATCCGTGGCTTGAGAAAACCTGTCCCAGAGAGTGAGGAGCCTGTTGAATATGAACGTCATAAGTCGGTGAACGTCGTGTAAGTCGTGGAGCATTTGTTCCGCCGTCGAGCCATGCTGAGATTCTTGATTAGTATCCAGTCGGAATCTTCGGATCCTACCTTCGACAGCCGCATGATCACCAGTCTGACCTTCGTCGCCACAGACGTTAGGATCGAGCAACCTCGCCTGGTGCACAGGTTGTGATTGGACTATTTAGACATCCTAGACGCCTTAGACGAGGATAGGGGCGACGCCATAGATTGTCGGGTAAATACAAATCACCGACGTAGACACATTACTACAGAAAGTAGAGTAGATCAGTACCACTTAATTTGATTGTTGTAATGCACTCGCCTTGTACCAATCGTATACTGAGAATCCGTTGGGCGTGACGATCATAAGCAGTGTCGGTCATAACAAAGGAGAAATCTGGGACAATTTCGCCTCGGGTCCAGGTTCCGAGCACCGCTGTCAAAAACATCGATCCTGAACGGAAAAAGATTGGATATATTACAGGTACATGAAGTGGGAGATATCACAATGCGAGGGGCGTTCTGTATTGTGGGTTACAAGTTCCAGCGAGTGGTCATGGATGGATGGTACCTCTGCGTCTCAACTCTTGCACTGAGGATATAAAAAATATGAAGTCTGCTCAGCTGAGTTGCGCGGAGAAAAGCTGTCCTGCTCTCACCTCGAATGACAAAATTTGCGAGCACGGCAGAAAACAAGGCAGCGCTAATAAGAATAGGTCCCCAGATTGCGTCTGTGATCGTCGATGCGGATCAGTCTCTAACTGGTCACACGAACGTAGACGGAACCGCACCGAAAGAACCGGGATCCCTCCTGCGAATCATAGTGATCCGGTGTTGATATATGAAGTATCCGTAGACCTGGATGGAGGTCAGTAAGGGCAGGATAAGGAGCGAGTATCCTGACCATAACCATGACGCTGATGGCGGCGTACACGTAGGCGAACGTTCGCGCAACATCATCCTTTGATGCGTTGAACAGAGCGAGGGAAAACGCCCCGATGAGCATGCCAACGTTGAGGTAAGATATCCATGCTAGAAGCGGGCAGTTAGGACTCTGTATTGAAATAGAAGGGAGAGAATCTGACTCCTCTCGTTTGCAAACCAAACCTTCCCTTCGACCTTGATGGGCGTGGGGATCTTCTTGGGAATCCTCACTTGGGGGGGAACAGAATTGATAGCGTGGTAGTCCCGAACTAAGGGAGTATGCCCATCTTCATCTTGGGGGATATCTGGGATATTATCGGCTCTGGCATAGCGAGGCCGTTTGCGGATGCTCTTTGGGAGGGAAGCGAGAGCCCCAGAGGAAAATGGAGATAACAAGTCTGCCATCGCGTACCACGACCTGCGAACCAGCGAGTCTCTGTGGTGGTCGACACCATTTCCATTCTCTCGCGGAGGGCGAGGACGAGGACTTGAGGCAGCGGCGGGCTCCATGATTTCGAGGAGGAGCAAGTTCAACTACTCGACGCAAAGGCAAACGTGGGTGTCGGACATTTCGGTGCTCGGTTATTTCCTTTTTAGGAATCGTGGGAACTGACGTCAGATATGGGTTCTGGGATGTTCCAGTTGTCTCGCCCACTGTGGTGTTCGTTCTCGGGCTCTCCATTGCAGATGACTATATCTTCTGCGTCCGCCTGATCCTGAATCCCATTTCCCCCCACTCTTACATTCACATATGGGCACAGACTACTACGAACTCTTGGGCGTTGGCAGGGATGCCAACGACGATGACATCAAGAAGGCATACAAACGGATGGTCAGTATGCTCGAATTAACTCCATTCGAATCGACGACTAACATATAATGTAGGCCATGAAGTGGCATCCCGATCGGAATGGTGGTTCAGAGAAGGCATCACAGAAATTTCAGCAGGTAAGTTCCACCTCACCTCACTTTCTGGCTCCCCTACACGGACTCATACATTTATAGATCTCAGAAGCGTTTGAGGTTCTTAGCGACAAGAACAAACGTGCCGTGTATGACCAACTCGGTGAAGAAGGGCTAAAGGGAGGAGGAGGCGGCCCACCCCCAGGTGGGAATGGCGGATTCCCTGGAGGGTTCAGCGGCTTCCCTGGCGGAGGTGGTGCCACTTACACATTTACATCCGGTGGTCCTGGAGGGTTTGGCGGCGGAGGGGGTTTCCACCCTTCTGACCCCCAAAAGATATTCGAGTGAGTGAACAATTGTTGATACATTTCGTCATTCTGACTGACGCTCTTTCAGACAATTCTTCAACAATATGGGAGGTGGAGGTATGGGAGGTATGGGCGGCCTTGGGGGCATGTTTGGTGGTGGAGGTCCGTCACACGGTGACGACGACGATATGGGCGGTTTCCATAGCTTTGGGGGAATGCCTGGTGGTATGGGAGGCATGGGTGGAATGCCAGGAGGTCGACGCACGCCACGACCGGCTGGAGCACCTCGCTCGGCTTCATCGGGACCCAAACAACCCTCCGAGATTTCTCGGCCTCTCAAAGTCTCGCTGGAGGACTTGTACAACGGTGCCACCAAACACGTCAAAGTCGGTCGTCGGCTATTGAGCGGCGGTACGGAGGATAAGGTTCTCGAAATCCAAATACAACCTGGGTGGAAGAGTGGTACGAAAATTCGGTTCGCTCGAGCGGGGAATGAGCAGTCGAATGGCGAGGCCCAAGACTTGGTATTCGTTGTCGAGGAGAAACCACACGATAGATTCACCCGCGAGGGGGATGATTTAGTGACGACACAAAAGTTGCCCTTGGTGGATGCCTTGACGGGAGGTGGCGAGAAACGGATCATTGAGGCATTGGATGGGAGGAAACTGCAGGTTTCGATGCCAAGCGGGGTCGTGAAGCCAGGATCACTCAGCACAGTGCTCGGTGAGGGGATGCCGATTCGGAAACAGGGGAGTCCCCGGAAGAAGGGGGATCTGTTGGTGAAGTGGGAGGTTGTGTTCCCCGATCGATTAACGCCTGCGCAGAAGGAGGGGATTCGAAAAGTGTTGGGATGAGTTGTTTTTTTGCATTTTGTTTTCGATTTTGTTGGTTTCCAAAGGACGTTCGTCGCAAAATACATGTATACCAGTGTATTGTAATTGTAGCCATGCTTATGGAGTGCTCGTTGTACAACTAGATTCCCACAGGAGATCAACATTCCATACGCGCAATACGTCAAAACGAAGCTGGTGAACTTGGTTCATATCCTCGACTTCATTTGCTATATGACGATGAAACCTTATTTGTGGATCCTCGATTGAACTCTGTTTGAGGAGATTTGAGGAGATAAGATCGTGAAAGGCGATTGCGCATGCGAAGGGACCGAAACTGTCAGAACCATTGAAGCGGTTGGCCACAACCCCCCAACATCCGAACAGGAGAAAGGAGGATGGCTAGGGCATGAAGATCCTGGTGAAGGGTGCTTCAGTCCCCCAACCAGCGAAGAACCGAGACACGACTCAGATGCGAGATTCGAAGTCAACGGGCTTCATCAAAGCCAGGAGAGAGTCGCCTCCGCCGCCAGCACGCACATGTATCGCGTGGGACAGTCACGAAGGGATACCCTCGACCCATGATACTTGGGCTGACCGAGCCCAAGTGAACAAGGCAGCAGAGCCCGTTATCAGCGGCGTTCAAGCTTGGGGAGAGTGGGCAGTAAAGAACGAGGGGATCGCCAGCTGAAGAGAATTTCATCGGGGTCGCGGGTTTGGAAAACCGATACGTTCTGGATTCTTCGCGGGTTCATTTCCATCGTTGAATCCCTTCGCTGCGGGCAAAAAGCGACAGGGGCAAGTGCCGCCGATGGATCTCTGACGAGATACACCCCCATGCCTGTGCAATACCGCGTCGGAGTGTTTCGTGGATGTTCCCGACACACGAATGAGAGTGGAAAAAGCTATCCGTTGAGGTGTTTCTTATCGCCTATGAAGTGGGCATATGAGAAGAGATTGAAAGAGGGGGCAGACATACCCTCATGTTGCAAGCCGTTCACACGTTCCCGGTTGCTGTGCGGCCCCTTATCGAGGCAAGTTGACTAAGAAGAGACGGACCTCGGTTTGTTCGAGCGGGGACGATGTTACGTCAATGGAATCGGAGAACGAGGGCAAAAGACCAAGCGAGCAACAAATAAAGCGCTTGGTTGTGCGAGGAGGCAAATTAAGTGCAGACGCTCTTCGTGAGGACGCTGAACAAAAGACGACCAATGCCTCAAATCTCCTTGAGAAATTGAATAATAAGGGTAGCCGGTGCGGTTCAGAAAATTGTCGGGATGTGATGTCCGGTAACGGGCCCAGAGTTCCACGAGGGGCACCAGATGCAAGAGTGGCATTTTTATGGATGTTTCAGTGGAGAGGGATTGAGAAAGGCGTCCCAAGCCCAGGAGAAAAGGAGATTGCAGACCCACTCGAACGTACTGCGCCAAATCCGTCCAGTTACGTTTCGAAATCATATGTGACACTTGTTACGCTCACTTTTACTCTCGCAACCACACCGAACATGATTCTTCGAACACCGAAACGTTTTCTTTTGATCTTCCAAGCCCTCTGAGCTCGTCCTGTGCCTCTCGTGATGTTCTAGAAATTAGTCGAATCAGGCCACGTTCACAGACTGAAACTGGGGATCTGTCGGCATAACCAATCTTACAGGCCGATGGATAACCATTGGCGAGGAACTGAATTCGCAATGTCGATATTACCCAATGCAACATACATGAGTTCTCCACTTGTCAGGCCGCCCTTGTGATTGGGAAGAAGGGCGGTTAACTCCGTTCACCTCCCATCGACCTCCAGTTGGTTTCGCTGATCTTGTTCACAACGAGCTGCGTCCGCATTGTCAAGTCTTTATAGTCGCTCGTTGCCTTTGGAGCTCCCCAGCAGCTCTGTGTTTGTTCTATTGTTATACTTTTTTCTTCCAGAAAATACTTTTCTCTGATGCCTTCCACCGCGATGAAGGACTATCATGCCATTCTCGAAGTTGAACGAGGTGCCACCGAGGATGAGATAAGGGCGGCATACAAAAGGCTGGTACGTTCGTCTCTGAGCCCATCTACGCGTCTTCTCACTCGACGACCATAGGTTCTCAAATGGCATCCAGATCGTCACGCGACAAACAAGGAATACGCCAAGGATCGATTCGTCGAAGTAAGCTACGCCCATTCTTATTATATGTGTCATGCCAACGTCACTCCACAGATCCACAACGCTTATAGAACGCTCGTCGAAAGAAATCAGCGTCGCGCATCCGTTTCCTCCGAAAAGGAGAATTCTCCATCTTCATCTGCTTCGTCGACCCGTTCATCGCGGTCGGATGGATCCACCTCTCGTCAACGACCCTCCTCGCAAGCTTATAGTTCGCGCCCCTCTGAGACCCCCAAATCAGATAGATCCCGAAAGCGAGGGCAAGTACTTTAGCCTTCACGCTTTGTTCATGGCCTAACGTAACGTCACTAGATCTCCACAATCAAGCCCAGCACCCTCAGACTCAACTCTTCCAGAGGACCTTCCTCGTACTCGAAGGCAATACTCCGGATGTCACTTCAAAGCCGACGATGGTAGAGCCCACAAAATGGGGTCACCACTCGATCCACTTTCTCACATGGAAGACTCCGATGAATGGATTTTCCCCCTACCACTCACTCTGAAAGAACTCTTTCACGGCACTCGCCATCGCTACCGCATCACCCGCAATATGCTCTCTGGCAAAAAGAAGACCATCGTCCTGGAAATCGATGTCGAACCCGGCTGGAGGAGCGGTACGAAGATTCGACTTCCGGGTGTGGGCAATGAACGGAAGGACGGATCGCTGCAGGACATTGTGTTCATCGTCGAAGAAGTGCCGCACGATTGTTTTGTCAGGCAAAAGGACGATTTGATTGCCCAGGTTCAGCTACCGCGGAGAGATTCGAAGTCGAGCGGAGATGATGAGGATGAGATCTTGTATTTGAAGGGCTTCGGAGGGGAGTTGTTTGCCGTACACGTTCCTATCTCACCTGTAAAGGCTACTCGGGATACGAAGGTGTTAGGCGCAGGGATGCCTGTTCGAAAAGGTGGCAAGGTGGTCGGTCGTGGGGATTTGATTATCAGGTATGACACTATCTCTCCTTAGTTCTTCTAGGAGACTTTCGGTGGACTAATTTCTATTGTTTCGAAAGGTGGGACCTCTCTCCCCCGCAGAGCACCCAGACGTCGAGATGGGAAGCTTTCAAAAAGGCTATGCAAGCGATCTTCTAGTCTCCTCTGGTTTGCTTTCTATGTTTGGGGTTGGAGGGATTGGACTCCTTGATCTATGTAGCATATGTAACATGTTGTAATCGCCTTCTCATGGACTTATCCTTTGTTCCTATCATGTATCCACTCTAGTCTTTCGCGGTCGATTCGCGAATGTACACTCTGTATTCTCAGAATATATTACTCGCTGTTTCTCACTGGGCGAATAGGTTGGATGCTTCTTGAACAACCTACGGGCCGTTGGGCGTTCTAGCCCTACTTATTCATCGAGTCGACGGACAGGTGCACATGGCTGTCCAAATGGCGGGGCTGACGACACTAACATCGCGATCGCACATCCACCGTCACAAAGTAGAGCAGTACACGGATGGCAATTGGAGGAGATGATACACGATAGTTACATGGGGGGCTGGCAACAACTACACACACGTAACTATCGGATGAATCGACGACATAGGTGGAAAGGATAGTGTCCCAAAGTCATTGATACTGGCCGTGCATGGTCAGTGCTGGAGGTCTCGACCTATGAAGCCCATGTCAGTCTCGTTTCTCATGTCGGGATCTCATCGACCTGCCTATGGAATAGGTGCAAGCAAGGCCGTGGCAGCACAAGCGGCGGAGCATGTACCGAGAGCAGCATTACAGGCTAAGACGGCAGCAGGAGCAGCCGCGGCGGCAACAACAGTGCCAAAAGTGAAACCTGCACCGGCGTAACAAGCGACGGCCAAAGCATTGCATCCTGGTCAAAGATACTCGTTATGATCTGGCGGTAGGGAGGCAGTCATCGATGGCAAACGATCTCACCAGTCTGGCAGAGGCCATAAGCAATAGGGCCCGCGCTAGCGGTGGGGAGAACGGTTGCCACAGCGGCAAGGATGGGTAAGAACAAGGTGTAGGGACGCATGGCTGGAGGGTGGTTGGTGGTTGGTGGAAAGGTGGGTTGAACTGCGCATTTGGACAATCTGCTTTATATACCTTGAATAATGCAAGGTTTGTGAGGTTTGCTTCCTCTTCAAAATGGAAAGATGAAGATCGAAGTTCTCGAGGCCTCGCGGACGACCTTTCGACCCGGAATCGTGTACAGCTTCACTGCAGTGGTGTGATCGCCGCCATCTCTGTTTGCCACGGTGAGGCTTTGTGGACGAGCACAGTTCTATCTGACCAGTATTGCTCTCACGTCGGCGGCTGCCCAGGATTCCATATGGACCATCCTGGCTCAGCCGCCGAAGAAGTAGGAATATATATTGGCTAGTAGACTCTACATGCTCGGCAAGAACGCCTCAATAGTCTGGGGCACAGAGCTTGACATGAGGGTCAAGTCCTGTGCCCCCGATGAATCGCTGAGTATGTATTTTCCATCGTCATTCGAAAGGAGATGGAAGGAATATTTCATGACGGAAGATCCCCCCAAGAGCTAGACCAAAATTGAACCGTGAGTGGTTCGAAGGCAATGGTATCCAGCGAGAAAGTGTTTGGAGACATGGAGGGTTGGAAGAAAGAGAGGCCAAAGCAGTGACCAAGTTGGCAAAGATAGCACGCGAGGAGCACGTGGGATTGAATCCGACTCCAACCATTGCCCCACAGCTCCTCACCCGCCCAAAATTCACCTCACGATACTTCACGACATACGCAACGATTAGTCTCTACTCCATGTTTATTACCTCGCCTTTCGGCTGAATCAACCAAATATTCCATGTCACTACCAGCATATCCAAGACTTGTACCCCTACTCTGTTCCGTTTGGTTTCTGCTTGACCATGTAGCATCAGCATATACTGCAATTCCCAGGTGAGCTGCGTCATTCTCTTCGACTCTTGTGTGGTACTGACTTTCGATACAGATGGGGACAGGCGGTTGCAGTCGTCGACGACGTCCTCTTTGTTCACGGTGGCAGGACCGACCAATACAACTCTTACTCGTACACTTCTGCTCCTGTGACCAATGACCTTCTATATCTTCAACTATCAAATGCTTTCGATCCTTCTTCACCTCCTTGGACGTATGTCGGTGGATCTGCGAACACCTCTTTGAATCAGGGACCCGCAGTAGCTTGGCACATCCTCTCCGCGTTCGATACTGACGACCTTCTGTTACTGGGCGGAGATCCTGGTCCCAACTCCCCCACAGTCATCCTTGACAGAGCGGACTCTGCATACCTCCTGGACATATACAACCGCCTAGACCCCTCTTGGACCTCAGAGGTTCAGTTATGGGCCAATGAGCCTACCCGTCGAATCTTTTTCGCAGCCTCCTCATCAGGAGGGAAGATTTGGGTTACCGGGGGTCTGAAGGACGATGGTTCAGGAACTGCTCTTTCGGATCACTATGTTTTCGACCCCTCCGTCCCCTCCTTCACCCTCCTGCCCTCGGCAAATGGCCCGCCAGACATCTATGGGCACACCTCAATTGTGCTGTCAAACGGATGGCTCTTGGTTTTGGGCGGTTATTGTCAATCTGAAGCGACCCTCATCACATTCGATCGCATCTGGGTTCTCGACACTACTCAATCCAACCTCAGTTGGACCATGCTCGTCATATCTACTTCCAATCTACCCTCTCCCCGACGGGGATTTGCGGCCACACTGTTGGACGGTGACAGGATCCTTATCCACGGTGGATCTGATGCTGTTCTCCAGAACACCTACAGCGATGGCTGGATCCTGGATACCACACAGAATCCAGCTGTGTGGTCATCAGTACCAGCATTGTCTGCGGTTGGTGCTAGGAGAGATCACTTTGCTGTTTGTTGCGGGTCAGAAGTTTTGTTTGGATTTGGTACGTTTCACTCCCATTTTGCTCCTCTCATGGCTCAAATCCGGGATAGGTTACGAATCTGCGGGACCCGCACCAGCGGGTCTCCAAGTTTACGATTATTCTAGTAGCGCATTCCAACCCTCTTTCACCCCTATGCCGACGTACACATACACCACTATCGGTCCTCCTTCACAATCAGGGGGAGCGAATGCACCAGCAGGGACGGCACATACCTCTGGACATCCACCTACGGGCACTCATGCATCGACACGCATAGGGTCGGGTACGCTGGGTCCGACTGCTACTAGTCCGAGTGGCAGCAGCGGTCCTGGACAAGTTTCAAATCAAGATGGCCAGGACAAGAATCACGTCGTCGCCATCACGCTTGCTGCAGTATTTGGGGTCTTCGGCTTAATCGCTGGTGCTGGTGCGACGGCATACTACTTTAAGCGTCGTCGTAATTCCAGAGACGCGTTTCATTTACTGGGCGGTGACGACGGTGAGGAAGAGAGTCCTCAATTGGTGGGATCTGGCCACCTCGAGAAGGCTCGGATGGCTCATGAGAATCTTGGGAAGGATCGGAACATATTGAGTCGATTTGGGTTGGGTGGAGCAGTCGGGACGGTGCCTCCGCCTGGAGAGCGTCGGGATATGTTGGCTGATGAGGACACGAGGGAGTTTGGGTCGGTCTACCCATGGCGCAGACAAGTTAGTGGAAGCGGGAGGTCGTCAAGGTCTTCTATCAGGAATGAGAGGCCCAGATTTGGAGAGATAATGCAAGGTTCTTGGGCTTCACTTCGGTCTGTTGGGGCTTTGTTGGGCTCCAGTGTGCGGGGGAGGGCGTCGAGAGAGCCAAGTTGGGTAGCGTCGAGGGAGCCAAGTGGAAGTGCTAGGTCTTTACCATGGGGAGAGAAGGAGGAGCTGCTGTTTGAGCCCCTCTCCGACGCCTCACTCATACGGATCGGGGATCCAACCCCGAGTAAACCGCAGAATAGGCGCCAGATTTCGACGGCCAGCGCATGGTCCTATGTGGATCCATTCGCTGACCAAGATATTGAAGCCCTCCACGACACTGGAATGGACGACGACGACCTCGAAGCTGCTCTGGCGACGGGACCGCCTCACCCCCTGCTGAAGACCTCAGGACTCCCCCCTTCCGTCGGCCCCCACCCATTGTCACCTCTTACTGAGCAATCATCTCGGCTGACCTTGACCGATCCTTCAAGCTCGCGATCTTCTCACGAACTTCCGGCAAGCCTCTCGGAATCCGTTCGCAACACTACATCTCAAACATCGCACGACCAACCACGCTCACCTAGTCTCCGGCCTACCTCTATCATAGATGCCAATCCAGCTCCTGCGCCACTTCGTCGTTCAGACAGTTGGTGGGCTCGGTTCGCCAAATCGTCCTTCTTGGATCGTCGGCACAGCGAAGGCAGCAAGTCGCCTCGTAATCCTCGAAACGTGTTGGAATTTCGAGATCCCAATCCTGCCCCTCGCTTGCTCACGATTGAGGAATCAATGCACTCGCTGCCACCAGAATCGCCAGAATCCCAACACGCTCCCCAGCATTCCCGAGGGGAGACTTATTCGTCGCGTCTTGCCAGGTCCATGTCGTCATTGAGGACTACCCGAACCGCTGACACGGATGCTTTAGAAAGGATAGCGGGCAATGCGGATGTTGTTCAGAGAATGGGGTCTCATGTCACCAGTCCCAGTAGTACCACGACCACGTCAGAAAGCCCAGGTCGAGAAGCCTCTTGGTCGGCTTCGGCTTCCCGTCCTCTGTCCATGGTTGTGGCTTCCGGCGAGAGCGATGATGCACATGACCATGTGGTCCAATCTCCCATCGAAATGGCAGATCTGGACAAGATAAATCATCCACCATCGTCCGATCCTTCGACCCCCTCGACCCCTAGCCGAACGAACCCTGCGCAACCACTCTCTCCTGGGACCGTCGCATCCCGCGTTCAAGCGTTCGAGAGGCGTATGTCGATGGATGCAGATGCGTCGCGGCCCCCTCCAGCGATTAACACTCGACACCGAGAAGAGCGACTTCCCAGAACTCATAAAGGCGTCAACTATGGCTTGGTCCAACGGCCGTCTTTGTTTGTAGCGAATCCTGATCACAAACAGGGCTCATCTTCCGATGGTTGAATGTCAACCAGTTTTCTCCTGTATGGCGGATAGATCCCGGATGATACGATTGGACAACTTTCGCTTATTTTATGACCTTCATTGACACGATTCGAACGTCGAGCTTACGACCCTTTTATGATGATGATGGTGTATCTCTTGTTGTTTCACCTAGATTTAGCCTTTGTATCTCTCAGCTTGTTTGCCTAGGGGCTATTTTATATTCACGTTATGATGTATCGATGGGTCGACAGGTATCCATCTGTGGAACTCCTCTGCTATCGGTGTGTTACTATCAATATTAATGAAATGAACTATCTGATATTGGCGCTCGGATCGTGTAGAAGCTGGTTTCATTTAGGTTTCGTTTGGCACCACAATCAGGCGCTGGATATCGCATGCTGCCACGGCAGGCAGGTCGTCATATCCCTTAGCTTCGTTCTAAACATAAGGCATTGCTTCGCATCTCTTTCCAGCTAGCGCCCAATTATTCTCACAAAGCAACGTTCAGCCAAGCTCGATCACCTCGGACTATTCGATTCTCCGGATCTGCCTACCGTGGCCCCCTGCACTCTAGGAGTTCCCTGCTTCTGATGCTTTGCAGATAACACCCGGTGAATTCATTAACTGACGGCCTTCTGACCTTTCCGACCTCATTCCACAAGATGCCAAAGAACTTCTTTTGAGTAAGGTGCCGACGACTTCATTATGGTCGGGAGCCCGGAAACCTCCTGCTCTGTCTATTCCATCTTGCTAATACACCGACTTGGATCCTATGGACCGGTAACGGGGACGGTCAGAGTTCCGATTTCGTCTGGCAGTGTTCTCTCCATTCGCAAATTAGCCATGTGTTGTCAGCGTGGGCAGCCCCCTTCCTACCAATCAGTCGCTGAGCAAGGCAAACTAGGGTCGGCTGAGCTGGCATAATCCCTTCACTCCTTATCTGTCTGGACGGTCGGACCATACAGGTCAGTCACCACTAGTTATGACGCGAATGGCAGGTGCGCCTGCTCGGTTTTCGGATATCTGAAGCTTCTAAATTTGTATATTGGAGAGATCATCATGATCTCCCAACCACACCTGTTCTCGTTCCGGGTACACCTTTCAGTCGCAAGAGCCTCTTGGTCCCGGGACAAATGGTAGCAGTCTTATTACTGACTCCAGGATCATCCCGTGACTGCCTTACCAACGTAAGTCTATCGGGTATTGTGGGGAAGTGCCTGCCAGTCAATTAAACCCACATCCCCGTTGTTGCGAGATTGTTCCTGGTTGTACTGGGATCGGCGGAAGGAACGAGTGGTCCTCAGTCAAGTCTATCAATTTGCTTCGATCCCCCTCGCATCCCATCGCTTTGCGATATTAGGTTCGACACAGCATTTCCTCGAAATTTCATCAATGGCAGGCTCACTGCAGAGCCCTTCCAGAATACATTCCTTTCGCGTCCTCGAAGCCAAGGCAGTATGGCCAGAGCAGTGCCATTTGTGCGGTCCATGCTAAACTCAAATTTGAGAACCTCTCATTGCACGTTCTGGGGTTCCCTCGTCATATGTACGTGAGTTGTGGATCCTTGTTATACCCTCAAACGGAAACTGGTTTCCTTGTCTCGTTGTAAACCCTGTTAAGTGCCCCTGACCTTGTATTCTTCTGGTTTACGCCACACCATTCGTGAGTCCCAAAGCTCGGCCATGCATTCGTCGGCTTGGCACTATACAGGCACTGCGAAAATGATACAACGGCATTGAATTCATTCTACTTGCGGAATCGCGTCTTTGCAGACAATTTCAACAGGAATGAGGAATGTCTCTAGGCTGCCTCGATTTCGGCAATATACTTCTTGGACTCCTCATCGTCGACTTTTCCAAGAACCTAAGGAACCGTCCCGATGTGGTTCATATGATGGCTTTCAAGAATGGTTATGATTGAAAACGTACCTCCAACAGTTTGTCAACGTAAAGCTTCATGGCATCCTCCTTGGAAACACCTTCAACCTTCTTCCACGCGTCCCTGTGTGATATCTATCAGGAGATGACAGAGCTAACGGAATGGAGTGCGAATCTCACCATTTGGCCTTTCCGGTGAAATCCATCAAACCTGGGCGAGGGATGTTAACGTCACCGATTGTTGCTGGATCATCACGTTAGATCAATCTGCGGACATGGCGGTCGTTTTCAGACACCTACCTTGCTTATAGTGGCTATAGAACTGTCCATCGGCGAGGATCAATAATTGATGCTGGTTATCAGGACAAGGGTGTACTCACAAACAACTGGTCACTTTGGGATGGTTTGATCGGACCATCCTTGGGAAGCCCTTGGACAATGGTAACGGCTTTGTCGAACTTAGCTTGAGACATTATGTTGATCAAGATCGGTGTTGTAGTTTGATAGTCGTCTGCTACAGGGAGGGAGCGGTGGGGAGGACTTCTATCAAGAACCCCAATATGGAAAACCCAATCGTCGGCTAACGCCGCTGTGTCGAGGGAGGGGACCTACATGGATCTACAGTGATACTTACCAGTGCTTTGGGAAGTTTCATGGTTGTCTTGCCAGCTGCGTGGAGAGACATGTCATTATGCCAGGCTAATTCCGATCGTTTTGAGTCTGATTGTGAGCGGAGGTGCTTCGAGTCATGCCTTGTTTCACATCCCTACCCCCGTCATTTCTTCATATTATTCTTGGGGACTTGGTGGGTCCGCAGACGTGGAAAGAAAAAGGCGATAGGACTCGAATCTGGATCATTGTTACTTCAGCCGAAGGATGGGTACGGTAACAACCATCTTAATGGTGTCAACAATAGTAGTAGCGACATGCTTAGCACATGGGATTCATGCCGAGAATCACGGGGAGAGAAACTTTGGATCTGTCCAGAGAAACCACCCACGTCAGGCGAATGGTTGTCAGAGACGAGAACAATCGTTGGACGGTGAAACCGATCCCAGGGGAAGGAGCCAATCGTGACCGTATAATCCTCCTGCCGTTCCAAAGGGGTTCACAACCCACGATGACCACAATAAAAGAATTGTAATCTGTCGGTTGTTTGATTTATGAATTGATGATTCAGGTCTTCAGAAAGAGGATGCTGGGAAGCAAAAACAAATCACGTCAAGGAGAGAAACGACGTTGTACCCACAGACAACTGGGCTGCGGATCAGAGGTCCGAGAGCTCTACAGACAGGCAAGGAAGAGAAGGGTAGGCAGACAAGGCTATGACAGAGTCGTGTTTTCAGAGGGGAGCGGTCGCGGGGTATGATGGGACAGTAAGCTTTACCACCGATTTCCGAATGGTGACGATGCGACGGTGGAAGTTGGAGACTAGATGTGTGGAAGGACAATTCATTAGTTGAGTCGGACCAAGGAAGGACAGGCCCGTTTCGTTTGACTTCGGGGTTTGAGGTGAGCTGGAAAATGTGGAGCACACAGAATGGAACCGTCAGAGCACGGCAGTGTCACGACCATAACAGCGTGACAGTATCACGGTCACTGACCGTCACGCTGTCTGATTCCCACTGAGCGAGTCTGACAGACGAATGTCCAAGACGATCATGTCTCGCTCAGCTCAGCCGCCCTCGCCCCAGGAGGTTACGCGGAAACTATCATTGCACTCAGCTACCAAACCAAAGGTATACAAAGTTGATGTTTTCATCAACGCTCGCCGCTCATCCTGTTTCATCAAGATCTCCAGTGTTTCCGGCACAGAATCAGAATCAGATTCGGTATTCGCGTCCGATATCATCAGCCCTCCTACTGGTGGGCCAACTGCAAGTGCTCTCCCTGGATCTTCTTCCCAAGCTCCTCTTTCCGCGATTGCGGAACGAAGATCCGGTAGCGGCGAGGAATCAGAAGATGACGAAGAGGAGGAGGAGGGAGGTTGGCGAACATCGGATGTCAAGGGAAAGGCCCGTGGATCAACTGAAGAAACTGTAACCAAAGCAGGTTATCTGTGGAAAAAGGGAGAACGGCGAAAGGTCAGTAATTGCTTGCGTTACGCCGCTCTCTCCCATCCCCGACCTAACTCGAGTTGTTCGTTCAGACGTGGAAGCGGAGGTGGTTCGTTTTGCGTCCCGCCCACCTAGCTTACTATAAGACTTCCGCTGAATACAAGCTGCTTCGCCTCCTGGACCTCGGAGAGGTCCATGCCTGCACGCCTGTTTCACTGAAGAAGCACGCCAATACGTTCGGGCTCGTGTCCCCAGCCAGGACGTATTATCTTCAAGCAGAGACGCAACATGAGGTTCAAGAATGGGTGGAAGCTATATCTGACGCTCGACAAACTCTACTCAGCACATCAACTCAAAACTCTGCCCATTCGAACTCACAAACGTCTACCCCGATTCCTATACCACGTGCGAGAGAGACATCACACTATCCTCCACCCGTTACACCCTCTCCTCCGTCGCACTCTGCTCTGGCTCATGGACTCACGTCTTCAGAGTCTGAGGATGGAGCCTCGAATGCTCCTCGGTCCTATCCCCCAATCTCACCGATACGGGCGACTTTCCCCCCATCTCCCAAAGCCCCATTCTCGGCCACTGCAGACCCAACGAAGATGGTGGCGTCGGGGTATTTGCTCAAGTGCGGCTCAAAGAGACGCAATTGGCGCAAGAGATGGTTTGTTTTGACGGGAGAGAAATTATCATATTCTGGGAGCCATATGGTAATCATTGCTTGGCAATCTCGTCCATCCATTGTATTCTGATGCTAAGAGGTTTAGGAGGCGAAGGCCCACCGACAAATTGCACTTTCACAAATTCTGGATGCCCTGGAATACGATTTACCGCCACACCGAGGCATAACCCCTCATACCCATGCTTCACCTCCTGTGGTGTCGCCGCCGCCCGTTCAACATCCTGGCTCTGATGAGCTCGACGACTCACACAAGAAGCACACTTTCAAAATTGTTACGACAAAACGGACGCTCCTCCTTTGCGCGCCAAGCGAAGAGGAGGAAATTAGGTGGCTTAGTGCAGTTCGCGCCCTCATCGCCCGTCGATCAGGGGCTGGGGTTGTTCCCGGTAATGGCATCATCACGTTTTCCAAATCACCAAACACTGCTGTCGGAGCCGATGGCCATTCTGGACATGGCGCTACGGGATCCACCTCTGGAGGCATCAAAGGGATTGCCAGGAGATTGAGTGTCAGCGGCGGTTCGAGCGGATTTTCTGGTAATGCAGTGTCGGAGGAAGGCGCTTGAGGTGATATGATATATAGCTGAAAACCTGAAGCCCAGTCTTGGACCTGCTTGCCTCCCAATTTCTTTTGCATTCGTATCATATCCTCTGTATCACCATACCACGTCTAGGCTATTTGGATCCTGCCCTGTACCTTGAAGCTGTTTATTTTTCGTCTCGACTGGCGCATACCCCCACTTTCTCCCCACAGGACCCTATGCGGGTTACATAATCCCAGGTTGGAGCGGAGTTGAGTGTGGTTGTGTATCTCTGTGTTACTTTGTGTATCTGAATCGATTTGCTTCCGGTGGGTTCTATTCATTTATACTAGCCCCCGGACGACGGAATGATCGTGACACAGCATGTTGTTATCTTTGGACATTTGACCAAATGGAGAGGGCCTTTCGTGAGGTTGCCAGGGCTTTGGTGCCAAAGACCTCAAGGCATCTGTGCAGTGTCCAAGGTTCAGATATGCAGGGCATCGCAGTTGTTGCCTTAAGGTCGCAATGACTTTCTTGCAGTGCAGCACGCAAACGCTATTGTTGTTATCAGCAGTTTGCCGCCTGCCCCGCGCTCAACGGCTCTGTGGTAAGCGCCCTATGCCCCCGTAGATCGCCACGTGTGTTACTGCCTCATTCTCATCCCCCTCTCGCAGGCTGTCCGAGAATCCTTGTCCTGTTTTCATAGTTCAAACCTTCTCCGTGAAGCACCCCAGGAGATGTATCACAGATCTGAGCCCTCATCTCACGAACCAGAAGCGTCAATGTGGCAATGTCCATCCTTTCCTTGTCTTTTCTGGGACAAATACTTCGCTCATCAATTGAACTCCGCGGCCATCAAGTGAGTATTGTTTCTGACTGCTGATGGGATGGACAATTGCAGACCCAAACACTCGGCGGAACAATCTGGTCGTGAGGCATCAGAGACAACTTGCTTGATTTGATCATGCCTTGGGCGCCTAACTATCCCTTTTTTAGGCGCTCGGTCTAGAGATCTCTGCGAGTTGGGGTCCTGGACCCCCGTGACGGCATCTGCACGATCTTCGCAAGTCCTTTCGAGGCAGGTTGCAGAGCAGTGACTTCCACGGGCCCTGATGACTGCCACTATATAGCTGCAATACGCCGCGGGTCGGAGTGTACCCAGCTCCTTGCAATCCAAGCCTTGCATACTCCTCCCTGTACACCATCCCGACCTCTAATTCTACTGGCACTTACCCATCAATATGCCTGACACCTCTTCAGCCCCGCGAAGATCTAGTAGTGGCCCGCTTAGATCGACCAAGAAATCCGGAGCGCCCAAGACGAAAGGCGCGGTGCGCGCTAAGTCTGGCTGCTATACGTGCAGAATCAGACGTAAGGTTAGTTGATATAAATTGATCGCCTCGACCAGTTTCTCACCGCTCCGTCTCGTGTGGCGCGCATAGAAATGCGACGAACAGATCGACGATCAAGGTTGTTGTGGAACATGCGTCCGCCTGAGGCTTCAGTGCCTGGGCTTCGGTGCTAAACGTCCAGATTATCTGAAGGTACGCATTGCCTCAGCCTTGCATCGACTCTCGTTGACATGACCACTTTCAGGATGGGAAGCAGGTAGCAACTTATCGTGACAAGATCAAGACTTTTTTGGCTTCAAATGGCATGATCAAGGGTCATGCAAACAGTGGCAGCCGCGCCGCAGAACAGGAAGCCAATATCCTCCGTCTCACGGAGGATAGCGATACCTCCTCGGCACCCAGCCCTACCCCATCGCTCTCCTCGTGCTCCGACGACGCGAGGCATGGCAGCGTTCACACACTTTCGTATGTCCGTGACCAAGAGCCCCAATACACCTTGGAGTCTGTTGAGGACGAGCCGGAGTATGGGTATCCTGGTTGGTGTTATGTATTTTCGTCCACTTTAGAATTGATAGTAACCATTACGCAGCAGGATTTAAACCTCATGCCCAACAGCTATACAAGACCCCCTCACAATTCCATGGCATCTTGAATGATTACCCTATGTCTTTCCCGTCCTCTAGTTTACCTCTTTCCCCTGCTGCGTGTAAGAACGGTTACTTTTATTGAGTGTATTTGTATGTACAGTACTCAACGGCCTTTTTGTTTGTAGGGCCTAATTCATCTACCTTACCTCCCTCCCAAACGCCGACCAACGCAAGTTCCTTCGGACCTTCATATTATATCTCACCGAACGATGTCGACGACGACGCATACAATTCGGTGCCAAACGATGAATACCTTCGCATCGAGACACCACTCACCGTTAGTTGGTTTTCTCAAGTACCCGCGAGCAAAAACCAATACGTGGTTCACTATCTCAACCATGTCCTGCCCAGACAGTTTCTCCTCGCCGATCACGGAACGATACGCTACATAATTTCTGACATGTTGCACCGTACGCCCTCGGCTTGTGAAGCGGCGATTCTGCTTGCATCCCTGCACCAGGAACGACTGCGCGACTTTACATTTAACGGTCATGGGGGGTATCCCGACGATACGGAACAGTTTTCCAGCCTCGTCTTCAAGGTTCAGAATGCTCTGGCATCCAGCTCTCAGCAACGATCCGAGGGCGATGTTATGGCCGGTCTCATTGTCGTATCAAGCTACCTGTTCACCGGAGGGAGGGGTCGATGGCAGGAATTTCTAGGTGTCGCCCGTCAGTGGGTTGGCAACCTCCTGGAGAACGGTGGACACCGGATCCCTCGAGCTGTCGTAGCCGAATGCACGGAGAGTACGCTCTTTGTCGTCAAAACAACGTTATGGTTCGACGTCCTCGCATCCATCACCGAGCGTCGACCCCCCGCCCTCATGAACGTCTTCCGAGACTTGTTTGACCCCCAGGGAGCCTATATCGAGGATCCCTATCCTGTCTTCCCCGGATTCTCCATGTTGACACCGATGGGCTGCGAGAATTCCGTGGTTTTGGGATTGGCAGAGACTTCGTACCTTGCATGGTGGAAGGAAAACGAGATAAATCACCGGCGTCTCAGCATATTTGAACTTTACGACCGGGCGAAGGACATCGAACTCCGTTATCTTGGCCCTCCTCAGCCTGCCGCCCCATCGTATGGAACTCCGGAAGAAGACCTTCGCCATCGCACATCGGACATATTTCGTGCCTCGGCGCGGGTTTTCCTCTACTCCATTCTATCCAACGATTCACCACATAGCCAGGAAGTCAAGTCGGCGGTTCAAGAGACCGTTTCGTGCTTGAAACTCGTACCTCACGACGACCCCAAAATGACCGACGCCGTCTTGAGAAGCGTCGTGTTCAGCATCTGCGTCGCCGGTTGTCTCACCGACGACCCATCTCACCAGCGATACTTCCTCGACCGTCTGCGCGGTTTCAAAGACTCGGAGTCGGCAATTGGAAATGCCCGTAGCGTTCGGGACGTATTGACGACGGTGTGGAAGCGAAGGCGCGAGAGCGGTGAACTCGTGGAATGGCGTAAAGTCATGCATGAAATGGGTCCCGAAAAGCTGTTGCTCCTTGTATGATTTAGGATATTGTATTCGTATTCGATCTGGCTGCATTTTCCGATTCCCAGTATCAATCCCGTTTTCGCATTCGCAATTTCTCGTACTACTACCTCCTCACGTGTACTATATAATCATTCACACCATTCTGTTCTGCTTGTTTCTGACTCGTGCCACCCACGATGCCAAGTTGTACTTATTTTCCTAGTCATGTAGAATTTCCGGCGGTGTAACCGCACTGGATTGCGTGTCTTTTCGGAGGGTATTTCGTGGTCGAAAAGCTATGCTTCATCGTGGCAGGTAGGCTCAACACGCTGAACTGCAGTGTAACTTCGAATTCTAGCCACAATGGCAAAGCGTTTACTCTCAATATCCAGCTCCCCCATCTGATAAGCAGCTGGTCGTGCGACACAGGCCTAGGACGTTATAGTCACCTCTGCAAGCCTTCGAAGTTCGCAGGCTGAGCTCGGAGAAGCCTCACCTAGTCCTTCTCCTCATCCCCATAAGGTTATTATGTAATATTCAGTGCTTTGCTCACCGCCACTATGTCCACACCTCCGGATATGCTGTGCTCCAAATCCGACGGTATCGAACAATATAATCAAGTGACTGGGTCCGCAAGTCGCCTGGTCGCACCAGAAGGAAGTAGTCGCGGGTGAAAGCTCCTAGTATACGGTCTCGACGGAGGCACATTATCACCGTTTCTCTTCGTGTCGCTTCAATCTCAACCCCGATGAGAGAGGACTTCTGCATCATCAACTTAGGCGCTGATACCACAACCGGAAATCTTTCCGGCAAATAGACGCTCGGTGACGCTTTATTCTGGCCGGGAAGGCTATCCCTGCTGTGCTATCTGAGGTCGTTAGGCGCTCTGGAATTCCCAGATGACGACCTTGAGGACTCCATCACGCAGTCTGACCAATTGTGAGCACCTTTTAGTTTAAATCCGTCTAAACTTCCGGTGATTTCTGCGGCCCCTGTATTTCACCGCATCTTATGCCCATTTTCAGAACGCGACGCGCCTGTTCCGACTTGCCCTTGGTAGACTAAAGAGTCATTGACCTGATTTTATCGACTGTGGCTCAGCCACTTTGTCTGATTACTGCTGTACACACCTTGTTCCACTGCCATGACATCTCGAGGGGGAGGCGCCTCCACCAGCAGCAGCCCTTCACCATCTTCTGCCTATTCCCTAGACATGTCTCCTGCTTCTCGCACTTCAGCCCTCCATGTTTCTGGAGGATCAGATGAGGGAGAACCATCATCCTCTCGACTTCGTAGAAATTCCGATCGACCAGATTTGACACGTTCGCACTCAAGTGGGAAAGGGGGATGCTGGTTTGTTACGTTTTAGCCCTTCGGTATTTGCAGGCATTTATCTCCTGACTTTGCTCCACAGGACGTGTAGGACACGGCGAAAGGTGACGAAGTTTTCCACATCCAATACATCCTCATTGTTGACTATTCGGCTACAGAAATGCGACGAGCAAAGAGTCGGTGACTCGTGTCAAACATGTCTCCGCCTCAAAATACAGTGTCTTGGATGGGGTCCCAAGCCTGATTGTGTAAAAGTGAAGGCTGTTTCGCACCATCACAGAAATTTGATCTCATCATGACTTCACCCAGGATAAAGCGGCTCAAGAGGTCTACAAGTCCCAGATTAAATCCCAGTTGACTAGGCAGGGAATGATCCGGGGTGTGCCTAAGCTTATACAAAGTCCTCAACCCCCCTCTTCTTCCTCTCACTCTCGACAGTCCAACGTTGCCACCCATAGCCCTATTCCTTCTGGACTCCCCATGAATAACGAATATCACTCCGATTACGAACAACAACATCAACCCTCACCACAACCGATGGGTAGTTGGCTTTCCATACTCCTTGTCTCACAGCTGACAAATTTTTCAGCAGGCCCCAGCGAATACCCCGACGATCTTTCCCGCCAGTCGAGTCACCATCCCTCTCCACTACCCCCAGCACCACCTTCCCTCGTACCCCAAGGGGGCCAGTATCAACATTATCCTGCACTCGGCCTCGACCCCGTCCCCGAAGCCCACGCGCCTGCGGAACTTGCTCATGACCACAGCTCTGTTGAAGGCGAACACGTCATCTACTATTTTCAACATGTCCAAAAGCTGCAATATCCTTTCTCCGATTCCGCCCTCACAGATGCACTTTACCGTGTAAGCTTTGCTAAATCTTCTTTGGCTACCAGCTTGTAACACGAGTATCTGGTTCTTATAGATGGTAGTCCAACAGCCGCGAGGGGCTGTCACGAATGCTATATGTGCCTTGGCCAGTCTCCACTATACACTCAGCCATGCATCACAAGATCCAGATCTCGCCGAAGATCCTGATATTTCTATGGCAAACCAGTGGTACGATCAGGCTTATATCCAACTAGCGACATCAAAGCATTTCCACGGCCACTACACGGAGAGTGATGCGGTTGCAGCTCTCCACCTCGTCAACTACTCCCTCCTTGGAGGCGGCTCTATCGATTGGGTGCCAATGCTCGAGGTCGCCAAAGAATGGCTCTCCCACACCGGTTTGGTCCAGGACGAAAACCCCACTCTTCGTTTCCTCGGTATGAGCTATTCCGAACAGTTTGTGGCGAGGGTCACATTGGTGAGTATTTCATGACAATGCACACATTTCCCGGCCTAATATCGTCGATAGTGGATGGACGTCGTCTCAAGCGTCACTCTGACGCGGCCGCCAGTATACCTTGCCCTCTACCGTCGAATGTTTACTCCTGACCCCACCTGGACTGGGTCTATCGGGGGTGGGCAAGGGCTGAGGATGGATATCCTCACAGGCTGTCCTGACGAAGTTCTTCTGTCCATCGCCGAGACTTCCAACTTGGCGTCTTGGAAGGCACATGAGAAAGCTCGCGGAACCCTAAGTGTGCGAGAGCTTGTCCATCGAGGCAGACTCATCGAACAAGATTTGCGTCGCGCGCGGCCTCGCCTCAACTTGGATTCTCACCAACACTTGGAGTCTCGGATATCAACGCCCGACTCTCACGCAAGCTTTGCGACTGGAGTTTCTTCCTTCGAATCCCCAGCACCGATGCCTGCGCATGACGCCCGACGCGCTGTAGTCACCATTTTCTACGAAACCGCGATTCTCTATCTTAACACCGTAATTAGCGACTTCCATCCGGGTACGTCCAACTTTCGCTCTCTTCAACTTTGTGAAAAGTAGTCTCACCAGGCCATCTGTAGGTGTGCCAGAAATTTCCGCATCTGTTGATGCGCTTGCGCAGCTATTCAACCAAATGGATGCCTCTGCGGCCGGACGATCGATAATTCTTCCGCTTTGTCTTGCTGGGTGTTTGATGACCAGCGTTACTCACCGGGAGATATTGGCGAGCACATTTACTGTTCACCAAGACTCAGGAATGGGGTTTGTCGGCCAGGCGCGGACGTTAGTCGAAGCGGTGTGGCATCGGAGAGACACGACGGGGGAAGCTGTCGACTGGCGGGATATGATGAGAACCCTTGAACACAATTTGCTGCTGGTATGATACGCGCACCTTGCTAGAAGCTGGGCTGGATCCAATATCTATTCACCTCGTCCTATAATCACCTACTTATTCGCTGAGTCCAGAGTAATTCTCCTATGTCCCACTGCTCCCACTGTATTACTAGTGATGTCTTATGTATTAGAGTTGGGTTAATGTATCTTGCTCTTGAAACTTACCGTTGCTGAGATGAAGGCCATTGGAAGTATACCAGCGCTAATCATGGTGAGGGGCGTTCACGATTGCCCATGCGTGAGTCTTACATAATCCGATTGTGGCGCAAAACTGTCCAACGCTGCACCTCCTCTGAAAACCCCCTGCGGGCATGGATTACGACCCCACCGAGTACAGTAAAAATCCAGTATCTACTGTAATGTATAGTATATGTGTTATGAAGTGTTATACATATGTAATAATTTATTTATATGTGCGCCCACCAAACCAGAATTACTCCTCCTCGGACTCGAGCTCATCGGCCCAACTCTCTTGTGTTTTCCTCGATGGCACTGTGGCACTCAAGTCTTCCCTTAGAGGGTTAGGCCCATATACCAAACGGGAGGTATCTACACCCGATTTCGCCAGCAGGTGCTTGTACCGCATGATAGCCCCCTGCAATGCGAGAAGCTTCGTTGCTCTCGTTTTGCGATCTTTCTTCTTCTGGGTCTGAACTATCTCATCGATCTGGCAGTACACGTTTAGCTGATCATCAAGCTTCGCACAATTAAGGCCATCGAGGTGGGCGATATCGAGGACCAGTGTCACGGCAGCCAGCTTCTCAAGTTTCTCGAATGCTTTCTTCTCCTTCTCGAGTTTCTTCATCCGATTTGCCTCTACCTCCCTCTCGTGTGCTTCTGCCAACTCGGTCAGGCGCTTCCTCTCTAATCCACTTGCATCTCTGTCCCGGGCCTTCCTCATCACATATTCCTGGTCATCACTCTCGAGAACTGCATCCATAAACAGCTGAGTGCCATTTCGGTCATACATCCCTGCTGCATTTTGCTGGTGTGCTGTCTGAATGGGTTTCTGCCTCGAAATCACTCGCTTCCACCCCAATGCTCCTTCATTTATATCATTTGTTGCTGGCATCCAGGCAATCTCCTTGTCAGCATCAGAAGCCATTGCAATCGGACCATCATCTTGAAATTCCGTAGTGAAACGCTCCCAGCCCTTCAGAGTACCCTCCAAGAAGGTGACGAAGACTGGCTCCAAGTATGGAAGTCCACTGGATCGACTGTGGATGCACGCAACAATGTCTGGGTGCTCCCACTCTTGTCCATCCAGTGAACCAGTTCGATAATCCGCCTCGTCTGATAGGATCAATTCGGGATGTCGGATTAATTTCTGAATGTGAGTTTTGACCTTTGTATGGAACGGCCCAAGCTCGAGAATATTGACCTGCTCAGCACCAGGTCCACGAACGACTCGCATATATGGGTGGCTGATAGTTTCAGCATATAATGCGAGAACGGCAAGCTCGGTAAGTGTGGGGATGTCTTGTAATGCTCGAAACAGATTTTCTTCCATGTTTGTCCAGGTCATTGAATCCTTCTTGTCTCGAATACAGAGGAGGAATTCAATGTAGAGCTCCAGGTGGAGGATGAGTTCAGCAGCAGCGGTGCAGTGGGTTTGGAATCGAGTATTGCTTGTGTCAGGGAACCGTAATGCATGTCCGAGGCGATGTTTGAACCATGAAATATAAACATCGTGCTGACCTTTTTTGTCATCCTTATTATTGAAGATAGCACCTGCGAGGTCAGCTGCTTTTACTCCTCCCCGTGTCGATACCTCCAGCGCTCGCAATTCAGCATCTGTCGCTGCCTCTGGGAGACTCGAACGACCTGCAAGTACAGCTGCATTATCCTTGTTCGGCAACAATGTAGGACCCTGGACCCCATGTGCAGCCCACCATAACAACATCGCCAGCACCCCATATCTCACGGAATTCAGATCCTTGTGCATGCAACAGCCGACTTTGAAGAACATATCGTAGAGATGTCGCTCTTGAGGGGATAGATGTGCCAACTCTTCTCCACCCAAGGTTCTTGTCAATTCTGAGATCACGGCTAGCTCATACTCCGTCCGCTTCTCGATGGCCAGGACATTCCAAAATTCCTCCCCACCAATTTCTGCCATTTTCCGACGCAAACCCTCAGCCACACGGAGAACAAGATCCTGAGGTGGTCGTAATGAGAGAACTTCTTCGCCAAGGATCTCCAACACCGACTTATCCTTCAACTCCCTCATAAGACGTGCAGTACAACCAACATCACTGGCGTGGTCACCGCTCATCCCCACCCCCTTTGCCACAATATCACGTAGTCTCAGTTGAAGATGCAGGCGTTTTGCGAGAGGGCTCTCAGAAAACGTAGCTGCAATGGTATCAAATTTCTTCTGCCACCCCTCCATCTGAGTCTTACTTGAATGGTCAGGAGCTGAGTCGACACCGAGAAAACGACATTGATGTCGGGAGGGCTCATCTGAGTACGAGGGGGCACGGTATACTAAGTGTCGTGACTCTTGATTAACTCGACGGAGGGTGGTACCATCACCATTGAATGCCAACCCTAGCGGAAATTGTAGATGGAAGTTACCATAGATATAGGGGTTGGTTAGTGAGAGGAGACATACCTTTGACCTGTGACACCTCATAACCAATCTGCATCTCAGCAGCAATCCCTCCCTCGAGGATGATACGGCCAACTGTCCGCCTACTGATCTCCCTATCAATCGACATACCCATTGCCTTGCCAACCAGCTTCAAAACCTTTCCCACCTTCCTCTGCGAGCACCCACTATTGACCAAAGCACGCACCAATGCTCGAGTCTCGGATGCATAGGCCCCCTTGTCCCTCAACTTAAATTTCAATGATTCCTTCAGCGCCGCCCGTCGCGCCTTCTCAACAGCCTTCTCCCTCATATGAGCACCTCGTTTGCACTGCATTTTGAGTGCACGAACTTTCTTCTGAGACTCTTGAAGCTGTGTCCGCATCTCGGTCAGTTTTTTGTGAAGAGCAGTGTTTTGGGCTGCGAAAACGGTAAGTGACTCGTTTGCGTGTGCGAGGGCCATATGAGCTGCAGGGAGCTCAGTGCATTCGAGGTAATTGATGCGATGCTTGAGGTCATCCCTGCTCTGCAATGCGCGGGTACATTTGCGATGTTCACTCCGAAATCGCCGCTCGTAAGTGTCCGCTCGCAGGCGTAGCCGTGCGAGGTCCTCTCGTGTGTCTTGAAGAGTTCGCTTCCATGCTGCAGCCTGAAATTCGGCCTTTGCTCGAGCGTTGTCGGTGTCCGCGAGGACACATTCGGTTTGGTGAAGCCGGTTGGTGACAGCCGAGAGCTGCTTCGTAACTGACTAGAGTAGAGTATTAAATTATAACTAACGATGCCTTCGATGCTCTAGAATACTCACTAGCCGTTTCGAAGGCTGAGTCTGGGGAGGCAAAGTGAGATCCTGCTTGGGGAAGTGACTCCCATTTTCCTTGTCTCCCCAGCGAGATTTCCGGGCATTGGTGAGGTTCTGCTTTTGGATATATGTTTGTTTCTTCGATCTAAACATGGACAAGTTGGCAGGAGCAGATCTTCACGTCAAAAAGCAGAGTTCCGTGTTCAGAGGGAGGGCTCTCGAAGAGGGAGTCTGATTCGAAGAGAGAGATGGATTCACAGGACTTGGTCTCACTGCTAGAAAGTACAGTAGACCAGGTCACTATAGTACCCAAGATAGCACCGAAGCCATAGAAATGAGTGAATTGCGAGTGGTTATTTCTTGTATCGACGATGTGGTAACGGCGAACGCGAGAAGTCACATCACCCGTAACGCGACTGAGACGCGAAATGCGCGTCAAATCGAGCAGAAACTGAGTTGAGTATCCTCGCTTGCCACCTCAGAAAGCTGCCTTCTGAGAATGACAGAAGGTCATTCCCGTCGTAGAATGGTCAGAGGAATTTTCAATATAATTTTTTGCACTTGAACTGCGCCCGGAATGGTGGCAGATCTAGTCATATCTCTCTTATTTTTCAAAGTACATAAAATCCCTCTGACGATTCATTCGTCCGTCTCGCTATTTATGTACCAGAGCCATCCGATTAGCTACCCGTTGTCGGAGCGCGCCCAACTCAATGTTGGACACGAAACGCTCAACGCGCCACAGGTGGAAGCGCGTACAAACAACCGCTCGCTAATCCGGATTGCCCCTCACCACTAATCATACAAGTGGCCGGTCCACGTGGAAGGTACCTTGAATTCCCGGCCCTGGTAATTGGTTCCTCCAGATACGCTTCTCACAAAGTCCGATGCAGCGAGGGACAGAAACACGGATCAGGCAGATGTGTACCATATTTTGTGTCTCGTCAGGACGATCACGTCCACGGCCCACGGGCTTTAGCTTGCCTCTGGATACCACCTCCCTCTTTTCTTCGCGCATTCCTCCCCACTTGCATCGACTCTGATGTTGTCAAGCACTGACGACCATCTTGTCGTGACAGAGGAAAAGTTTGCGGAGGAAAAGGTTCAGTCGGTGCACCCCATTCACGAACAAGATAATCTTCTTGGTCTGCTTCCAAAGCCTGTGCCATATTCGATACGCGTCCACTCCTTATCAATTGAAGCCCCCCCTCCTGGCGTTCCACTACCCCTACCGGTTCCTATCCATATATCCCCCCGGCTAGCTGCAAAGCTCCTTGGTAGCAAGTATGCCTCCCCTGCCCACCAACAAACCCTCCTTTTGAGCGACGCCGCCCTCGAATGCTACCCGGGCGAAGTCTTGGCCATGTAAGAGAGCCAAGGGCCCTATCTATCCTAACTATGGTATGCTGACATATTTCCCCTTCCCACCCAGAATTGGGAGTAGGTAGGTGCCATTCATGCTTCGCATTTGAAATTATTAAGACATTTCTCAGTGGGAGCGGAAAAACTACTCTCCTCAATGCCATCGGACATCGCAATGGACGACTCAAGGTCCTCGGAGGTGGCGTAGAAATGCGACCATACTTAGGGAACAGATCTGGAGATCAAGAGCTGCATCAGATCGATAAGGTCTTACCCCGAGGATCAACTGGTATCATTGGATTCGTACGACAAGACGACTTCCTGTATCCTTACCTGACTGTCCGCGAAACTCTACGGTTCTCAGCATACTTACGGTTGCCTTCGTCGATCTCTGCCGAAGCACGTGAGGCGATTGTCGAAAGGACCATTTCGGAATTGGGACTGAGGGATGCGGCCAATACTATTGTTGGAGATGCCACGAGGAAGGGAATCTCTGGTGGAGAGCGTAGGAGGTGAGAACCACGGAGACATATCTTCAGTGGCCATTTTCTTATCTCGCGTGTAGGTTATCCATCGGATGTGTTCTTGTCACTCTACCTAGTGTTCTGCTACTCGATGAACCGTGAGTTCCTGTATTCGTCCACTTTGGCTACAGCCTAATACTGCAACAGTACCACAGGTCTTGATGCCACAGCTGCATTCCATCTCCTCTCCCTTCTCTCCTCCCTCGCACGAAGAGGCCGTACCGTGATCCTGTCCATCCACCAGCCCAGATCAGATGCCTACACGCTCTTCGACAGAATATGCCTTCTCGCACGCGGATCCGTTGTCTACTCTGGCCGGCGCTCGGAAGCCCTTCCTTGGTTCGCTCAGTTAGGGTTCGAGGCACCACTCCGAACCAACCCCCTGGATTTCCTAGTGGATATCAGTGCTGTTGACACGCGGGATGAAGAGAGTGAGGTACGGACGAGCCAGACTGTGGAGAACTTGACTCGGAGGTGGAGGGAACGGAGTTCTTCAACTTTACCTCAAAATCAACTCCAGCATGATACTTCTGGGGCAGAGGAACAAGACCTGGATACTCGCGAAGCATCTAAACGTCCTGGGATGTTTGCGCAGACTGTGGTACTCACACGACGTGCGCTACTGAACGTTTACAGAGATCGCGGCCAGCTAGTCGGGTTCCTCCTTCAAGTCGTGCTGATTGGTGTCATGGCTGGTTTGTGTTTTGGATTTCTCAACTTTATTTACAAAACGTCATGGTTGATGTCGATTTTTCTAGGCTTGACTTTCTATCGTCCACCAGAAACTCCTGCGGGGATACAGAGTCTCAAGACACTCTACTTCCAGGGAATGATCGCTTTCTTTTATCTTACTATGTGGGCCATTCCTCTCGTCTTCTCTTTCTATGTTGATGCGAGCAGAAACTCTCTCAAGAATCCTCTTCATATTCATTAATTCCAAACATCTCGTGGTCTTTGATAGAGAAAGAGAGGTACCCATCACCTACATCGCTATCCTTGCAACGAGACTCACTCAGTTTGATATCTCAATAGGATCACTTGTATTCAGTTATACCATTCGTCTTCAGCCACTTTGTTTCGTTTCTTCCCATCAATATTGTGGTCCCTGGTCTATATGCTATTATTCTTTATTTTATGTAGGTCGTCTTATTCCCTCCAGTGTTATATTTCCTATTCACTCGGGGAACTCGCATTCAGGTGCAACTTTAGGCCTGACCACCTCGGCCGAAATCTCTTTATCTGGATCGGTAATGTGGGTTTTGCCTTTCGGACTCGTGGTTCCCCTCTGACGTCTTTCGCAGTGTATCCTCCAGCAACTATCTTCGTTTGCCTATGCACTTTTTGCTACTTCTGTATCACGAGGATTTGCCGAAGCGTCGTTGATGGCAAATGGGATCTCAATAATGTTCATTTTGAGTGCTGGGTATCTTATCGTCAACCTTCCTGCGTATATTGGGTGGACGCGATGGATGTCTCCCTACTTTGTGAGTCTGCCCTAGAATTTGTGGAACTTCAGCTGATGTTGGTACAGTATGGTTTTCGTTGGGTCGCAATTACACAGTTCCAAGGGAGGGAATTCGAGTGTCCGGGGATTAGTGGCGCAGCACGGTATGAATCTCGCTTTGCTTGCCGAAATCTCGCTGACTTCTGTCTAGGAATCAGTGTTTGGGTGATAATGTCCTGAGAGGTTTGCAGTTCAATATGAACACTCCAGTATGGGTCTATCCCGTGGGATTGGTCGGCTTCCTTGTCGTCGTTTTGTCTTTGAGCGTGAGTTGCAGTCAACGGAAGCAGAACGCCGCCAGACACTAACGCCGGCTTCTCTATTCAAGACGTGTCTTTTGCACTTTTACCATCCTGGAGGAGTCCGTCATGCTGCAAAGCACATCGGGAAGCAGACAGGATTGACGAAACGATCGGAGAAGGTCACTGTCATGAACAGTCCACCGGAACGCGCTCCAGTCCATGTGGATCTTCGGGATGTTACGTTGACCGTCACCAAGTCTCGGTGGTGGTGGAGCAAGCCAGTAAGGAAAGAAATCCTTTCCGCGATCAATCTTTCTTTTGCGCCCGGGAGAGTCTCTGTTATCCTCGGTCCCTCCGGCGCCGGCAAAGTAAGCAACGAATTCCAAACTTTTGTAGTGTCCAGACTTAACAGAGTCACAGAGCTCACTTTTGGAAATCATATCGGGACAACTTGCTCCTGGACTTGGGACGCGATTCGAGGTTTCGGGTCATGTCTTGTTCAATGATAGTCCCGCCTCGGACGCGGCTCGAGGCCAAGTTGCCTTTGTCCAACAGAGCGACAACTATCTCTTACCTGCTCTCACTGTATGTGATTTTCCGTGCCTAGAACGGCCCGTGGGATTCGCTGAACAGATCCTCAGATACGGGAAACATTGCACTACGCTGCTGAATTGCAGCTTAGGGGTCTCACGAAGAAAGAGAAGATTCAACGAGCTGAAGAAGTGCTCCGCTTAATGGGCCTGAGACCTGTCGCGGACAACATCGTCGGCGGGGAGGCGAGTACTTCGATTGAATCTCATATGGAGCCCATCTTACAGTATACTATATACAGACTGTCAAAGGTATCAGTGGTGGCGAGAAACGCCGCCTCTCTCTAGCCGTCCAGCTCGTCTCCGACCCCTCCGTTCTCATTTGTGACGAGCCCACGAGTGGATTGGATGCATTCACTGCCCTCAGTATTATGGATACTCTCCAGGCGATCGCTGCTTCCGGCCGAACCGTCATTGCTACAGTATGAAACCACCCTCTTGGAGCTTCCTCTGCGTTCTTACCACTTGCCTCTCAGGTTCATCAACCCCGGAGCGAAATATGGGCAACCTCATTCGACGACGTCGTTCTTTTGTCCGGCGGGAAGACAGTCTATACGGGACCAAAAGATATGCTTCTGCCGAACCTCGAGGCTGCAGGTGAAATCGCGCCATTGCATTACAACCCCACCGATTTCGCTTTGGACCTCATCTCCATTGACCGAAGGGATGAAGTTGTTAGGAAGCAGACAACGGACAGACTTCGGAAGCTTGTGAGCTTTTGGGAGTCAGATAACGGGTTGAAGAAGCTTGAGGAAGATCACGAAGCTGAGGTTGCGGAGGGACAAGGGATTGGGATGGACGAAATCAAGGGGAGGACGATCGTTTCTGCTCTACCCATCGTGCTCGGCCGGAGCTGGAAGAACTTGAGGAGACAGCAAGACATTTTCATTGCTCGCCTCGCCAATCCACCGTTCTTGGTCCTCTTATTTTGGCTTTTCTTCCTCCGATTATCCAAAGGGCCATCTGGTGCTCAAGACCGAGTTGGCTTACTGATGGAGAATAGTGCGATACCTTTCGTCGGTGAGACAAGTTCTTCATATGAAGCGTCTTTTGGCTGGGTCTCACATGCCGGTCGTCTTAGGAATGCTTGCATCCATTGCTATCTTCCCCTCGGAGCGAGATGCGTTCTATCGGTTTGCATCTGAAGTCTTCTTCGCCCAACCTCGTTGCTAATTCGATCTTTCCAGGGAATACAAGAACCCCGCTTCTCGGTACAGTGCAGCTACGTTTGTTGTTTCGTATAGCATTCAGGAAATACCCATGCAACTTATGGCCGCCATGGTCCGTGCTGCTTCGAATTGCCCTCGTTTCACCTACCAACTTGCCTTTCATTCAGCTGTATTCCATTGTGATGGTCGGTGGGATGGGCCTCCAACTGAATGCACGAATATATTTTGAATTCGTCATTGGCATCTTTGGTTTACTCAACTTTGGCGAGAGTGTTGGAGTGAGTATTGTCGAATCTGTTTATGGAGATTATCCCTGAATGTTTTCGTCCCACAGATTATATTCTCGAGTAGGTTCTGGTGTATACCATAGTTGACGCACGCTAAAATCTTGATTGCAAAGGCTGGGTAATCAACGGAGGGCTCTCTGTGTCCTTGGTTTCCTCGGCCCTGACCATTCTGGCTCAAATATGCGGTATCATCTCTGTAACCATCCCCAAATGGCTGCGCATTATTGCGTGGGGAAGTGCGCTGACGTATCAGTCGTTCGTGGTGTTCCTCCTGTCGACCGTGTTTGACGAACTCACTCGTAGCGGTTACAGGCGTGTAGCGTTTATTAACGAGTTTTCTGGCCTCAAGTTTACCTGTACAGACACACAGATTGCTTCTGGAGAATGTCTCGCGGGTGCGTCGTTCGTTGATGATCCTCCGTCGCAATCTGTTTGACCTTTTCGGTTTGGGTTGTAGTGACGGGAGACCAGATGATTGAAACGTTTGGTTTCAAGGATACGAACACTGGTCAGCGACGTTCGGTTAGCGTTTCCTGCCACTATGCTGATGCTACTACCGTTTCGCAGCGAAGTTCACTGGATTGCTCCTGGTACTGATTACAGTCTATCGTTTGCTGGCTTATTTTGCTGTTCGGGGGAGGGTTGCCCTATTGTGATGGGCCATATTCCGCGTGTGCTTGAATAGACAGATCTTGCACTTATGCCACCAAAAGCCAATTATCTTTATCGGTAGGGTCGCAAGCACCTAGTCCTCGACTCTGATTCATTTACACCCATAATACGGTAGGCAGATTGGTCGCCGCGGCGATGGGCCCTGGACATGTGGGTCGCGGCTATGATGAGTCCGTGGAACCTACATCCATGATACAACCAATGGGGTGATCTTCGAAGAGATCTCTCTATCAGAGAACAGAACTCGAAATATCCTCAGACGAGCTCGTATTTGTGATCTACAACAAGTTGTAGCCATCCATGGTAGACGATGTGATCTCATCAAATCTGCAGTCGGCGAGGTAAGCCCAACACATGCCGTCCTCCAAGTCCCATGCCTCGAGAGTCTGATCATAGATGCAATCGAGTCGAGATGCCTCTACGAGGGTGGGCAGATCTCACTCCGGATCGTCCGTAAAGCAGCGTGTGCCTCGAATCCACCACATTTACCCTAGAAAATCACCGAACACAAACGACGCCGCGTTCTCGTACCTAAATGACCGTCTCCACAGTTGTATCGCCAACGGGCTTGAACTGCAGGCCAAGAACGCCACCTGGCAGGTCATGTTTCCCATGGGTACTCTGGTTCCCGCTCATGGACATTGTTCCGTAAATGCTCAGACCTACGGCACTTCATTATGAATAGACAGTGTATCGTTTGCCGTAGTTCTCTTGCTGCCTGTAAGATGGTGGAGACTAGGAGACGGCATATCAAATCGATGGCAAGTCTAATTGGAGACCTGCAGCGATGTGTCGACTCAGGCGAGACCTGAGGTATTCACAACACTCCGCGCTGACGGCCTCGGATGTGATAGCGACGTGCGTGAGAGAGGTAGAAGGCTGCGGGTCATCGGGTTCCTCAAACTCCGAAGGTGGAAGCGAACAGCGTGAAGCTATCATGTCCGCAAAAGAATCTTGCAAGATCGAAAAGTTGGAAGATCCACTGAAAGAGAAGGTATTGATGGATAACTTTCGCAATCTCGGGAGGACGAAGAGGATTCCTTCACAGGTCATATGTGGACCCCAGAGGGCGTGGAATAGCTCCTCTCCTGGAGTCCAAGCGTCGTCTTCATAGTAGAGATCGAGATGGAGGCTGGTAAGGGAGGGGAGAAGGTGGAGTAAACTGATGATATCATTGAAAGGTACAAGCCAAAGATCCAGGGCAAGGCTCTCGAGGGTGCAGTGGGATTGGTTTAAGCAAGTCTCAATGGCATAGAGTGTGAGAGGGCAATTGTCAGATTCTGAGACGTATGGTGGCCCATAGCTAAAACCGACCAGCTTCGGGGCGACAAGTCGCTCAAGAAGGAGATAATCACGGTGACTCGAATCTAAGAACAAAAAATGGAGTTCTGGGAGTACGATCGGCTTGGTGCCGATGGTTGGAACGGGAAGAGAGTTGTCGGTGTCATCGATGTAGAGCCAGCAGTGCCTAAGCTCAACACATTGTTGAAGAATTTCGATACACGAAGTGAGCGATAATTGAGCTTGATTATCCTCTTCCGTGTCTCCGAGGCGAAGATGAGTCAGATGTGAGAAGGGGAAAGGTAAGGTGGAAGGGTGCCAACACCCAGCCAAAGTCAGCTCCCGTAGATTAGGAGCTCGGAAGGCTTTGATGTCGGAGAGGGTTGCTTTGGGAGGGATGTCCTCTCGGGAATATGAAGGGATGGCGAATGATTCCAGCATAGGGGAGTGATGGGCGATAACTCGAATAAGGGGGGCCATATCGTCCAACGTGGGGTTAGACAGTGTGACGTGTCGGAAGCGATGGACGTGGGGTAGAAATAGATCGAGGATAGATGCGCTTGTGCACTTGCTCCAGTCGATATGAAGCGATAGAGGCGCTCCAGTAGAGCGGGTAAGGAGGATCTGTAAGTGTGCTCTGATGAGAGCTAACCGCTCATCGCTTGGAAAATTCGGTGCCAAATATATTCTCGACCAGAGCCCGGGTGCCCCCAAGGTAACATTCCACCAATGCCTGCAAACCGCGTAGAGCAAAAAGGGCTGCGGAAAGCCCTCGTCGTCTAAACAATTCACGAAGACTTCGGTCAAAAGTTCTGGAGGAAGGCGGTGGATTGGCGGGATGGTTGGCTCGGTGTGCATCGCACCACAGCGGGAGTCACTTTGTTCAAAGCACAGTGTTTGCATCTGCTTCTTCAAGCCAGAGACCTCAGCGTCGCACGTGGACTCATCCATGCCACCACTGATGACCTCGACATGGAGTAATGATTCTCCGCCTATAAAGTCCCATCAGTTTTGGTTAGGAGGAACACATCTCATCACTCACAAGCTCCGAAAGCCATTCCCAGCTTCCTGAGCAGCGACTAGATAATGGAAGGAGACTGATCCTCCTCAACGAAGCTGATAGGCGACTCGAATTCCTTTGTTCTCGTTGTCACTCAGTTCGGGTCATAGCGCCGCAGGTTAGTACAGTACGGTTGGGGTTTACAGCAAGACGAGATGAGTAGACCTGTCTCTTGCCGAATGGCAAGAGCCTGACGGTGCTAGACTCGTGATTCCACTGAATTATGACGGATTCCAGTAGGGGCGACTGGAGTCTGAATAGATCGATAACTGAGGGCGCAGGTTGGCAGAGGCCCAGAGTAAGTAGAATGTGGATATTAATGATGTTGTTGGTCGAGGATGCAGGTGTGACCGTGTGAGGGTGCGGTCTCGGGTGAAAATTCCGTTTGGCCGTCATTTCTTGTGCTCAGTGTTGGCTCAGTGCCTCAAGAAGGCAAGATCATAGCCAAGGAAACTACTAATTCAGAATAAAACCTGAATCACCTCTAAAGTATAGTACTACAGAGGACAATCGCTACAATCATGTTTGAAAGGCGCGCGGTGCGAAAGGGCACCTTTGCATGGTTGGAGAATATGGAGGCTCCTACATGAGCTCCTTCAACTTGCGAGCGACGACGTGAAGCTGGCGCAATACAATCCGGTCTGTGTTGAAGAATACACAGTCCTTCAAGTCCTCAAGCTTCAAGTTTTAGCATACGCCAATTATCTTTACGTAGTTTCACGTGACCGTCGCGTCACAAAGACAAACCGCAAACAGCCAATCAGACGCCGAGCAGGCACGAAAAGAATATCTTCGTCAGATTTTACCATCGTATCTCCTCTCCAGGATTCTCCAACTGGCAAGGAAAAGCACCTGCTCACGAATCACAAAAGAGTTCCAATGCTGCCAGTACTAAGCGCCAGAGAAACCTACCCCGAGCAGGGACGGACCAACCGATGGAAGTCATCGGTATGTATACCCTAGTTGACGCACGCTTAAACCTTGATTGCCCAGGCTGGGTAATCAACGGAGGGCTCTCTGTCCTTGGTTTCCTCAGCCCTGACCATTCCGGCTCAAATATGCGGTATCATTTCTGTAACCATCCTCAAATGGCTGCGAGTTATCGCGTGGGGAAGTGCGCTCACGTATCAGTCGTTCGTGGTGTTCCTCCTATCGACCGTATTTGACGAACTCACGCATTGTGGTTACAGGCGTGTAGCGTTTATTAACGAGTTTTCTGGCCTCAAGTTTACCTGTACGGACGCACAGGTCGCGGATGGATTGTTCGTTGATGATTCTCCGTCGCAATCTGTTTGACCTTTTTGGTTTGGATTGTAGTGGCCGGAGAGCAGATGATTGAGACATTTGGTTTCAAAGATACGAATACTGGTCAATGGAGGTCGGTTAACTTTTCCTGTCACTCTGCTGATTAGGTGCTACCATTTCACAGCGAAGTTCAGTGGATTGCTCCTGGTACTGATTATAGTCTATCGTTGGCTGGCTTATTTTGCTGTTCGGGGAAGGGTTGCCCTATTATGATGGGCCATTTTCCGCGTGTACTTGATGAACAGATCGTGCAACCATGCCCCCAAAAGCCACTGGGTGAAGGGTTGGGCGCGAGGTGATCGGTAGCACGTGGGATGATGAGGCGTGCACGAGTGAAGATATTGATATGCTGGTCTTCAGTGGACGTGGTAGAGATGATATCGGAGAGACAGGACCTCCATTCCGAGAGTAAAGATGTAAGGCAATACGGTGACAGCGGCGAGGGTAATAGCAGAGGTTAACGTGTGCATGTGAACCGAGAGAACAGTTGGGCGGTCGGTCAACAATTACGGGATGGCAAAATGATGAGTGAGGGTGAGGCGGTGACCCCATAAGTATGGGGCTATAGATGCCAATGGAAACTCGGGAACTCGGCTCTAAAGTTTTTATGTAGTATCGGGAGCAGGGTCCTGGCGGTCGATACAAGACGATGATACCCAACACGAAGCAGGACATTCATACGAATCTTGATAGGTAGCGTGTAAGATGATAGGTACTGGGGAGGGAGTCGGACGGTCATGTCGAGAGCGGAAATGATCAAATGTGCTGATAGGAAAGCATAGTTGCGACAGTGATGATGTCAGAGATGGTTAGGCAAATTATCCGCAGGGTAGACGGGGCACACAAGTCTGCTTAGCAGGCAGGTCATATACCTTTCGAGAGTGAATAGGGTGATTATAGTGAGGAGAGTGGTGGTCACACGGATAGTAGAGAATAGATGGGACCAAATGAATTGGTAGTGAAGACATTGACCAAGGTGATAATATACACGAGATCATTCGTTTGAAAGGAGAGATCGTAGCGGAGGCAGTAGCATTGACATTGTTCGCGATTACGAAAACGAGGCTGCAGATATCGAAGCTGCTCGTGTCAACAGTGTAGCGGAGATGTAGTGGTAGTGAAGCAAGGATGTTAGCGATAGCGGTGGCAAGGCTGGTAGCGATAGCGGGAGCAAGATGGCACTGGTAGTAGTACTGAGTGGGCGGCGTCGCGCTTAGTAGATATGTGGCCCGAAACCGAGAGATTGGGACGACGAGAAGTCAGGAATGGGCACATAATTATTGGACTTTACTCGACAGGAGATCTGAGGCTGACCTTCACGCGGAATCGGGATATCATGCGGAACGGATCCCAGACGGTGACACTAGGTGACTGTAGTCCATCGGTTGAAGGTCTTAGCGAGTCGCGAATGTGCCAGATATTCGAACGTGCAGGTTGACGATGACCGTCCGGGGTGAGAGCTGGGTTTAGGGTAGATATCGTGGTGTCTTGAAGGGAGCTTCCGGCGGCGGAGTATACACCTCGGAGGGGTGTGGGGTTCCAACGGATACGAATATCGATTTGGTGTAGTTACGCCGCAGAAGAGGGTCGATGTTACAGTATGAGGCAGGGAAGGTTGAATGGCTTCGGGCTCTCCAGGGTGTAGGCGAACGGCGGCAGGAGGTGGATGGTCTAATGCAGGCCTTTCCGTCGAAAGCTGTCAGCCCTTGCTTATCCTTCTCCTCTTGGCCCTCATCTCGGGTCTAGGAGCAGGGGGCCTTCCGAGCAAGGTCGCCGAACCCTGGCGCATGTGGTCCGGATCGCGGTTTGTGGAGATGGGAGAGGCAGTGAGACCAGCGAACGTGGCATCCAAGCTGGTAGATTAGTGCAGTTAGACGGAGATTGTACAGAATATCGAACAACGGCACTTGGTGTCGCAGGTAAAATTTTGCAGGATGGTGAAAATATGTGAGATGAACCAGGTTCGTGCTCGCGTTGTACGACAGAATTCCAGAGTAGCGCGGAAAAGAAAAGAAAACAGCAGAGCCCGACAGGCTATGCTGCGGGCTGTAGGCAGGCGTCGTCGCAGTACGATGAAAAGAGCATCGTGCCATGCCTGCCCCTCGGTTAAAGACGGCTTGCCTCGTGCCTCGCCACAAGCAGCAATAATAGTACTGCAATGCCTGACTCGGCGGCTTATTCTGCCTCGCCCTCACCCTTATGCCTGCTCAAATCGACTCTGCGTCTTGGGGTACCGAAATAGGGGATCCGTCTCTCAGGTTCCCGAGTCCTGTCTACCCAGTGAGTTTGTGGCCCTGATGCTTTCCTCCACCATTTGACCCCTGGACGAAAGTCTCTGTCTCGTAAGCTTCTGGTCAAACTGGTTTCTTTGCATCCGACACATGAGGACAGTGATGTCGCCAGGTGAGTTTCAAATCTTGTTCAAATGGCTGCCCTAGCCTCCTGACCATGTCTCTCATACCAGGATCACTCACGGACTAGTCAGGTGGCTTTCTCGCCTGGCAAGCATTAAGAAGGATGGACTTGGCCTACTTTGTGCGAGTGAGGAGTTTCGGATATATTGCTGTGAAGTATGTGTTTTCTCCCCAGCTGTTTTCTATCCTCACACCTCTACCAGTCTCTCTCAGTGTTTGGTTTCCATGAACCTTCTCTTCAACACATTTTGATAAGGGATCAAAGTCCCATCGCGGAACTCCTTCAGAGAGTTCTGATGTCTGTCACACTCGTGGAGGATGTCCTGAATCTCGACGACGATCATGCGGCGAAATTCTTAATCATCCTGCAGCGGGTATGGCCTCTGAAAATATGACTTCAGTGTGTATTTTACCCTCCCCGCGCTCCTCAGGCACTGGATAACACTTCGGGCTCACCTGGGTCCCCCTTCAACGAGCGCTCCCGTCAAACCGCATATCGAACTATCATCCGCCTCTCGCAGAGGTGTCAGAAGCTTCCGCCATCACTTTTCATTGAAGGCACCTCTTTGACGTCTGGTTTAATAATTGGGGGAGGTTTCGCTGATATATACGAAGGCCGATACCGTGGTCAAACTGTCGCAATAAAACGCATGAGGATGCTCCATGGAGGTGCAGCTGAGATAGTACGGGTACGAAATGTAAGTCTCGGATACTACCCAGGTGCCGTCGTTATCACCGTTTTGCTGCTCACACTACGGTCGAAAGGTGCTCTTCCGGGAAGCTCTAGTCTGGCAACGCTTGAAGGATCCCTGTATTCTCCCATTCATTGGCATCGATGCGGACCTCTTCGCTGGCCAATTTTGTCTGATATCCCCATGGATGCCCAACGGCTGTATCTTGACCTACCCTGAGAAGAATAGACCGCTAACTATTGACATAGAATCCCTGGTTGGTTCTGAACATTCACAGCTAGGCAGTTTACTTATCCTATCGCAGCTGACTGGCATTGGTCACGGCCTCGTGTATCTTCACTCGGAGAATGTGATCCATGGTGATCTACGTGGGGTGGGTCTTTGCTCTCGCCTTATCCACAAGAAACTCACCAGTATCCCAGGCCAACGTATTCATGGATAACCACGGCTGTCCTTTACTCGCTGATTTTGGCTTGGCGTACTATGCGGATGCCACCAGAACTTCAACGACCTCCGGTTCTGTCAGATGGATGGCACCTGAACTTCTCCTACCCGACAAGTTTGGTCTGAACTTCCAGAGAACATATGCAACTGACGTTTACGCTTTCGGCTGTGTTTGCTTAGAGGTAAGATCGACACCTCCGTGGACACCACTGACGGACCTCAGTTAACCTAGTGTGCTTCAGGTCTACACAAGGAGGCACCCGTTTCCAGAAATCAAGACTGACCCCGAGTTAATCATAAAGATCAACAATTCGAGCCTGCGACCAACTAGACCATCAGTCGGGGAATGTCAGGGAGTTGAGATTGCGGACGAGTGGTGGGCCCTCATCCTCTCGTGTCTCAAGGAGGATAGTAGCGAAAGACCTCACGAAATTCAATTGAGAGGCTTTTTCAGCACGCAAAAGTATAAGCGGCGCTTTTCCGCGGTCACTTCCAGAGGTGTTTTAGAGACAGATCATTCTAAAGACATCCAGGATCCCCCCCTTGCACACGCAAGCTCTCAGGAGTATCATATCACTCCTGGCGAAGGACTAACCCTTGGCGATGAATGGCTCAATGCCCGTAGATCGGAATCACTATCCCCTTCAGTCTACTACAGTGCCATTGGCAGCCGCGCCGCAGAACAGGAAGCCAATATCCTCCGTCTCACGGAGGACAGCGATACCTTCTCGGTACCCAGCCCGCTGTCCTCGTGCTCCGATGACTCGATCCATGGCAGCGTTCACACACTTTCATATGTCCGCGACCAAGAACCCGAATACACCGTGCGCGCTAATTCTGGCTGCTTTACGTGCAGAATCAGACGTAAGGTTAGTTGATATCAATTGATCGCCTCGACCAGTTGCTCACCGCTACGTCTCGTGTGGCACGCATAGAAATGCGACGAACAGATCGACGATCAAGGTTGTTGTGGAACATGCGTCCGCCTGAGGCTTCAATGCCTTGGCTTCGGTGCTAAACTTCCAGATTATCTGAAGGTACGCATTGCCTCAGCTTTGCATCGACTCTCGTTGACATGACCACTCTCAGGATGGGAAGCAGGTAGCAACCTACCGTGATAAGATCAAGACTTTCTTGGCATCAAATGGTATGATCAGGGGTCATGCAAACAGCGGCAGCCGCGTCGCTGAACAGGAAGCCAATATCCTCCGTCTCACGGAGGATAGCGATACCTCCTCGGCACCCAGCCCTACCCCATCGCTCTCCTCGTGCTCCGACGACGCGAGGCATGGCAGCGTTCACACACTTTCGCATGTCCGTGACCAAGAGCCCCAATACACCTTGGAGTCTGTTGAGGACGAGCCGGAGTATGGGTATCCTGGTTGGTGTTATGTATTTTCGTCCGCTTTAGAATTGATAGTAACCATTACGCGGCAGGATTTAAACCTCATGCCCAACAGCTATACAAGACCCCCTCACAATTCCATGGCATCTTGAATGATTACCCTATGTCTTTCCCGTCCTCTAGTTTACCTCTTTCCCCTGCTGCTTGTAAGAACGGTTACTTTTATTGAGTGTATTTGTATGTACAGTACTCAACGGCCTTTTTGTTTGTAGGGCCTAATCCATCTACCGTACCTCCCTCCCAACCGCCGACCAACGCAAGTTCCTTCGGATCTTCATATTATATCTCACCGAACGATGTCGACGACGACGCATACAATTCGGTGCCAAACGATGAATACATTCACATCGAGACCGTTAGTTGGTTTCCTCGGGTACCCGCGGGCGACGAATACGTGGTTCACTATCTCAACCACCTCCTGCCCAGACAGTTTCTCCTCGCCGATCACGGAACGATACACTACATAATGTATGACATGTTGCACCGTACGCCCTCGGCTCGCTCAGCGGTGATTCTGCTTGCATTCCTGTACCAGGAACGGCTACGCGACTTTAAATTTAACGGTCATGGGGGGTATCCCGACGATACGGAAATTTTTACCAGTCTCGTCGTCAATGTCCAAAATGCTCTGGCATCCAGCTCTCAACAACGATCCGAGGGCGATGCTATGGCCGGTCTCATTGTCGTATCATGCTGCTTGTTCACCGGAGGGAGGGGTCGTTGGCAGGAATTTCTAGGCGTTGCCCGTCAGTGGGTTGGCAACCTCCTAGAGAACAGTGGACATCGGATCCCTCGAGCTGTCGTAGCCGATTGCACGGAGAGCACGCTCTTTGTCGTCAAAACAACGTTATGGTTCGACGTCCTCGCATCCATCACCGAGCTTCAACCCCCCGCCCTCATGAACACCTTCCGAGACTTGTTTGACCCCCAGGGAGCCTATGTCGAGGATCCCTATCCTGTCTTCCCCGGATTGTCCATGTTGACACCGATGGGCTGCGAGAATCTCGTGGTTTTGGGATTGGCAGAGACTTCAAATCTTGCATGGTGGAAGGAAAACGAGATAAATCATCGGCGTCTCAGCATGTTTGAACTTTACGACCGGGCGAAGGACATCGAACTCCGTTATCTTGGCCCTCCTCAGCCTTCCCCCCCATCGTATGGAACTCCGGATGAAGACCTTCGCCATCGCGTATCGGACATATTTCGTGCCTCGGCGCGTGTCTTACTCTTCTCTATTCTGCACTACGATTCGCCACACAGCCAGGAAGTCAAGTTGGCGGTCGAAGAGACCGTGTCATGCTTGAAACTCGTACCTCACGACGAACCCAAAATGATCAACCGCGCGCTGCCATGCGTCGCGTTCAGTATCTGCGTCGCCGGTTGTCTCACCGATGACCCATCTCACCAGCGATACTTCCTCGACCGTCTGCGCGGTTTCAAAGACTCGGCGATTGGAAATACCCGTAGCGTTCGGGACGTATTGGAGACGGTGTGGAAGCGAAGGCGCGAGAGTGGTGAACGCGTGGCATGGCGTGAAGTCATGCATGAAATGGGTCCTGAAAAGCTGTTGCTCCTTGTATGATTTAGGATTCCCAGTATCAACCTTTTTTTCGCATTCCCGTACCACCACCTCCTCACGTGTACTATAATCATTCACACCATTCTGTTCTGCTCGTTTCTGATTCATTTACACCCATACGGTAGGCAGATTTGAGCCTGTATTCGTGATCTGCAAGAAGTGGCAGTCATCCATGCTAGACGACGTGAGGTCATCAAATCTGTCATCTAAGCAGTCGACGAGTTTAAGCCCAACACACGCCGTCCTCCAAGTCCCATGCCTCGAGAGTCTGATCGAGTCGAGGTGCCTCTGTGAGGGTGGGGCATATCTCACTCCGGATCGTCCGTCAAGGCTGCATGTCACTCGAATTCACGTTTACCCTGGCAAATCACCGAACACAAATGACACCTCGTTCTCGGACCTGAATGACCGTCTACAGCTGTACTGTATCGTCACGACCAAAGCGGCGGTCACATGTCACAAATGCTCGGCCGACGCCGGATTTTGGCTCGTGTCCACTGTCACAACCGCCCCCGCCGCTTGTGACAGTTATTCCAAAAATGGAAATAACCTAAACTTTTCGTCCCTGCGGGGCTCTGGGGGCAGAAAACGGCCTGAAAAGTCCAATAAACCTCAAAACGCCGTTGTGTCGTTGGAGACTCTTCTGTAGCGCGCCTGCGGCGCTACTTTTGGTCATGTCGGACCCACATCCCGGCCGCTTTTGACCCCTCTGTCCGGTGTCACAGACCTCCCCGCCGCTCATCCCCAAAGCGGCGGGCCTGTCCGGTGTCACAACCCCCGCCGGATTGGTCGTGACGATACAGTATCGCCAATGGGCTTGGGCTGCGCGCCAAGAATGCCACCTGATAGGTCATGTTTCCCATGGGTACTCTGGTTCCTGCTCATGGATATTGTTCCAGACATGCTCAGCCCTACAACACTTCATTATGAATAGTGAGTGTATCGTTTGCCGTAGTTCTCTTGCAGCCTGTAAGATAGTGGAGACTAGGAGCCAGCGAATCAAATTATTGGTAAGTCTAATTGAAGACCTGCAGCAATGTGTCGACTCAGGCGAGACCTGAGGTATTCACAACACTCCGCGCTGACGGCCTCGGACGTGATAGCGACGTGTGTGAGAGAGGTAGAAGGCTGCAAGGTGTCGGGCTCCTCAAACTCCGAAGGTGGAAGCGAACAGCGTGAAGCTATAATGTCCGCAAAAGAATCTTCCAAGATCGAAAAGTCGGAAGATCCACTGAGGCAGAAGGTATTAATGGATAACTTCCGCAATATCGGGAGGAGGAGGATGCCTTCACAGGGTGTATGTGGACCCCAGAGGGCGTGGGATAGCTCCTCTCCTAGAGTCCAAGCGTCGTCTTCATAGTAGAGATCGATATGGAGGCTGGTAAGGGAGGGGAGAAGTCGGAGTAAACTGATGATATCATTGAAAGGTACAAGCCAAAGATCCAGGGCAAGGCTCTCGAGGGTGCAGTGGGATTGGTTTAAACAAGTCTCGATGGCACGGAGTGCGAAGGGGCACTTTTCATCTTCTGGGAAATATGGTGGCCCATAACTGAAATCGACCAGCTTCGGGGCGACAAGTTGCTCAAGAAGGAGATAATCACGGTAACTCCAATCTAAGAGCAGGAAACGGAGTTCTGGGAGTACGATCGGTTTGTTGTTAATGGTTGGAATTGTAAGAGAATTGTCGGTAGCGTCGATGTAGAGCCAGCAGTGCGTAAGCTCAGCACATTGGCGAAGAATTTCGATACATGAAGTGAACGATAATTGAGCTTGAGTATTCGCTACCACATCTCCGAGGCGAAGATGAGTCAGATGCGACCAGGGGAAAAATAAGGTGGAAGGGTGCCAACACCCAGCCAAAGTCACCTCCCGTAGACTAGGAGCGAGGAAGGCTTTGATGTCGGAGAGGGTCGTTTTGGGAGAGATGTCCTCCCGGGAATATGAAGGGATGGCGAATGATTCCAGCATAGGGGAGTGATTGGCGATAGCTCGAATAAAGGGGGCGATATCGTCCAATGTGGGGTTCGAAAGTTTCACGTGTCTGAAGCGATGGGCGTGGGGTAGAAATAGATCGAGGAGAGATGCCATTGCGCACTTGCTGAAGTCGATATGAAGTGATAGAGGAGCTCCGGCAGAGCGTGTAAGGAGGATCTGCACGTGTGCTCTAATGAGAGCTAATCGCTCACTGCTTGGAAAATTCGGTGTCAAATATATTCTCGACCAGAGCCTGGGTGCCCCCAAGGTAACATTCCGCCAATGCCTGCAAACCGCGTAGAGCAAAAAGGGCTGCGGAGAGCCCTCGTCGTCTAAACAATTCAGGAAGACTTCGGTCAAAAGTTCTGGGGGAAGGCGATGGATTGGCGGGATGGTTGGATCGGTGTGCATTGCATCGCAGTGGGAGGCAGTTTGTTCAACGCACAGAGTTTGCATTTGCTTCTTCAAATCAGAGACCTCGGCGTCGCAGGCGGACTCATCCGTGCTACCACTGCCAATGACCTCGACATGGAGTAATGATTCTCCGCCTATAAAGCCCCGTCAGTGTTGGTCAGGAGGAGCACATCCCACCACTCACGGGCTCGGAAAGCCATTCCCTGTTGCGAGTAGACAATCGAAGGAGAAAAGGGGCTCTTTTTCATTATCATATCTTTGCTTTTACGTAACTCCCGCGATCGCGTGACCGTCGCGTCGCAAAGTCGAACCGTGGACAAACCGCGAGCAGCCAATCAGAGGCTGAGTAGGCACCTGACACCGTCGCACTGAACTGTTGCAGGAACTCAGCTCGAACTTGCATTGTCTTTCCCAACTCACTTTCTCTTCGCTCACGACTCTAACGACAATGTTCAAAGGAATTCTTCCCTCCAAAAGAATATCTTCATCCGACTTTACCATCGTCTCTCCCCAAGATCCCCCAACTGGCAAGGAAAATCACCCTGCTCACGAATCCCAAAAGAGTTCCAATGCTACCAGTACTAAGCGCCAGAGAAACCAACCCCGCGCAGGGAAGGACCAGCCGATGGAAGTCATCGGTACCAACCAGGCGTTTGACAAACTTCTCGTGAGTGGCCGTTGAGGATTGTTGGTACAGCTCAGGCTCAGTGGTGTTGATTTGGTAGGATGATCTCCAAATCCCATCGACTTTACGGCCAAAACTCGCCACCATGGAATCCTCCGTCAAAGCTGCGATGTTGAAATCCTCACAGACACTGGCTATCAAGCCGCCCGGATCACCTCCCACTCTCCGAAGAACCCGTAGCGACGAGTCTATCGAATCACCACGCCCGCCGAAGTTCTACTTGGGTCAAGAACACCCTCGCGCACCGACTCCGTCTGGTCGAACTCGTACTCCTGATATCGGTTTAGTCCACGGCACATCACCGCTGTCCAGCACTTCTGGTTCTTCCGGGGCACATACTCGGGGACGATCCATGGACAAACCTCGTGGCCAAGCACCGCCGCAAACGAGTAGCGACTTTGGCACGACAAAGTCGAAGAAGGAGAAGGGCACTCTGAAGAACCTTGGTCCGGGCGTCTTTTGTGGTATGCTCCAGAGTACTTCCAGCTCTGAGTTAGATGTGGAGTTCGTCAAGAAGCTGAGACTCTGTCTTCGTAATGAACCGGCTGGGTATGTCCACCGTCTTCTATACACTTGTGCATTCCCGAACCGTCTGCTCTTTCCTAGGTGGTCTCAGGATTTCCTGAGAGAGGGTGGTTATACAGCCCTTCTCCAGCGACTGAACGAAATCTTGGAGATCGAGTGGAGGTAAGTCACGTCCCTAGCCAGCCAAACCACCAGAGATCTTATGAATGTTTCTCTCCTCCGTTTCCAGGGAGGAACAACACGACGACCAATTACTTCACGAATTATTACGCTGCTTCAAAGCACTCTCAACTTCCTCAATAGGCTGCTTCGCTCTCCGGAGCTCATGCCCAACACCCTTCGCTCAACTCGTTTCCCTTTTATATTCCGACAAGAAACCAGGAGACGTAGCAACGCGGCAACTCATCGTCGAGTTGCTCCTCATTCTCTTCGAATTATACCCTCCATCCTCTCTTCCCAATACCACCAACCAAACCCTAGGCGCCAGACGCTACGAACCATGGGAAACTACCACCTCCCTACCTTCAACCCTCATAACCCTTCCTGCCCCACATAGCACCCTCTACTCCCTCCTCCGCGCTCTCCTCCTAACACCCGCTCCTCCCCCATCCGAATGCCCCTCTAACCCCATCTCACCTCACGCATTCATCGAATCCTTACACTTACCAAGGATATACAAGACGTATTTGCAAGAGCTCAGTGACGTTTGTAGAGATTATTTTTGGGTGTTTTGTCATTCCAGTAATGGGGTTTGGAGTTTGGCGGATACGGATGAAGGGAGGGTTGAGAGACCTAGAGCTCCTGGGGGTATGACCGGTGGTGTAGAGTTTGAGGCTATGGGTTATATGGTGATTTTTGGTTTCTCTTGGTTTCTAGTAGACGTTTAGGCTGAATGGTGTTTGGATTGATAGACTATGCACTTCAAGCTGATCAATGCATTGGGCAAAGCAGCAGCAGATCTAAATCTATCCAAGGACCAAGAACTCTCTGCCCATCGATTCCATACCGACCTATTCCTCTCCGGCTTTGAACGCGTAATCTTGGCAAGTTGTCTCATCTCTTGACGTCGGATCTCCGCTCACCATCGTCTCCTTGGAGTAGATTGCACGAAAAGCCTCAACGGCTTATTACCCAACGTTGCACCTCGAGATCGCTCGATACATCTCCCTTGCTGGACAAGCGGGGTACGAGCTTCCATGGAGTATATCAAGGATGATCGGGCCTCCTCCTGCAGCCATGTGTAAACCTGGTCGTTCCCCAAAGACGCCTGCGCAAGTCCAAACCCCGAGGAGTTCACCTACGAAGAAGGGAGTAGCGAAACCGGTGTTACCGTCGCCGATGAAAGTGGAGCCTATTAAGATGATGTGAGGCGGTTGGTTGGGTGTTGGTGATAGGATACGGTAGACGCTTGCTGGCGTTGTGTGCTCTTGGTTTCTTCTTTCATGATTTTTTTTGCATTTGTTTCTTTTGCTATGCCCATACTATGACCTTTCCTCTCTTGTTCATCCTCCATTATCAAGGGTCTGAGTATATTAGGCTCAGACTTTTGTAGCGCTACCCCTCTCCCCCACCATGACCATCTTTCCTCGTAATGAATACCCTCCAAAGAGAATCTTTCAAAGCGGAATGCACCGTTGGTTTAGATGACATCATCCTCCCACCAACTGGGACCAGTCATTATTGTTCACGCTCAGACTCAAGCCACCATGCAAGTTGGAGTTGAGCGATGGGCGGCATTCGCAAGTCTCGTTCCCGTGAAGTCCTACGATTACCTCATGCGTTCGTTGATCATTCTGAAGCTTGAAGGCTTACCAACTTTGTACAGAATCGTAGTGGAGTAGCATGGACAAGTCAAAACGAGTGTCTATTTCTGGGGTAGATACCAGACAGATTATGTGCATGTATGCAAAGCGATACCAAAAATCCCACTCTATGTCACCCAAGCCATCTCCCGAGATGCCCTGCTCCAAACACGAATGTCCACTTGCCCTCTAGTTTTCATTGATAAGCGCTTCGGCTTTCGCAGAACGAGGTCGGATTTCGCATGGGAATGGTTTTGGATGACTATAGGAAGTCCGAGGAGATAGTGGTTAGATAGGACCCACAAAACAATGAGGGATCCACTGACCTGATGATGCCGGAAGTGAAATCTTTCACGGGTTCCAACACGTTACCTCTTTCATCCTTGGCCTTCGTGATATCGAACACCGCAAGAGACATGGCAATAGAAATATAGATAGATGCATCGGCGAGGATTCTTCCTGGACAAATTCTGATAGACGGCGAATAGGTGAATTCAGTTAGTTTCCAGGGAGCAGGTATTCGAGATGTCTCGACTCACCGTCGACCGAACCCGAAACAGAAGTTCTTGGGATCTTCCTCGGGCTCTGCCTTGAGGAAACGTTCAGGATCAAACTGTAACGGGTTGGCGTAGACACGTGGGTCACGGAGTAATTGCCTGCGGGAAAGGTCTCATGACAGTCAGGAATGGGAATATTCCGCGAGTTGAGATGACGGCGCACCAGACGTTCACGAAGATGATAGAACCCTTGGGAATGAAGTAGCCTTCGTAGATATCATCTTCGGTGGAGCCATGAGGGAGTCCTGTATTGACCGAGGGAACGGGGATTAGCCATCAGCGCGGATCACGGAGTAGAAGACATCCAACTGACCCAAGGGGGTAACGGGGCCCCAACGAAGGACTTCCTTCACGAGAGCGTTGACGTAGGGCAAGTTCTCGCGGTCTTCAAACGAAGGCAACCGATCGGACCCAACCACGGCGTCGATCTCGGCTTGTGCCTTTTTCAGGATTTCGGGGTGGAGGGTCATGGCCAAATAGAACGTGTAGGTGGTCGATACAGTCTGCAAAGCGGGAGCCATTAGACATTCATTCCGATCAATAAAGCATGAGAACATACGGTATCAGCACCACCTATGAGAACGGACATTAGCAAAGGGTAAAAGTTTACGAAGCCTTGGGCTTACCTGAATACAACGATGCGGCAGCCCATTTGATGGTGTCCTTCTCCGTATCCGAGAGTTCTTTCCCTTCTAGTAGATTGGAAGTGAATGAAGGAGCGGCCGTTCCTGCAGCCTACGGCACGGGTTAGCAAGAATCAGCCGAACTTCAAGTACCACTGCACCATTTCTGCCTTTGTGAAGTCCAATGGGACGTTGCCCATATCAGTCAAAGTAGCTTTGTACTCAGCTGCAACCTTCTTCCAACCTGTTCCAGGGAACCAATCGGGAACATATTGTACTAATGTTGAAAGAAAGTCAGAACCCCCAAAGAAGTGGATGGAGCGTACACTTACGAGCTGGAATGACATCCACAAGGTAGGCACCGGGAGAAGTAGCCAAAGAAAATTGCTCGGTAGCCTTGTCGACGAGGTCGATAATAGGATCGTCCTGCTCCAACACTTTGTATCCGTATGCAATCTCGAGAATGATGCATCCAGCCATCCTAACAGGCGATGAGTGAGCTGATGAAGAACAAAGAAACGAGTTGTCACCCACCACCGAATATGCTTGGCGATGTCCTTGGGTGACTTCAATACACGTTTCAAGAAACGGTGAGTCGCTTGCTCCTCGATTGGGATGAACTGCGACATTATGGCCTTAGTTCCGATGATCTGATGGAACATCCGTCGAATATCTCGGAATCGTTGGCCATAGCGAGTTAAAGCGAGTCTGATAATAAAAAGCACACTTTGTCGACGAATGCAACAGGGTCGAAAGAATAGTTCACTTACGTATCTCTCCACCCAATAATTTCGCCACCCATGGGGAACACGGGACGATCAGAGTAGATCGCGCTCTTCCGGTCGAGCATGTCAATGGCAAGCTTTCCGGAGTTGACGATGATCATGGTCTGACCCATGAGTGTGATGGATACGAGGTCACCTTCGGACATAGAGAAATTAGTTGTGGATGACAGAACGAGATGAAGGAGAACAAACCATATTTTTCACCCCACTGCGCGAACGTCAAGTTCTCATATTCAGTGGGCATGTCCAAGAGGTTCTGGATGACAGGTAATCCCTTCGGGCCTGGGGGAAGTGGAGCGGGGGTCGCTTTACGAGACAACAGGCGCTTGAGGAGGTACAAGGCAACGACGGCCAGCCCAGCGTCGAGAACTGTGATGTTGGAGACCATAGTGACCCGAGAACAGGGGCGACGAAGGAAAGGGATGTGGAATGAAGCCCCAACTTTAGCTAGCTCTTATGTACGAAGGGGGGATGGCAGGATCATTCTCCAGGAGTAAAGAAGACTCCGGCGAGCAAGTCTGAATTTGTCGTCGATTTCGCGTGTCGCGATTCTGACCCTGTTTGCCATCACAAGTCCGGAAAGGATTCTTTCACTCCAAGCTTCTCGAGAAGCCAGCTCAGTTGTCCAATAGATGTGAGAATGCCGCCAACTTTAGATTCGAATCTTGTACCTTTCCCTGGAAATTGCCTCCGCGGGTTGGAAATAGCAGCTCAGCCACCCCACTGAGGGTGGCGGTGTATGCGATCGGATCGTGTACCCGTCGCAGCAGGGGAACTCCCTGGACCTCCAGCAGCAAACCCCCAGTGTCACAATGTCCAATCCTCAGCCAGAACTGGATAGAATCCTGAAATTCGGCTCAGGGAGGGTCGTTGTAAGTGGTATAGTGGAAGGAAGAATGAGAGCCGATGGACTTCACGTACAGTGTGTCCATTGTCATTTGATCGAGGATGATTTTCGATCCTCATATCAGCCTCGTTTCAATATTTCCCTGAATTCTGATGTGTACGTTCGCGAGAGTTGGCTGCGACGAGAACAGAGAAGCAAGCGTCACACAGATGTCACAGCAGGAACGGTGCTAAGCTTTCGATTCGGCAGTTTGTTTGACAGATACGATTGGCAGCAATTCTATTCACTATCACAACCAAATTACCAACCGAACAAGTCTGAATGCAACTCTATACAGTATAAATCCGGAGGCGATCCGTAACCCTGAACCAAATTCCACATGGAAAGTTTTTCAGCCAGCACGCTAGCCTAAAGTACAGTCGGCGCCCCCCCTTTCTGGTGATAGGGAAAATCACTGCCCGCCTGATTTTGAGATTGAGTGAGAGAGGACATCTTGCGGTCGAAACTGGCGTCACCCACATCGTCATTGTCCCGCGTGTACTCCTTGACAGTGTCAATTTTGATCGCAATCTCACTGGTGGGTTGCTTTGAGAAGGCAAGCATGTTTAGTCCAACACGCCGTTCCGTTTAAAGCGTATAACATACCATGCTCTGATTGATATTCCGGCGCATCGAGAGGGACACATCACCGGAGGTATCACCCGCGTGGGTATGGTTCTTCAGTCCCTTGCGGGCGTTGAGAGTGGCGAGGAGCGAATTCATGTAGACTGGATATAAAGTTTCAGCGGGTGAATCGGGTGTGATTGACTGAACCTTACGTCGGCCAAGCATAAAGTAGAAGGCAATGTAAATGAATGTATTGGGATAGGCGAGGAACTGAAATCCAAGCGTAAGTGGATTGGCCAGTATAATGAACGAGGAAGAACGCACAAACGAGAGCGAGCAAATTGCACAGAGACTGCCAAAAGTTAGAGTTATCGACATGTCGGTAAACCAAGCAAGTTACCTGGTGAGCAAGCCAGTGTTCACAGCGAAGACCATCTACATCAAGAAGCGACACACTGAATCACTATCACTAGCCTCCAGACGTTAGAAAGACACACGCACCAATCGGTTAACCATGTTGTTCGTCGACCTGAAGCCGGTCCTGGACCGATGGAGCAAGGTGCACAGAGCAGCCGCAATAATGATATCAGGAGCGGCTGAGAAAATGTTAATAGCCATTGACACGTTCTAGGAGTCAAAATTGTCAGAAGGTGAATAGGCAGGCAAGGGGACGGCATACCTTCAACTGGACGAGGTCCGCATATGTTTTCATGCGGAGGCTGAAAACATTGTCAGAGTTGGAACGCCAGCCGTGAAACACAAGTCCTCACGATCGTGTTGCGTATGCTATAGATGTGCGTCAGGAAATGGTAACGGTAATGACAATGTTCAAACACGCACTAATGGACAATCCTTTGATTCAGGGAAGGACTCCTCAGCAAACAAGGAAAACGGACTGAAAATGTAACATACCTAATTCAGAAATGACCATAACACCCTGGCGACGGAGTCAGTCTTATGTTGGTCGAGGCAAAAGAGAATGGGACGACTCACGATAGAGGCGGTGAGAAGAATGCTCTTCTTGCTCACTGCGGAGGGCATGAGTTAAACTGGTCGAATTGTCATCCGGGTAACTTACGAGTCCAGACACGGTACATGAAGAAACTGAGCTCCTCGAGTGAGACAAAAAATTTAGGAGAGGAATAAGAGAACCCGAACCTTTGAACAAGCAACGCCACAAGTGCCTGGGAAGACTGTCAGATATTGATGTAGTGACCGAACAGTGGACCTCACATTGAACACAATCTCGAGCTATGGCAAGTCGGTTAATCTGCGTTCTATACCATAATATCGTGGAAGACACTCACAAGTAGACTCCTACAACCGATTTTTCAGCAAAATAAACGCATGGTGAATGAGGCGAGAAACTGACCAAACAAGTTCCCCCAAAAACACCGGGTTACCGAAGTTTGTCACGGTGTAAGTGTACACTGCACCATGTTTTAGAGGTGGTCCTTAGGTCGCTCGAGACGACTTACATGTGTGGGTTATGAGGATTTGATGAACCGTATCAAACGACCAGGCAAACCCAACCTTAAATTGAGATGAGCGGCCGATACGGCTACGCTGAAATGGAGCTTACCAGCAATCGAATGTGGGCCGGATCATTCGCGAACGTGTTGTAGTAGTACCATGTCTGTGCGCACGACACTGGATTGTCGGGATAAAGAAGGGGCTCTCAATACGGCGGAGGAGGAACTCACCGCCCCAAAGCCTATTGAATAGAAGATTCTATTAAAATTAAGACTTCAAGGACGAAGAACGGAGGAAGACTGACGCTGCAGAAAGTATGACACCGACGAACAAAGCCCCGACACTGTGGAAGCTGGTGAACGGTCTCCCTCAACACGACAAGAACGAAGGCGTACGTATTATCGAGAGGCGGCAGAGATACAGGAGCGCTCATTTTGAAAGATCGTGCCAGTAAACCTGAGGCGACACAGGATGGTTTACCAAGATGTACAGACCAAGGGGTGAAGAAAGCGTTATGATTCGTTTCTTATACCGACTCTGCCGATCCAATGAGAGTTTCGGTTCCACATCTGGCACAGCAATAAGCCTCCCCGAGCAGCCCTGAGCGCTATTTGCCATCAGGCAAGCGATATGGTGACCGTTGCGCTTCGAGGAATAAACAATCGGGGTGATGCCGCCACATGAGCGTGGAGAGGGATCGGAAGCTTTGGAGAACCTGAAGACAAGTTCATTTCGGTTTGACCCTGAAAATCAAATTCTTGAGGGACGCAAAGGCACCGAAGTCAAGCTAGTCAACCACACGCCGTTCTCGAGCTCTCAAGACTACTCACGCGTAACTTGAAGACTCAACAGAGCTCAACAGTTGGGGACACCCTGTAGAGTTCGAAGCAAGGTTCGAAGAGTTAATATGGACAGAGTAGGCATCAGCAGTCGTTTTTGGGCTTCGACCCACCCTTTCCATCCAATCCTCAAGGGTTGAAGCTCAGCATATCACTGGGAGATTTTAGCGGTACTTCCATTCTACTTTGAAATCTGACCCTTCTGGTCCGATCAGAGTTGACAGTTAAACACTTCGCCGATGGACCTTCAGCGAAGATTCCACGACGAAGCGGTTCGGGCTTTTGGCAAATGACTGATGGACTGAGAGCAATCCGACTCGCATACCAACACCAACAAGTTGAACCACGTGTGTCCACGACCAAGCAGGAGAAACGGTGACCTCACGGTCAGGGTCCAGAATTGTAGACAGGTATTTGCAAAAAAGCGGAGAGGTAAAGACAGAAAACGTCCGACCCACAGATCGGTTGAAAAGAAAAAATAACAAGCCGGCGGTTGAATACGAGGGGCCTGGATCGCAAGCAAAAAATTCTGGCTGCTAAGACCTAACCCTATCGCCGGGGAATTGGCCCGGTACTCAGCTGCACCACGCTTCCAGAAATCGAGGATAAGGAGCCAATAATGAGGGTATCTAGGTTGCGACCAATCAATTGAGTCGCCAATTCCACACAGGAACAGAATTCAGGATTTCAGAAGACTGATAGGGAACACACCTCCTCATGCCAACCCCAAGCAGACAGGAATCCTTCAACGGGTCTTCACGAGGTCATCTTTCAGAAGGTCCGCAGCCTTTTCAGCAACAGCAATTACGGGAGCTGCCTATCGCGAACCAAAAATATTAAGTCGACAGAAAGAACGATGAGTGATCAACTCACCGTATGACCGGCTATGATATTTGGAAAGATAGAAGCGTCGACTACTCGAAGGTTCGAAATGCCATAGACTCGTAACGAAGGATCGACCACACCGCCTCTGTCCAGTGGAGCCATGCGAGCAGTCGACGTTGGATGGTACAGCGTTTCCGCACGAGTTCGAACGAGGTCTGCCAACTCGTCTTCACTTCGTTCGTGCAAGAGATGATCAAGCTTGGTGTCCTTCTCATTTTGATCCAGCAGTCCAAAGAGAGGCTCTGCTTGGCTGATGCGAAGTAACAACTTCACGCCTCGAACGAGGACATCGACATCGTGTTGTGTATCTAGGTACCTAAAGGAAGAAATGAGAACTAAGTCAAGTTACCATGAGAGTCAGCCTCGAACTCACTTGGGATCGATGATCGGGGACTCAAAGGGATTAGAAGAATTAAGAGTAATGTGTCCTCGACTAGTGGGTCTGAAATTTGACAACCATCAGATCCCAACCGACGATCCATGGAAAGGTTCCAACGACTGAATTGTATCCAACGAACCTCAATAACACAACATGAATAGCCCAAAGATCTCCAGGGGGGACCACCCCATACCCATGGTCGGCATATGCCAGGGGACTAGCAAACAACTCAAGATCAGGGCATTCGGGACCAGATGTCGCGTCTGGAACCGAATTAGGGTGCTCCCGAATGGGGAACAGTAGCGGATCGGTAGAACGCACGAACGCGACAGCTTCTCCAACCTATGGAAAAGACCGTGGCCATCAACGCCAGAATCCAAAGTAATTCAATGAAGAGGTGGCCGGAAGGTACGCTTACGTTGGAACATAGCGGCCCTGTGCCTTTAATGTAAAATTGAGCCATATTACGAAAGAGTCGCGCAAAGTGGGCGAGAGTTTTGGGATTGGACAGGTAATTCAAAGACGATCCACTTTTATCTCTGAAGAGGAGGTCGACGACGGGATGGTCAACGAGGTGCGAGCCTACACCTGGAAGGTCTGCAACAACTTCAATAGAATGCCTTTTGAGCTCCTCTGCAGGCCCAACGCCCGAAACCATCAGGATCTGTGGATCGATGAGCTGGGTATTCGACAAGGAATATTCAGTACAGATTATGAACCTGGGGTGTATGAACGGCTCCAGCTCTGATCCATCCAGAATGAGGTTGAGCGCCTTGATTGTTAAAGTAGCACTCACGATAGCACGACTTCTTGCTTTGCCATCGCCCTAAACCTCGGCCCCTTCTCATCTCCCGCAAACTCTACACCCACCGCCCGATGTTTACCATCGACACTCTCGAATAGGATCTTGGTCACCTGGGCGCGGATGGCGACCTTCAAGTTAGGTCGACTCAAAACCTCAGGCGTAAGATAAGCTGTCTCAGTCGATACTCGTCGGCCTCTGGAATCAATGTAGGTCACTTCGGGAGACCCATCAGCGAATTATCCAGTAGACGAAGGGGTTACGAGGAACTTACTAATCTAGAGAAGGAGACGCGGAGTCAGGAATGTAGATTATGTATCAGCGAGGGCAAGTACCTTGGATGCTCCAATAGTTCCTTGAGAAGTATTCAGATCCGGAGCGAGCGGAATCCCTACTTTCTGGCAAGACTCTAGGAAGCACGCTGCAACCTTGGAGAAATGTCCATAGTAACCAACTTTTCAACACAAAGTATCCGTTCAAGATACCACACGGACACGAAAGGGAGAGAGTAGCAAACCTTGAACAGGCCCGGAGGATCCTCTCAGTTTTGCATCAACATTGGGAAATAACCGATGAGGAGCAAAATTCTCAAATTTGAGGAAATATCTGATAGAGCGAATTGTAAGCAGAGCTGCGAAACAAGATCTCGTTTGTGGAAAAACGTACTTGCTGAACTCCTTGTAACCCCATGATTCTGCGCCTTCGCCGCCGAGTGTGGCCCATTCATCGTAGTCAGAAGGAGCTTCGATACGATGAGTGATTAATCAGCATGATTGAATTGATAATTATCTTACCACCACATTGAAACCTGCGACAAAGAATGAGAAGAAGTGTCGGGGGTCAGATAATATGAGGAGAGCTCACATCATAGCGTTGATTGATGAGCCTTTTGAGAAAATTAGTGTTGTTTTACCGCCTTCGGTAAGGGAACGATCTACTCACACCCTCCTAGCATCTTCCCTAAACTTCGATAAGCTATGCTGAACAGTGGGGACTTGCTACAACTCACCCCGAGGCCAGTACCTCGCTTTTCCGCCAGCATTAGTTTGCGGAGTGGTGTATAAGTCATAGTCATGATTCTTGTCGTGGAACAGCCTATATGCTGCTGCTGGGATCCGCGTAAAAGGAAGGGTAACTCCGCTGTTTGGATTACATGAGGTTTATACACTGGAATGATGGATATGTGCTGAGGTTGGCGAACGTACCTGCCACCAGCCTCAAGGAGAAGCACTCGGATGGAAGGGTCCTCGGAGAGACGAGATGCCAGGACACAGCCAGCAGTACCTTCGACACCTTCTATCAGGGAAAACAGTTGAAGGAAGGAAGGTCCTCACCTCCACCCACAATGATAACATCGTACTCGTCGAAATCGACTTCTTTCGACACATTCCCTCCGTCTATTTGGCGAGCGATAGTGCTCAAGTCTGTGATCAACTTTCCTACCTGCTTCTTGCCCATTGCGTGTCGAATCACGAGTGTCAACACAGCAATACCGACGGAAACCGAAACGAAGGTCTTGCGAGTCGCTCGACCGCTGATGACCCATCGTCTTATAAGAGCCAAACTGGCCAGAACACCAAGGGTGGTCCCCGCGCACTGGACGTGGCTATTACGCCCTACAGCCATGGAGAATGGTGGCTAACTGGTATATCCCAACGCCGAGAGCGGTTTAAAGCGTTCAAGTGACTTGGAATGTTTGACAAAGAGGATTACGAACCGAGGTATTCGGTCGTTCTCACCGCATGATCATGGGCTTCGCCTGATGCACTTGTGAACGATGCAATGGTCAGGTGAGTGGGTGTGAGTTATCCCATGCCACAACACATCCGGTTCGGCCTTCGTGAAGAACCGACCCCTCCACGAAACCTGATTCTGGAGATGGAGCCTTGGAATGCGAGTCATACGAGCGCAACATAGCCCGCTACGCACTCACGTCCGAGTCGCCGACTATTTTTGTCGGGGTCAGTCCACGCAAGGGCAAAGGTTCCGATTCACCCTGGCAGAGTGTCCGGAAAGCCAAAATTGAGGAGCAATCGCGGTTTGCGATGGGCGGTAGACTGGGTCCAGCATGGGTTGATCGCACTGCGAACGCAGCAGGCATTGCGAGCAGGCTTCTCCGACAACACAAAAGGCGTTAGCATGGCTGCAAAGGATGGTCTTGGCAGAAAAACATTGGGGTGATGTATTCCGAGCGGTATATATATAGTGTACAAGACCCGAAGGCTGCTGAAATAAAGATTGAATAGTTGTCAAGGATACATTAAGATGGTGACTTGGTCGTCTGCTCATCGTCTGCAACAACGAGGACCAGAATTGAGGATATTCGAGCTCTGCTGTGGAGCAGCGTGAGCGCGTCACACCGCCAGCCCTTTAGCGTCATTTTCTTCGTTGGTATTGTCTTTCTGCTAAACTCTGCCCAGTACACCGCTAATCTCCCTCCTCTATCTTCTCTTTTCTCGACTCTGGCTTGTCCTCTGGCCCGTGCTGGCCTCGCGCCCTCGAAAAAAACCCTTCGGGTTTCTGACCCGGGGCAATCGTCCAAATACCCCTACCGCCACAGATCGTGACGACGCCCGTAGGCAGTCGACTTCAGGAGCCCCGCCAATGGCTGCTGAGCACGAACCTCCTCCACCTTCGAAAGCGAATCTCAAGGCCTGGTGGAACCACTTTACTTTCGTGCAGAGGGTCAAGAAGGAAGCGGAGGAAACCAAAGGTTAGCCCGTGACCAATCGTGTGTGGCCGTCGGTCCGTAATCGAATTCTTATCATGTCAGGATCAGAAGAGCGTAAAGTCTTTGGGAGGCCTCTGCGAGAGAGTTTGAAATATGCCAGCGTTCAGATTTCAACGGCCAATGCGAACGGAGAGCTGTACGTCTGGGGTTACATTCCCGTCGTCGTCGCAAAATGGTTCGTCCCCGTGTATGCCATTCAATAGAGCATTCGATTGATTATCGGGATAGTGGCCTGTACTTGAAAGAGAATGGTTCGTCTCCTCACCATCATCTTCGCCTCCCCTAATTATATCCACCTTCCAGCCGAGGTCGAGGGGACTTTCCGCGTCAACGGCTCAAATAAGCGAATGCGAGATCTTCAAGCGTTGTTTGAGACCCCCCCTCGAGTGAGTGGATCTCCTGATATTTCCTATGCCCTGGACTCGAATCTCACCGCTTCGCAGTACGGGAAGCATCTCGATTGGAAGAAAGAACACTACACCACGCATGACGTTGCCAGCGTTTTTCGACGATATCTGACACAGATGCCTGTGAGTATCGTTCTCCGGTAAGGATATCTCTCGGTCATTCAAACATCTCTCCTTAGGAGCCGGTCATTCCTCATGACATGTATCACAATGTACGTCCCTGACCTCGGGGCTTTCGTGCTCGCGCTGACAATTCCCCCAGTTTCGCGACGCTTTAGGTGAGTTATTCAAGGCTCGTTGCCACGCCTTGGTTTGATCTCCCTCCAGCCAAGAAGCCATATAATCGGGATGAAGTCATTACAAAGTACAAGGAGTTTATCCGTCAGATGCCACGTGCCAACCAATACCTCCTCCTCTACGTCCTCGATCTTCTCTCCGTGTTTGCTCGGAAGTCCGACAAGAATTTGATGACTGCTCAAAGTATGATCTTCTCCATCTCCATAATCTATACCCAACTTATCTAGGCTTTGGTCAGACCTTGCCGTAATCTTTCGTCCTGGCCTAATGAACCATCCCGACCACGAGCTATCACCCAAGGAACACCAACTGAGCCAAGAAGTCCTCGAGTTCCTTATCGCTCATCAAGATTGGTTCCTCCTCGAAGTTCCTCCACCGCCAGACTCGGCCTTTCCAGAAAACCCAGGAAGGACCATGAGCCCACAAGAAGAGGACTTGGCTCTTGCGCAGAGCTCAGATGAGGACCAGAGTAATGTCGGAGGTGGCTGGAGGCTCGTGGGTAGTCGACGAGCGAAAGTGACGAGGCGGCGGACGACTACGGAGCGCAGTGGTGAGAACTCCCGTTCTAATACCCTCTAGCAAGAGGGGTGTTTAGAATGATGGTAGTTGGCTGACCGGATCTTCTATTTATTGTCGTACGCCATTTTGGCAGACGTCGCTTCGCCACCTCCGGCGAACGCGAATGCGAATGACAGCGCTCTGTCACCAGTATCGGAAGCCCCTTCCATCGCAGAGATGGGTTTGGGCGTTAGTCCTGTGTCTGTGACTCGGAGCCGGACGCTGCCTTCCACTCGCTCGGGCAAGAGTGGTGGTTCGTCGGGGTCGGGAGTGTTGGTTTCTCCCCCTGACGCCGCTGCCATGTCTGAGGAGGATCGCGAGAGGAACCGTCACCACACCCGGTTGTTGAAGAAGCAGCGACGGGTTTCCGCCCAGCCAGGGAGTTTGGCGGGCGGGAAACACGCAGCAGACTTTCCGACTTCTTCCAGCACGCTGGATCCAGGCACGTAGGACTTGTATTCCCATCCCCTTCTTCCAGTGCTCCTTCTTGTTGTTCAATTACGGCTTGTGCTGATACCCCCGTTTCATGATCCTTTTTGTTACGACTACTATTATCACCTCATGGATACTCGTAGTTCTACCTACTATGCTCACCGCTGCTTCGCTGACAGTTATTTTCAAGAATTATTAGTGCACGATTGTCCTTCCGTTGGCCGTAATTTGTTATTCATTTCTTGCAATCCTCGGACCGCCGCTGGTTGTATTGTACCTTTCTTAGTCTACCTTAATCGACACTGAACGTTGAACACCTGGCTTCGTGTAATGCGGGCAGGGTTGGGATATGTAGCCTTAAATGGTGCTGTAAATCCATCGAGCAGCACAATGACGACAGGGATAGGAGGTAAATAGAAGATCATGGAAGCATAGCTAGCAAAGAGATCATTGCGTGGCTTTGGACTTTTTCTGGACGCGGTAGGTGAGCGAGGGAATCGGGCTAGATGGTGAACGGGTTACTCACATACGCCACCTTGCTGATATCGTACTTGATACCAGCCTCTTCCAACTTCCGCTTCTTGGCTTCTTGGCGCTTGAGCAATCTCTGTTCAGCTTTCTGTTGCTCCTCCTCTGTCCGGAGCTGGGTGTTAAGGTGAGGCCGTGTGAAAATCTTCCGAAACCCCATACTCACCTTGTTATGTAGCTGTCTAGCGATGCGATCTCTTGGGATGACACGCCATTTCTTGTTTGCACCGACCCATAATTCTGGGTGGACTTCGTCTTTGGGAATCAGTTTGCAGCGGATGATGTGACCCATCAGGAGGTAGTTGTCCATCGTTTCAGCAACAATTTGGGCAACGTCAACGGAGGAGAATTCAATGAAGGCATAATGCTTTGAGCGTCCAGTCTAGGGAGTCGCCCCGTAAGACAGGTGCAAAATGTGCTCAAGGGTATGAAATACCTTTTTGCTACGAGACAGCCTCAGCCTCGTGACCTCGCCAAATTGTGAGAAGTAGGCTTTCATTTGATCTTCGAAGAAACCATGGGGGAGTCTTCCCAGGTATATGACACCACGATGTTCCGACTAAATAATAAACTTGAGCATGGGGTCCAAGACCAGAAATCGACTTAAGTTTCCTTACCTGTTGCCGTTTCGCCTTCTCTAGTCTGCGTTGTATCGTCGCGTCGTCTTTGGCGATCGTTGGAAGTTTACCGACGTCAATGGCGAGATGGTCAAGGCCAAGGCCTTCTTCATCGGACGAGTCTTCATCGTCATCCGAGAAGCCATGAAGATGGACAGATTCTTCGTCAGAATCATCTGCGGCATCCTCAGCAGTCGGGTCAACATCTGATGCAGAGGCTTCGGACGAAGGATCAGGTGGAGGAGCGAGTTTGCGCGGAGGTTTGACCGACTTGGATGACGACTTCTTCACGTCGCTAATGCTGGCGGGGGTAGTTTGGAAAGCAATGTTCTTCACCTTTTTCGGCTTCCCTTTTTCTGCAACCTTCGTCTCCTTGCCCTTTCCCTTCGTGACGCCAACACTCCCTTCAATGTCGTCAACCTCAGCAGCCTTAGCAGCCCGCTTCTTCTTCTTGGCCCCTTCACCATCAATGGATACCACTGCTTCACTTTCCTTCATCTCAACGTCCTTCTCCGCCTCTTTCCGCTTCGCCTTGGAGTCCTTCACCACCGAAGGAACCACCTCGGCGGTCTTGGCCCTCTTCCTCTCTCCACTAACATCCACCTGTTTCGCCTCGTTCGTCACATCCTTCCTCTTCTTTCCTTTGGAAATACTATCGGACGGGAGGGTGATTGCAGATGTTTTGGTTGGCCCCTCCCTGGCCTTGGCCGATACGGGAAGATCAGATTTTTTTGAGGGGGAGGTGACAGCCGTCTGCGAGAGCCGTTTCTTCTTGTCAAGTTTTTTGGATTGGAGTTGGGTCGCCATAGTCTCTTGTCGAAAAAAATCAGTGAGAAGAGCTCAGCCACTTTGCAGAATTTTCGGGCGTGTGGACAAACAAGGCACAACAACCGCTCAGACTCGATATTTTCCCTTTTTGGAAGCTGGTTCGCCAAATATGGCTCCCCGTTTTACGAACCCTCATGTGCTCGCCACAAAGCCGGCCTCCCGAGCCCAGATATTCGCTGCAGATGCTGAAGACCCTTCGACTATTCAAGATTCAGAGTTATCAAAGCGAAAGTTGCAGGAACTGGAGCAAATCCTCAGGGAGTCGCTTGGAGACTTCCATATACCTCACGAACCCAAGAGAAAACGACGGAGACTGGCCAAAGATGAAGACAAGCCCTCGGACGATACAGAGCCAGACAATGTCCTACGTGAGCAGCCCCTTGACTCTTCATTCTCACACCTAAGTTTATGGATGCAAAGCGTTCCGACTCGTTTCATCAACTCTGGAAGCCAAGCCTGTCATTTTGTATGCAAAAGAGTCTACTATTGACGGGTAGGATCTCACGCCCTGTCCAGCTCCCAGCAAAATGTCTGAATTGCGACGCACCCAGAAATGTAGTCAAGGAACGCCTCTCTGAAGACACTGCTGTCGAGGCCGAACTCCGGCGTGCAAGGGCCGCCTCTATCGCTGTAGACTCTGATTGGGTCCTATCTCACTGTAGAGAACCGTATCTTGTGAGTGATTTGTCACATGAGCTATCTCGACCCTCACGTCTGCACGATTTCACATAGGCCCCTCCTCAACATCGGCAAAAATCAATCGATTTCAAGATGGTCGCACTACCATCCCCTTCTCCCACCATGATGGTCACAGAGCGTACTCGACCTTGGCCTTCTCCTCCAACCCTCCACCCAGGCAGATCGATTCCTCCTGACGCTGTAAAGGCCCCTGGCCTCCATGTCAAACTAGCAAACTGCCCGATTATTAGCGCTGAATCCCCGACGAATCGTCCAATTTCACATCTCACTCGGAATCAGCGAAGGAGGCGCCAGAAGCGCGTGAGCACCCAAACACGCACAGAAAAGCTTCGGCCGATGTTCTGGAGGCCAAGCCTAGGAATGGGAGTGAAAAGTAGAGGGTACGCAATGGGTTTTGAGGGTAGTTATGTGAGATTGGACGAACGAGAAGTGATGGAAGGGCGATATGTTAGAGACACTATGCGCAAGGCCGTTCTGGTGAACTGGCAGGCGCGTTGACCAATCGCTATCTCTGTACCATGTGAGTACATATCGTCGCGGCGTTTTTTGCAATCTGACTCCGAACGATGTGTGACACAGTATTATTTGTGGTTGCTTTAATGGCGCTATCTTCATCTCACGTTCACATCTTTGTTGGGCGTTCACTAGTAGAACTGCGCACCATCCTCTCACCCAGTACAAGATGAGAACCGACGACGCGTCGCCAGAAGGTTGGGGCCATGTCCGATATACATCAGTCTCGGTCAACCCTTCTATCGGGTCTTCCCAAGCAAACCTACCTCCTTCATCTCGGGCCTAAGCCCTTGTAATGATCTTCTATCGGCTGTCCGATGAGCCGTCTCCCACTTTTCTTTGGACTCCGAGCCTTTGTATCGGGTCCGTTGATCGATGTACTTAAGGTCGAGTTTTACAGTTGCAGCTCTAGATATATTTTATCGTACCCCAGCAAAACATCTATCCGAATACTAATCCTCCAAACGCGCTGTTTTATCCATTCATGAACAAGAGCCTCGAACGCTTGCCTCCTGACGTGTTGCTCCTAATAATGCAGGACCTAAACGTACATGACATTCTGAATCTCCGAGCGGTGAGCTTCAGAAATCCTGTTCTATCCTCCATTCGCTGATCAGCATAGCAGACCTGCAAATTCTTCCACGCATTGAGCGAGACTCGGTCGATATGGACTCACGTCATCGACGATGTAGTGGACGGAACAGATCCTACTCTAACCCGTTCTCTGCCTTCTATGTCAACTGCAGAGCTCCGTCAAACGGCTCTGAGAGTCGCTCGTTTGGATGCGGTGTGGTCGTCCTATGATCACCGTCCCATCGCTACACCCCACTCTGTATTCACCAAAGATACAGAGCTGATTCGACTGCTACCCGGCGGGGAATGGATTCTACTCGTCTCTAGCAAGGGTGGGATCACATTGCAAAGCCTTGAAGCACCAGACGTTTCTGTGTCCCATGAAGGCAATGGTTCAACTTTGGAACACATTACCTGCAGCATCGTCCAATCCGAGTCTCACGATGCCCTGGTACTATTGACCGGCGAAGACGAAGAAGGGTGAGGCGTTTGTCAGAGCGTCAAGCGGACCCCAACTGATGCAGCCCAGAAACAATATCCTCGTCTTGTATGGAGTAGCCTTCGATGTACCGTCGCTATCATTCCTTACCGAAATTTCCCTTCCGGAACCTATCCTCGCCGCAGCTGCTAGTTCGGATCTTGTCGTGTATGCCTGTCCAAACGACGAAGATGAGGTGGTGTATTGCAGATCAGTCGGTTCCGATGGCGCTGCGAATCAAATAACCATGTCAATCAGTTGCATGACGGTGAGCAGATGTTACTCATCAAAATCGACATCTCCAAAGCTATGTTCAGACCTTTCAGGATTCGACATTTTCTGTTCTGGGGAGCAATCGACTGCTAGTGTCCAACTCGTATGGCCTCTTCATATTCGACATTCCCGACTTGCAGGGTCATGTCGACGTCATGGACGTTGTGTCGGTTCCGGAGGCGTGGTCGCTGGGGTGTGACATCCTCGTTTATCCCCCTGTCGTGAGCCCAGTGCTGTGGAGCAATTTAGAACGGGCCATGGTTGTCATGGATCAAAACTATATGCACATCCTTTACCCGTCGACTTCTCCCACCGCAAGAACCGTCCCCTTGCCAATCCGAAATGGCGCCAATGTGGAGGCGATTGGCTTTCGCCGCGCAATATGGTGGAATGCGTTGGAGACTCCGCCGCGAAACTTTGCGGGATTTGTGATCAGAATGTGCACATTCCCGAGAGTGAAAGGAGGCGATCATCTGGAGAATGCGACTGGGATAGAGTTGGAGGTGAAGATTGGCGGTTTATTCGTTTCCGCACGGTACAACGAAACTCCGGAGTCTTTGAGTTTTGAGGAGTGGTCTGGTAAAGTTTGCGTCCTTCTTCGTGGAGGGGTTGAAGGACGTCGTGTTGTCATTCTGAGCCTTTTGGCTTGATATTTGGCGGGAGTGCGGGGCGATGGTGTGAGGTGTAGATTGAATAAAACAATTGCATAAATTCTGGCACGGCCATTCACATCAGGTACCCTGGAGGAACGGAGCGAAGGAGGTTGTGAGTCAAGACTCACGCTTCCTCTCCAAAAAAAAAAGCATCAGCGCGGCCACCAAGTTGAAGAGAACTCGGTAGCACTTACTCTGGAAAACCATCCCACGAACCGTCCCATACATTTCGTCGCGCTTAAGGCACCGTGGGCCGCTTCGTTTATCTGGACGCGAAGGGGAGAATCTTCAATAACATGAGGAGCTAGAGAAACACGACAAGGCTCTCGGTGGCAGCGATAGGGACCTATGGGAATCGTCAGATGCTCGGATGACGGTGCAAATTCATCGATTCCAACATACCTCAGACCACAATAGAACGATTCTTGATTGAGGCAAGGCGAAGAATTGTGGGGACCGGAGGAGGAGAGGTAATGAGGTGATATCGATATCGATTCGGAGCTTATCGTCGCGCAAGGACTGGTTAGAGTGACAGAGGAAGTCGATAAGGCGCCTGTCGTCAGTTGCCATCCAGTCTGAGAACGAAAAAATGTGATCCTTGTGCTAGGGCCCAGGGTCGAGGGGGTCAGTTGATACGCCGTGGCAGGCCTCAGTGGTGGTCGAGGCGAAAAGCACGGTGCGAAGGTTCATCTTGCCGATACCCGCGAATTGCCAACCCACAATTTGTGGAGAGCCAATCCTGTGAGAGTTCGATAGAACTAACTGTCTTTGAGTGCACCCCGAGTCACAAATTCCCTAGGCCCGCGTCAGAGGATATGTCGTTGTCAAGGTCCAAGGTAGAGCCGCGCTGGGATCAACATGCACAACCACCCAGGCCAACAGCCCGGTGCTCATCCATGTGGGGTGAGAACGTCCGTGGGATTGGCTCAAGTGGGTGGAAGGGCCAGCTCGACCACTTTAAATCCCACTAGAGACTTGCGCTCGGACAACGACAGAAGGCTGGTATACTGGGCGACGACTATCCAAGCGCTGTGATCCCGAGGATGAGGATCGGCAACGATATCCTCCCTGGCCTTCTTCATTCGCAGGGCTTGGGCATCAGACGTCGTCGGTGGTGTTTGAGCATTTGCGCTTGCAATTGCGACTTGCAAGCCCCGAACTTTCTTGTCCGAGTACCAGGGCGGGGTATTTGGCTGACAGTACGCCCCATCTATGACGCCGTGATCTCATCCGAAGGATTACATCCTCAGTGGTCGCCCCTCACGACTCTCGTTCGAGGAGAGTGTAATAATTATCCTGTGAGTCATTTGCTTAGTTCTCCAGCTTACTCAACCATATGTTCCGAAACGTACAGAGGAGAAGGGGCATTAACCTCAGGCTAAGGTTCTCAATGCCCTCGCAGTAGCGAGGGTCGCAGAGTCGAGTTGAGACTGGAAGTAAACGCGCCCTTGGGAATGAGACGGAAGAGTCGCACGGGCCACGGTTGCCCCGTGAAAGCTTGAAAAAGCTGACTGAGATGCTCCACCTCGTCACCGGTATGGGTCACTGGCACCAGAATGAACATAGCTCTGGCTCGCTCGCTCGTTAGTGATCATCCTGTAAGTGCTGAAACCAACTGTTCAGTTCCGAACCCTTACTTGGACCAATTTGGGACACATACAGAACGTCAGGCTGCGGTGTGCTGCTGTGAGCGTCAGCATCCCTTATCACTCCTATGAGGCAGGCAGAGTCAACTTGAGGGCTCGAAGGTGAATGAGGCGTTACGCTTCGGTCCAAGGCAGGAAAGTTTGGTGGCGACGATTGCCGCCAGTGAAATGTTTGAACAGTTGGCTGAATCTTCAACCCCGTCGCCGCTGCGTCTGTACGACTGCGGCTGTTGTGGACAAGAGTCATAGCCTGACGAGACTTGCGAGAAATGGAGGAGGCCAGTGCCGTCGTCGCCACTGGTGTTGGCTGTATGCGCAGGTGTGGACTGTGTACGCAGGCTTTCGAAGGCTTCCATCAATGTTAACGGGAAGGGTAACGCACAGCCACACCGCCATGTTTTCAGGCGGTTGTCCTGTATGGTCTTATCCTGATACATTTGCAACACATATTCCACAGGCTTGCTGAAATGCAACAACAAACGACCCCCTCAAGTCAATTTCCTCTCGCCAACCCAGGCTAGCTAGCTTCGTTCTTGGCCCAGCCCAACACGCCCTCGTTCCATCTCCTTGGTTCCGCCCCGGGCCCCAGCCTCCTCGCGGGCAGCATCACTTGCCCAACATCTGGATAAATTGAATCGGACAGGAATTTCCGCACAATTCCAGGGAGAGGGATGTTGAAGACACGACGAAGTCTGTGAGTGAGGGCAGAGAACCGGGCCGAACCGCACAGAGTCGGGCCAACGTTTGCTGTGGTTTGTGGTTTGCAGCTTTGGTGAGCTTTCAAATTCCTCTGCGCCCAAAACTCGCTGAGCTAAGACTGGCTATCGCCCCTTTGACACAACCTACCCCTACAGATGGATATGGACGCGGCTACTCCTCGCATAGTCACTTCTCTCGCCACCAAGTAGCTCCAGAGTCTTCCACCTTGACACATTTGCACACTCGGCCTCAAGGTACTTAAACACCAGCCGGACACTCACCATTTGCGCTCGACTTCGCAACCTTCCCGTCGGGTCCATCTCACTTGGACGAAACAAGATTTATCGTCTCTAACGTAAATAAGAGGTGAATCTTAGAGTTTAGAACGAGCCTTCGATCGGAGCTGATCTCACGATTTCAGGACTTTGGTGTCTTTTTTGTCGATTCGACGCGATAAGCTTTGGAGACGTCAATGTATGACGCCACGAGAGGGCCTTATGGATTGGCACCGCCCTTTCAGACGAGAAGCATCCATGGGATGCCACTGGACGTGCAGTTCCTCATCATACAATTTTTGGACATTGACGGGATACTGAACTTTCGCGCGGTGAGTTAGTCACGCTCAATCCGAGAAACCGCCAAAATGTGCCAGTGACTGATGAATCAAACACATCTGATTGTATTCTTAGACTTGCAAACTTTTCCACAGACTAGGCCAAACCCGCTCTGTATGGCAACACGCCATCAAAAACATACTCGACGGAACGAACCCTTCCCTTTCGGCCTCCCTCGACTCGCTTCCTGTCGAGGAATTGCGAGCCATCTCCGTAAAAGTTGCTCGGCTCGATATGTTGTGGAGTACACCGGATGTTCAGCCAGTGATCGCTCATCAGCTGCAATGTGATGTTGATGTCAGCTTCGTAAGGTTATTACCAGGGGGCGAATGGATGCTGTTTGTGAGGAATGATGGCGCTCTTTCGCTGAGGTTTCTTGGTATCAATGTTGGAAGAGAGACGGTCTCACTAGCCGGAGCTGAGATGTCGTTGAATCACCTCACATGCGACCTCTTTCCTTCCGCGGTCTGTGGCTGTATGATTCTGTTAACAGGGCAAGATGATGCGAATGGGTAAGGGCGCTTCGGGTCGTTCGCACACATATGAAGCTGATTCGTGTGGCTAGGAATCATCTCTTCCTATACGGAGTCGAGATAAGCCCGACTCAGTCTTCGCTTTCCACTTTGGTGGCCATATCGATCCAGGAATCTATTCTTGCTGCTACGGTTGGATCGGATTTGGTTGTGTTTGCGTGCTCTTCTGGCGAGGATGAGTTCGTTGTTGCGAGGACTTACGGTGACAATGACGTTGCCAAACAGGTCGTTATATCGGTTGATTGCACAGAGGTAAGTATCCTGCTCGCTCTCTCATTTCCATTAGTGAACTTCTCTTCTCTCAAAGGCATTTGTAGACTGCACGTTTTTGGTGCTCAGAGACCAACAACTGCTCGTGTGCAGCTCTGACGGCTTCTTCATATTTGATATCCCACCCCTACAGCCTGTCCATCCCGACTCCCCCAACATCATCGTAGCCGTATCAGCATCCTGGTCACTATCATTTCAAATCATGGTCTATCCCCCAGTCGTAGGTCCCTTTACCACTAACCAATACGAACGCCCCGTCGTGATCCTTGACCAACATGATCTCCACATCCTTTTTCCTTCAACCTCTCCTTCCTTCCGCACTATCCCTCTGCCAATCCGAAACGACGCCGACATCACCTCCGTCGGGTCTCGTCGTGCAATCTGGTGGAACGCGTTGGATACGCCGATGGTGGGGTTCAATGGGTTTAGGATTAGGACTTGTACTTTTCCGGTTGTGTTCGGGGATGATGATTTGGAACAGGCTAGTGTGGCCCAGTTGGGGGTAAAAGTGGGTGGTTTGCTTGTGCATTTGCCGGGAAATGAGAAGCCCGAGTCTCTAAGCTTTGACGAGTGGTCGGGCAGGGTATGCATTGTTCTTCAGGGAGGAGTTGAAGGACGTCGGATCATCATATTGAACATATTGGTGTAGGTCGCCGCGACGCCTAACGAGAGAAAATTGGCTGGGGTCGTTACACGACACTATTTGAACCGGTATTGACACAGCTATCAATCCATCCATATGACTTTGACTTGGCACTGGTCGCACGAGTAATAGAAAGGACTTATCAATAAGGAATGTAGGAAGCTAGCGCAGCGTAGCAAGCAATACGGGTGAAAGCGCGCGAGCGCTCTCCGGCCCCGCACACAGGTCCTGGACTATGAGAGATATCCGAAGTACGCTGCGATGGGTGGGTGGGATACTCCACGCATTCGCAGGTACAGCTTGACAGATGTAGCAATACTACGATAGGAAGAAGATGACCAGGAACTATTGACGGGGCAAATAGTGCAGAATGCAAGGAGGAAGAAAAGGGAGTGGAGGGTGGGGAAAAGAAAATAGCAAGCCAGAAAGTTAGCAAACGAAACGCGCAATGAGCGCCGTTTGTCGTGGTGGCAGGAGACGAGAGACCAAGGTCACAGGTGTGATGTGCTAATCGCTGACTCAAAGTCCGTATTCTATCCCTCACTGTGCACCTGGAACAGAGTGAAATTCACCCAGCAACTCCCCAGTTTCTGGGTGAAAACGTGGTGAGAGTGACTTTTCACCTAAATCCCTGGTGAATGTGAAAGGGGGTGGATTGAAGGTGAATTTCACCTGTGGTAGAATTCACCCGTTCTCCTGGTCAAAACTAGCATGACGATTTTAATTGATGCCAACGAGCTCCTTACGCATGCATCCAGAAAAAAACAACTTGATCTTGAGTACAGAAAGCAGAAACTCAGCACCTACGCCGTTCACAGGTCCTTCAAAAGTTTGCTTCAAGTCCTTGTGGACGAATTCGGCCAAAGCACGTGGGATGCCAAATAGACCCAAAGCTCGACTTGGCCACTCGCACCCAGCTTGTCAGCGACTTCCATGTTGTCGCCGCTCATCCCACCTTTCCTTCATCATTTCCCTTCCATCGCCAGGCACACCACGATCACTAGAGGTCGAAAGTACACCTCTAACGCTCCACAAGTCATGGCTTTCCCAGAAGATCCCCTCTTCCCAGTGCCCCATCCTGTCGTCTCGGGTCTGCGCAGCAACACGCAAATCAGTCAAGGAAGTCCCAGAAGGAACCTTTTCGATTCGTCCAAGGTACTCGGGCAAGGACTTCGAAGTGCCGTCTTGTGGTCTCGTCTCACCTCCCCGGGCAAAGCAAAACTTGACGACTACTGCACTGTGGGTTTGGGTATGGGCTATTCTTGTCTGAAACCGGTTCTGTGGGTCCTCAATTGTCTTGTCGAGGCCGTTCTTGTTGGTCTGGTGTATCAGTATTCGATCCAGAATTCGGTCAAGTTGATTTCAGCCACCATGGAGACCCCGCTATCCTGAAGCTTTATGGTCCTGCTGCTCACTGTCTCGACGTCGTTTCTTGGCAGCGGAGTGAGCGAACACCTCAATCCCTGCATCATCAACATCCTTTCCCCTCCGTGGATTGGATCTGGATGAGGTCCATGTTGGTCTGCTCATTGGTAAGTGGTTCTCTTCGTAGTGCCGGGGAGCTTTGATGGGATATATATTTATTCAACAGATGGGGCAAGGAGTGCATGCTCTGGCAGTGGTGGGTGCTTGAGGGCAATTTGGAGGGACTGGCAGAGAGCTACATTCGAGATGGAGTTCGGTGGTCAGTGTGGGTAAGGTGAGGGTCCCGGGGTTGTAACGTAGTATAGTGGGCGGTATTGGTTAATAAATGTGGTTTCCTCCCCTCATTAATGGATGAGAAAGTCCTGATTGGTGGGGGAATTCAATCAACAGGCAAACAGGTGTTGGTGAGGCTGTCCCGTAAAACGGGTCAAATTCAACGAAGGCTCAAGTCGCTGTGGTGGTGAAAGCGGCGACGAGATGGGGTAGATTCACCCACTCTCTCCACCCTAATATCGTGTCATTTTCATCACGACGAGGGGATTTTACCCCGGTTTGTGGGTACATTGCACCCATTTTCGTGGTGATTTGACGGGTGAAATTCACTGTTTCTCGGGCACACAGTGCCTAGGCTCGTACCTCACTGCGTGATAGAATAATCATAGTTGCCAGGAGTATCCCGCTACATGAAGCACCGAACGTTTCCTACATCCAGACCATCGAATTCCAGCATTTCCGCCCTTCGTGTGTCAAGTGACGCCCGAATCTGACTCGTAGGGTGGAAACAGAGTTGCCCCGCTTGGGTCATAGTTGAGATACATGACTTGATGGTGGAGGGTTTTGATATATTGATTGCCAGGTTGAGCAACGTTGCCTCGCATGTGAATCGTAAAGTACAGTCTTGGACGACGTGAACAGGTCAGTAAGTAATCTATCGAAAATGATGTTAATATCTTGAGGTATGGTAAAGAGTCGGTTGCGGTTTCAGTCAGAGCATCCATGAACCGATATCATGAATTGGGGATAAAGTCTGTCATCGGGAATTACTTCCGAACTGAGCTACAAGGTGACAGACGCCCATGCTAGCTGGACATGCTGCCAGAATAGGCAGTGGAGCGCTGTGTGATGGATCCTATCGCCTTGTGCGAGGAGGGGAAGTGGAGATTAGTGGTGTCGCTAAGTTTCTCGAGGCCTTTGAGTTGATATATGCGAAGAGGAATTTTGATTTCCGATGAATGGCTCTTGAAGACCCGGAGGCCAACGCTCCAGGTGATGTACAAGGCGCAACGTGTTCGCCGCTGGGAGTTCGCGTGGCTATACCGAAAGAGTGAGCATGAGCTAAATGAGACAACAATGAACATACAGAGTGGAGGAAGAATTGGAGGAAGAGTTATGGATCTGCAAATTTCGGGCGGAGATTGGAACACTGAATCATAGGCTTCACATCCGGAGGCATCGGGAGTCTTCACGGGGGTCAGCTTCAGATCGGACCGCGTATGCGCCACGGCAACAGGCGTGGGCGCTGACGGATAGACGTGATGGGCAGGTGAAGCCGGCCATGGCTCCGCTTCTGAGATTATTCTCTTTTTCGGATTAAACGACCGTAATCTTGGTAGGCGGAGCGTAATAGTTCGGGAAGTTCTGGATGAGGATGTGTGAGACATTGGTGGGGGAAGGCGAGAACAAGAACCGAAGGGGTCTGAAATCGAGGAGCAGGAGCTGGCCTTGGATTCGGTAGAAGTGTCTGAGCTGAACGAGGAGCGAGGAGTTGTAGGCTCCAATTCTGACACGGTCTGAAGTGGGCTGAAGGTAACGCGCTCGTCACTAGTTTGGTCTCCTTTTGAAAGCAATGCGTCGCGTGCTGCTTCTGAGAAGCACACGTGTCGCTTGCTCCGAGACACCGACTTCGCCAATGGCTGATGGGCAGACAGGATAATTGAGGGACTCGGACACGTTTCGGCGTGTCGACATACTGGGCGTTGGGGCATGGCGGGATGAAGGGGTGTATCTATCTGGATCTCAGCGACTGAGGGAGTTTTGGCTTTGGCTGCCGGCATCTTGGCGATCAAACGTGGCGAGAAAAAGCCAATGCACAACATGAGCACACTCTACAAACAATCAGAATCATCTGAGTCAAATTTCAGGGGCAATATTGCGATGACACTCACGGCGACTATTCCCAGAGTGCCCAGGAACCTTGCTACGTAGCCAATAAAGACCGTCGGTTCCTCACCTCTCAGTCGAGGGATGAGCTGGATGGACATAAGAAGATTTGCGATCGCAAACAAGCTCAAAAATCGATGGCGGAGTTTTGGATAAGCTGAAGTGTACAGAGAGATAGTTTATGAAACTGTCACTGTCAGTCGCAAGTGCTTTTGTACAGCTTCTGGCTGTCTCGGTACGGACTGAAACAGATTGTCGGACCGCAGGTTGAGATTCGGTGGACAGAGCAAATTGAAGACGGAACGACGTACACAGAGACATGCTTCTCGGAGAGTTTCCGAAGGTATTGAGAGTGATCCTGGTACGCGTGAGCACGGGATCCAGTTCTGACGATGAGAGAGGCAATGGCTTAATCAGGGATTGCGGTCGGAGAAGGTGCCACTGTGCTACATGTTCGACCCGGGCGATGATACCGTACTAGTTTGAATAGTACTTGAGTCGCCCAACACGGGTAATGTGCGATCTGAGAAGTCTCATAGCGCCCGAAGGATTTCATTGAAGATGCATTATCGGTAGCCGTTTTAGGAGACCCGCTGTGGCCAAGTCAAATTGTCCGTCTGCATCCAACTCCCGTCTTCGCCTTCAATGATTGCTGGACCAGGGATGTTGGGTTGTTGATGATCCAGGAGATGCGCACTTCCCGGGATCGTGATTCGTCAGTGAGGAGAGTCTGCGCAAAAGATGTGAACGGACATCTTTTTCTCCACGTGCACGACTTGTCAGGTATTCAGCGGTTTTTTCTTGGATTATACCGGTCCTTATGTTGTTGCTCCGAGATCTACTTCGAACATACCCTCATCGTGAAGGAGGCCTATGCCGCAAAGTTTCTCGACGTTGATCCACCATTGACTCGGTCCCGGAGGGTGATAATTAGAATTGCCTTGGAACCTCCCATGCATACGGTGAAAACCTCAAATGTTCGTTCTGCTCCCCCAAGCCTATGTCCCAGGCTCACAGGAATTCTTGCATCGGTATACCGTGAATTCGTCTATGCTCTCATGAGCTAGAATCATTCCCTCACCACACTGGGTCTGCTTTCATTTCTCTGCGCTCTACATCATCCCCCTATGCATAGGAATTTACACTCAAACAGCTGCCCCCCCCGATGTCCCACTCCTCTTTATGTAGGATGTAATGTCCTAAGGAATTCTGAATCTTCGAGCATTAAGTCTTCTCCGAGGAGGCGTCCAACGTCGTCGCGTTGATTCCTGGCTCCAGTGAAGATCGCTGCAGCCTACTCAAAGAAAACTGTTAGTGGCGCAGACTACTGAGTCCAATTTGTTTACGAAGGAATATATTCCGAAAACAACATCTCGATTGTCGCCTTGGAGAACACTTCTGAGGTCACCTGAGATAGAAAGGAATTGGATTGGACAAAGTGCGGACATGAGGTGATGGAATGAACCAGCCTCAGCCCAACCGGAGGCCTGTTGCTCACCAAATAGTATCGGCGGTCACTTCCGTGTCCATATCGGTGTGGGTGCTTTGCTATCCATGTCCGAGTGAGACAGACTGAGGAGGCGAACCGGTAAGCGGTTTTGACTGCCAGTGAGATGTTGGATGCGCGAGACGCCCACATAGGGCGTTGACTAGTCGAGGTGCGTGTAGTGGGGGGGGGTTTGGCTAGCCCAAAGTACCAGGATACGACCATGATCGTTAGTGAATTCGAGGAGGCTGGGAACGAGACCGGTGTCCTGATGCACATAACTTGGTAATGGAGGGAAAATAATGTCGTCGAGAACCAAGGTAGAGCCGTATTGGATTCAATGACCACACTGGGCCAACGGGTGGTGTATCGGGGTGAGAACATCCGTGAGATTGGCTCAGGTGCATCTTTAACGCTGCGCAACTGGTTGGATATCCCACACCCTCGCCATCAGGCTCGACCCCTTCTACGCACTGCAACGGATGAGCTGTAAAACGAGAGGCTCAGATTGCTCGGAACGGAATTGAATCCACTCCAAGGGGTGCTCAGAGACGACCACTGTCTCCGGATTGTTGGCTCGCCGCGCATTGCTTGAACCAGCCAGACAAGGATGGCGTTTGTGCGACGTTTTATTCATCACCTGGTCGGTCTTTAGATCTGTGCTTCGAGTATGAGGCGGGGTAATCCGAATGTCTGGGACTGGCAGAAGTGCCATGTCCAGATCGACCATCCTCACCCCATTCATGGTGGTATGATCTCATTCGGAGCTACGGCGCCCTGAATCCCCCGCGCTACGAAATCGCTTGTCGTTGCGCAGGTGGATAAATCCCCGTGAGTCCTGCTGCGGCACACACTCAGTTTTATGCTTACTCAACCAAATTTGGGGAAACATACAGAAGCCCAGCTGTTCGTCCGGCTTCTTGATTTAGGAGTCCTATGACAAGCCCCTGTGCATGGACACAGTGGGTGTCCGAATGGAGATGAGTGGAGACAGGAGGCTGGCATTTGCGTGGCTGAGACTGGTAGAGTTGGGCGCGTTACGGTTGCCCCAGTAATGACGCTGAATGACTGGTTCAATTGAGCTTGCTCTTCCCTCGTCGCTGGTACGCATAGGTTTGATTTTGTACATGCCAGTGCGCGATGCAGTTGGACGAGGAATTCTCGGGTGACCGGAGACTTGCAAAAGAGAGAGGAGGCGAAGGGCATCGTGTAAGTGAATTGACATCATGATAGGTATGTCCGCGCAGGCTTTCAAATTCGTCTAAAGGCAAAAATTCAAAACAAAACATTTACCCATTGTCCGCCCTCACAGCCGGGTGTCGGACTTGAGTCGCTGAGTTTATCCCTCGTGTGTTCCATCATATTTTTCGCCTGCAGGTTGTGCCATCTAATATGCAGTCCACCGACGGAGAAAGATCTATCCAACACCCAGTTTTAGTCGAACGCCCAACCAGCGCCAGCCATCATATGCCGGCTGTTCGAAAATCCCATCGGACTCAACGTGGAAGAGAGCAGCCATACTTACCAGGAATGACACGCATGGAGTCGAGCTGGAGTGGGCATCTGTCGAGAACCACACGGGCCGAACCGTACCAGAATTTGTCGCGGTTCGCATCGCCTTCGAGCTTGTGAGTTGTTTAAATTTATGTTTATCCCAGCTTCAGACTCGGCGACAAACATCCTCGATAGTTGGTCGCTCCAACTCTAAACGAACGCGGATAGGGACATGGGCGCGCGGGTAGGGCTTACCTTGCCACTCCCTTCGCCTATCGTTCGAGATCCTCCTACTTGAATACCTGCTATTCCAATCCGGTGCAGATATTCTGCTGCACACAGGCCAGCTGGGGACACGCCCTCTCTACTTCATCCACTGAATTGCCTCGACTGATCGGGAGACAAGTCCAATTTCAAGGCAACAAGGCGTACCCATCAGGGTTTTGACCTCTCGGAATAGGTCACCGAATAGGTCACCAGTCGCCAGACGATGGGTTCAGGATCCTACGTTGATTCCGCCGCGATAAGACTTGCTTCGCTTGGCAGCTTTATGTGACACGACCGACGTTTGGATTTTGAACGCTACCGCTCCCTTTCGACGAGAGATGATTCAACGGTTGCCACTAGATGTGCAGCTTCTGATCATTCAATATCTCGGCGTTGAGGGGATATTGAATCTTCGAGCTGTGAGTCTTCGTTTCTTTAGAATGAATTCATGCGTGTATTGACGGTTCATATTCCACTTGGTTATGCTATCAGACTTGCCAGCTATTCCATCGAATCGGCCAGACACGCTCGATATACCAATACGCAATCAACGCAATATTGGACGGGACGAACCCCACTCTCTCAAGTTCCCTTGATTCGCTTTCAGCGCAGCAGCTTCGAATAGTGGCAATAAAAGTTGCGAGGCTAGATGCGTTCTGGGCGACACAAGATCTTAGGCCGGTGATCAAATACCAAATGCCGTGTGAGGAGGATGTGGCTTTTGCTAAGTTGTTACCTGGCGGTGATTGGGTGGCTTTTGTCCGGGATGACGGGGAGATTTATTTGAGACGGCTTGAGGGGGGAGTTGAAGGTGAGGGGCCTCGGATTGGGGGAGGGAATGGGCGGTTGAGCCACCTTACATTCGATCTCTTCCCGTCAACCTTTTGCGATTGCTTGCTTTTGTTGACCGGGGAAGATGATGTGAACAGGTATGCCTCTGCGCTACAATGTCTGCTTGGGTACATAATACTGTGGCTGACCCGCACTAGGAACAATCACCTGTTTTTGTATGGTGTGCGGATTGGGAGGAATGATGAAATGACGTGTCAGTTGGAGAGACTTGTAGTTTTGGCGATGCGGGAGAGTATCGTTGCGGCGACGGTTGGGGCGGATATTGTTGTATTTGCTTGCTCGATTGGGGAGGACGAGTTTGTTGTGGCGAGAACTTTTGGCGAAGATGTCGCAAGACAGGTTGTCATTTCGGTTGATTGTACAGAGGTGAGTGTGTTGTAGGAATTCTCTTGTTATTTCATCTTCTCAATCGATTCGTTACACGGGACAGGCTTTTGTTGACTGCACATTTTGTGTTCTGGGGGACCACCAACTCCTCGTATGCAGCTCTGATGGCTTCTTCATATTCGACATCCCACCTCTACAACCTCTGCAACCCCCATCTCCATTCTTCGTGGTGGCCGTCTCGGCCTCTTGGACCCTCTCCTGTCAAATCACAATTTACCCGCCCGTCGTAAGCCCGATCGTCATCCACGCCTATGAACGGGCCATAATGGTGCTCGATCAACACCATATCCACATCCTCTTTCCCTCGACCTCTCCCTCCTTTCGCACCATCCCTCTCCCAATTAGAAACGACGCCGATATCACCTCCGTCGGGTCTCGCCGTGCAATTTGGTGGAACGCGTTGGACACGCCCATGGAGGGTTTTCGTGGATTCAGGATTAGGACTTGTGCTTTTCCGGTCGTGTTTGGGGATGATGATTTGGAGCAGGCAAGTTTGAGCGTGTTGGGGGTAAAGATTGGGGGTTTACTCGTGCATATGGTAAGTGATGTGATGCCCGAGTCTCTCAGCTTCGACGAGTGGTCAGGCAGGGTGTGCATTGCCCTTCAAGGCGGGGTTGGAGTACGCCGGATCATTATTTTGGACATCTTGAGCTAGAGGCGATAGTTTGTATTGTTGTTCAACTCCTCCCTCCCTCTGCTGTATATTTTCCTTCCCTCCATGTATTTTTTGTCCGATGTCTTGATTTGGCAGTTACCACAGCCACATTTGTTGGACAAAATAGAGTTCAGACTGACGTCGATTGCCTCCCACCCGGAATAGAATGCCTGCCCCTTGCTTGCCCCTGCACACGTTTCGCACAACCGATATCTTGAGGGGTCTAGGTTTCTAATTCCTTTCCACTCGCGACAATTACGGAACTCTGATATTGCAGGAATCCTGATCGTCTTTGAAGGAGTACAAGTCCGAAATGCGAGACAGGTTATCTGCCGTTAAATCGGACGGGCATCGTCCATCTCCTTTGGCTGAGCGCTCGACTTCGGACCCCTCTTCGTCGGGATCTCGAACACTCGTCCGCTTTCTGCTGCTGCGAATCGGCCTGTATCGGGGACTGGGATCCCTATTACCCATAGGATACACAGCGAACCGCCTCAGGTCCCAATAGCCAGGAGGGATCCAACATTGGATCTGATACCTCTCCTACAACGGAGTGGACCATCGGTTGTGAAGACTAGGACGGGGAGTGTGCTATCGAGAGGTTTCATCTTGAAGACGGATCATTATCCATCAGGTTCGCACTTTCGTCTTAGTCAGGGCTACCCAGATCTTAACGTCATTGATATTTGAGCGCAGGTAGGGCACTTGATTTGGATCTGAATGTCCATGGCGCACCCAATTTCAGAGCTCCAAGACTTGGCGGTCTCAATATCTTTGGTGCGGCCCAACCTCGGACACAAGGCTTGCGAGCGATTTTGTCTATCCTTCGTGCAAGGCCCAATACCCCGAATCCCACGCACGTGGTCTGGTTCTCTACTCGAGAGGAGCCTATCAGTACGCAATTCCAACTCTTTCTCTGATTACCGGATAGGAGCAGCATTGATTGACGGTTGTGTAGTTTATATATCAGGTCGGCCATTCGTATTAAGGGATGCATCAGAACCCAGGCGGACGCTCAAGATTTCGGATAGGGCAGAGAATCTGGAGGGAATTGAGCAGAGGTTGAAGACTGATATCCTCCAGGAAGCAGCTCGGTTTGTCCCACCTTACTGCCTTATAACTGGATTTCAGCCTAACTCCTGCCGTCGTTAGAAATGGTGGCCTGGTCCTCACGCATAATGAAGTTGGTGAGTCCCACAGCTCACTCTCAGGGCTAAGAATCCGGAAATCCGACGCTTTTCTTTGAAAGCCGCCGATAGTGGAGAAGGTGCGATCTTGCCCACATGGACGGCAGTTGACTCTGCGAACGTAAAGACTTCGAAGGAGCTTTGGGGCCAATATAAGGAAGAAGGATGGAATGTCGAAGTTGGTCCTTTCTCTCGCCTATATCTCTGCCCAACTGCTTACAGTCATCTCAACATTCTAGTATCACCGGTATGTCTAGCCAGGTTGCTTACCCGAAGGATGTCGATACTATATCATCCTCCCCCAGAATTCCAATCTCTCCCGAACGTCCCATCGAAGTCAGTCTCCAATTTCCTTCAAAATACCCATTACACCCTCTGCTTACTACTCCACCGCCTAGGACAACTACCTCGACGCCTACCTCCGCGTCATCAAGAACACTGACCCACTAGCCACAGCACTTGTGTTTTCTTGTGGTATGGGAGCCGTGCGCACCACCTTCGCTATGGTCGCTGCGAGTCTTGTGAGGAGAAAGCAGATTATCAAGAGTGGGATGGAAGATCCGTATGCCAAACGGGTTATAGGATTAGGCATGGTTCCGGGTGGGGGCTTGCCTTTGGGTGGGGCGAATGGGCACGCATCTGGGGTGACTACGGTATGTACCAACTAGTGTCTGGATTATGTTTAGTACTGACCTGATTTGGGATTTAGCCTACGAGGTCACCTGCTGGGTCTCCGGTGAAGCTTGTCGTTGTGTCAGGAGAGGCTGAGTGGCGAACTGATGGTTTTGATTGTAGGCTCCGGAATCGATGATTGCGCATGCGTTGGAGCAAGCGAGTGTTCAGCAGGATATGAATCGGTCGTTACTACGGCTTACCTATGTTATACAACAAAGTGCGGCTTCCTGACACCCTCATCTCCCTCCTTCGTCCTCAGCTTCACGGCCTTCTTTTCTTCATAATACTGATAATTCTAATATAGACCTCCATAATAGAGACTCTCAATCTGCTATCGAACTCCTCTTGGGTCAACCGACCTTATTGGAAAATCTGAGGAAAGGCCATATGGGCAACTACGGTGTGATCTTGAGCTTGTTGGGGTGTTTAGATGACGGGCTCGCGACGAAGAAATTAGTTGATAGGGTTATTGATTCTTGTGAGCATTCTGCGCATCATCTGGCTTTTGATGAATCTGAACATGGAGTGGAATGGAAAGGCGACCAGGTGACGAATTTAAGGGAGAGTATATTGACGCATCGAGTAAAATATTCGTTGACGAGCACCATGGATGAGACCACCAGAGAGGATTTCTTGACAAAGGCAGTCAGGTCATTGGAGAAATAGTACGTGCACTTTCTACTTGTTTCTTGGCGAATTTCTGAGGCTGAAAAGTGAATTCATGTCATTTTAGTTTCTTCGTCATCGCGTTCGCTAGTTATGTGGAAAGTCAGGATGATTTTCAGGAGACATTCTCGGATTGGTTGAGGGTATGTCTCTCGGATTCCTCGTCTTACCTTGGATGGTTACAAATATAATATTCCCAACCTTCAGGCTAGAACCGAGATATGGAAGTCAGTTTCTACTTCATCCTGTCACGTTGTTGGTCAATTCATAAAAGTCTCCAATCCGTAGTCAAGTTATGTTCTTGCGCAAGATCCACGGCTCTCGCCTAAACATCTTCGCCCCCGTCAATGATCTATCTTCGCTGTCCAAGACCGGAGCTGAGAGTCAGATTATGCTGCCCGGCCAACAGAATGACGTTGCTATTTCAGGAGGGCAGCTATTGGGAGATGAATACTCTGATCATGTCGTCCGAGTAAGTTGTTCAACTCTTCTTGACTTCCGAATCCTTGATGATAATCGCGCGAAAATTATCAGAACCGAAGTGGAATCATCCTACGTGAAGGGTCCGTATCCTGTTCTGTTTTCCACAGCTGCTACCGTACTTACTCCCACTTTCCAGTACACTCCTCAAATCAGACCAATGGCTCAGCGAATCCCAACACGTCGAACATGGTGTCCGAGGCGCCATTAATTTCCGAAATATTCCTGGAACAAATATCTACGCGCTTGGACAACCCACTGTTGAAGCAATCGACGAAGTTGTGGAGCGTGTAAGGAGCGCGCATCCAGAGGCGGATAGAATCATGTGGATTACGTTGAGGGAGGAGCCCATCGTGTATGTTAATGGGGCGCCATATTGTCTCAGAAGGGAGAGGTTCTCGTTACGCAATATGAAAGGTGGGTGGTGTTTACACTGTTTTGAGTTATGAATATGGGAACAACAACTTTTTATCTCTAGATTACGGCGGTATCTCAGCTTCTCGACTAGAGGTTTTGGAAGAGCGACTCCGGGATGATGTTGTCGCCGAGGTAGGCGCCTTTGGTGGGAGGTGAGTTTTTGTATAATAGCTCAACTCGATGACAATCTAACATGCGCTATTAAGGTTGTTGCTCCACTCAGAGACGTCAGACGGTTCGGTGATACCTATCTGGGAAGAAGTCCGCATGGACGACGTTTCAGACATGAAGGATGTCATGAGCTCATGTCGTGCCAGACACAGTCATAGCGGGCTCGAAGTCCACTATGCGAGGATACCAATCACCGCGGAACGTCCTCCGGACTTTTCAGACTTGAGCGAGTTGATCGACTTGGTCGTGAGGACTGATTCGACCAATACTCCCATTGTCCTCAATTGTCAACTTGGGAGAGGCCGAAGTACCATGACATCGGTTCGCACCTTTTCCCGTGGAAATGGATGATTTGCATGCTGATAGCGAGATGCGACCTAGATTATTCTTCTCTTGATCCAGCGATGGCTAGAGAACGGCCGATCGAGGAAACACGGCCCTCGAATGTTCATGAATAGATCTATGTCAACGAAATCCATTGGCCCAGAAGATGGAATTGACAGTCGTCACACCCGACGTTCTTCATACACTGTGATTAACAGTACGTGGCCATGGTCCCATGCGAAGTTTTGCGTTCACCACGCTCTTCAGATCTGCTACGTGTCATCCGCAAAGGTCCTGCTGTGAAAGGGGCTGTCGACGACGCCATTGACCAGTGCGACGAAGTCTTAAACCTGCGGGATTCAATTGACGACTGCCGTACCCGAGCAGAGCAGGCAACGGACGACAGGCAGCGCAGGGTCCTTGTTCAGAAAGGTCACTTCGTCGACCCTCGAGGTTTATTTTCTTTTTTAAACCCCTATTTGCCTAGGTCTACACAACCTGAGACGGTACTTCGAACTGGTCATCTTCCAAGCCTATCTTCAATCGATTGAACCTGACACAATGGAGTCATTTGAAACGTTCGAGAGTTTTGTCCAAAACCGCCCTGGTATATGCCATTATTCCAGCTTCATTGGGAGATATCCTCAACTAACTTGAAACAGTCATAAAGACGTTTGAGAAAGACTTCAACATCGACGAGAGCAAGATCTTGAAGCTTCTCCAGCGCGCGGATGTTCTAGAAGGCGTTGCCTTCCCCGATGAAGTCATGCAGGTCGTCACCAATCGAACAGGAACTATCCTTTCGGCTTCGACGATCCTGAAGAGTGACTTCTTCTCCAATCTTCAAAAGATGACGCTCCCCGAGTGCGTTCCCCATTACTCTACATTTATGCGCCAACGACGGATAGAGTTTTTCTGTTTTAGGCGAATAGATGGCTCGCCGAACTTCCGCAGGGTCCCCCTCGTACTTGGTCTCGTCTCCTCAAGCCATTCCCAAGGAGCCGACTTTGCCCCCGTGACTGGGACTGGAGCAAAGATGGTGTGCGGAAGGTGGTATTGTTTCTTCGGCGTTCCTGGCCAAGCAGAATGCTCATTTTCTTATTGGCAGTGGTATGCCGACTGTGCAAGGGTAATGCCGCAATCCTCGATCTACGCACGATCCTGGGGATGACACTTTCAACAGGTTAAGACGAGCTCTGTCTAGAGTTGGCGCTGGCCCTGAAGACCATAATATGGTCTTTTGGACATCTTTGCGAGAGGTGATCCTTGTCATGTGGACACGGACAACCTGCTGACCCTCCTCCACTCAGGAACCTGTCATCTATGTGCAGGGTCGTCCTCACGTTCTTCGACTTGTTGATCGTCCCCTAGAAAACGTCGAGTAGGTGAATCATCTTAGCTGCTGCACCTTATCTTATTCAGTTTTTATAGAGCCACCGGGGTTACTACAGCTATGGTCGAGGCGATGGAGGCGAGGTTCAAGAAGGACGTGGTCAAGGAAGTTCGGGCCGGCGATGGTAGGATCCTCCTCCACGATGAGGTGGAAGAAAGACCTGGCGTGTTTTCTCTGGTGCCAATATGGGAGACTGTGTCGGAAAGTGATATCATGACTCCCAGAGATGTATTCAATCTGATGGCTCAAGAAGGTTATCATGTGGGTCCCACCCCCGCTCTCTTGGCGACTTGAGCATTAACATTTTGAAACAGATTAATTACGACCGCGTGGCCATCGTAAGTGGACGTGAATTCGCTTTCGATCCAGCTCACCATACGGTCGCAGACGGACGAACAAGCCCCATTGCCTGATGCCCTCGACCAATTGTACAATCGTGTCAAGGAAGGGCTCTCGCAGGCAGGCGACTTTATCTTTAACTGCCAAATGGGACGCGGAAGGACAACCACAGGGATGGTGACTGCATGCCTAATTGCTACGACGACGAGCTGGACCAACCAAGCAAATGGTAATTCGGATGAAGAGGTTGGTTCCGAAGGCTATGATTCCATTGATGGCCCTTCAGAAGAAGAAGCGTATCTGCAAGGTGCGTGGTTTCTGCATGGTATTGCTGTGCCCGGTAATTACTGGCCAGCGCAGGGGAGTATAAGACCATATTGCAGCTTGTGGGAGTGCTATCGCACGGCAAGGTGGCGAAACGGCTCACCGATCACGCCATTGACTTGATGCAAGATGTGCAGAACCTCCGAAAGGCTGTTTACGAGTAAGTGTTTCCTTTCGAGGAATCTTCGGCCACTGACAAGCGTTTAATGTCCACAGCTATAAGCTCAAGGTTGACGCCTCTGAGAAAGGGAGTGCCAAGCAGCATAAACTATTGAACCTTGGAATCAATTACCTGTATGTCTGTTACTCTTCTCCGCATCGACGATATTGACCTGCAAACATGGAATAGATATCGATACGGCGCCCTGATCGCCTTCGCCAACTACCTCATTGAGAGGAGAGAAGGATCGGACCAAGAAGTTAGCTTTCCAAACTGGCTTCGTGAGCATAGGGAGATCACCAAGCTTCTGGAGAGAAGATCATTAGATTGAGAGCTGTAAGGATATCACGATGCTGTATCTTGTTCTATGCCTCGACTCTGAGAGGTTATCACATTTTGGATCGTTGGGGGAGGCACGAGGGAGTAGAGGTTCGCACCTCTTCGACCTTTCAATTCAGGCAGGTCCGCGTGGTCCTCCAGTGAAACAGATTCTGGAAATGCAGGGGCGAAATTTAGGTGTCCGTTTAGGATTGCCGTGAACGTGGCGCGGGAAGATCAGGACTACATATCGAGCCGCAGATTGGGATCTGGCGGTTCGTAAGCACTCCGCATCGACGCAGTCGTTTGACGGTGAAATGCTCCTTCGCCTCCGACAACGTGGTCGCAAGCTTTAGAAAGCCCTCCCCTGCAACTCGACCCCTCCCTTCGCTTTTATTGTGAGATTCTACACCTCGTGTACGAGGCTGGGCCACTTGCGTTCAGTGCGTTTACATCGCAATCAAGTCATAACCTCTCCAGCGTCTGACTTTTCACAGTGTGCATCAGCTCTAGGCTCCCCGTTGTTGCTTTAATAACAACTTGACCCCTTTGTCCGTAGACTAGTCCCCCACCTTCCCGTCAACTTCTTGGTCCGAGTCGAGCTTCGTTACACTGTCGGCTCAACTTCACACGCCTGAAATGTTCAGCTCCCCCTACCTTGGAGGCCCAATCGAGATCAAGGAGGTCAGACAAGAAGCCGCCGGGATGTATCCCAACCATCTCATCTCACGGTCTCACTACCCGCGAAACTTATGGCCTCAAAATCTAAGCGGGGGAGATGTACCTCTGCATGGTCACCCCTCAATAGGTCGTCCCACACCCTTCACACATGGTCAGTTTACGGGTCAATGTATCCGTGCGGAACTCCACGAAATCCAGCAGCCTGAGCTGGGTCGGAAGTACGTGTTGATTATATGCCTTGGTGATTTCACCCCTCACATCTATTTCAAATAGGTATGCCGTCAAAGATCGGCGGCCACTCGAACCCCCTCCTGTTGTACAGGCCAAACTCTTTCGGGTGTTGCATGCCGAGACGCCCCATCAGTTTGAAGAAGAGATCGTTAACTTGGAGTTAGTTCTCTACTGTGGAGTCAAGTTGATATCATGCTGATTCGCATTTTAGCGATGTGGTCGAGTCTGGACTGATTTGCCATGTTGACCTCTTCCCGGTTCCCTCTTTAAGTGGTGCTCCGACCACTACTGGCTCTCCCGTTTCTGGGATCGTAGCATCCTCTGGCGACCATAAAATCAAAGAGGCGGACAAATGCACCTCGGTGCTTGCGGGGGAGACTTTTGTTCATGCTGCAAGGCTTGATTACAAAGGCGCCAATGTTTTGTTTTTTGTTTTCCCTGTAAGCAAGTTCTTCAGCTCTTCTTCGCTTCTCCCTACCGTACCCCATGCTGATCAAATGTTTAGGATATCTCTGTCAGATCGGAGGGGATATTCGTTCTTCGCTATCGCTTCTTTGATATCACGTCTCCCATATCAGCGGGAACGCATCCCATTCTCGGGGAATGTTACGGTGGAACCTTTCGGGTTTACTCCACGAAGGATTTCCCTGGTTTGCCCCCCTCTACCGATTTGACGAAGGTGAATTTTCTCCTCGCTCTATTCAGTCTCGTTCTGATCTTGCTTTCCCCACCGTGGTTCGTTGCCTTTATTTCAAAATATTTCAAATCGAACTCGCAGCACATCTCGAGATATGGCATTCGCTTAAACGTTCGCGAACGGAAACGAATACGTAGGAAAAAGCCAAATTCGACTCGTACTTCGACCATCACTGTTGCAGCATATCCCGTAGACGGCCAAAATATGAACCTCATGGAATACGGGCGCGACGACATGGGGGACTATGACTCGGATAGCGAAGGCGAGTAGGCACTGCAGACCTCCGTCCCCGATTTTCGCGACCATGGGGACGAGGTTTATATCGCCCTTTGAGGACATTAGTGAACTGAACACGGGACAAGATCTTGTTGTTAACTTTTCTCCGCGAGACGAGACGTGGTGGAGGCGTTACACGGAACCCTGAAGGAGAGAACGTTCTTTGGTAAATCCGGTAGCCCATCGGACAGTCCGGAACATTATGTGCGGTATGCATCGCAGATATACGGTGTTGCGTTGCATGCGATATTTTGATACCACAGGGTACATATTCACGAGGATGTACCCCGATATTATGAATCTGTACTCCATGTGATACGTCCCTTCGGTCACGACGCTAGGTTCGATAATGGGATGGCCAGCTCTCCCCGATAAGTAGCACATCAGAACTGACGAGCAGGACTCCGTGTGCATCAACACGCTTATTCCCTGGAAACCCCCAGAAGCAGTGACGAAGTAAGAACTGCGGAACAAGATCAAGGGACAAGAGCTAACGGGGGAAAGACGGCTGAAGGCGTATTAATACATAGTCGGGAGGTTGTTCGTTCCGATGCGATAGATTCTCAAGGAGGTGATGGGTTCTGAAACCAGCTTCCACATCAATCTGACTGTTCATTGCACAGTGGCCAATTGGCACTTTTCCATCAGAGCCCGTATGACCTCTCAAACCAATGGAAGCACAGATTGGTGGAGAGGATCCTTGGAGTAGGATCGTCATGAAGGTGTGTGCATTCCACACAAACCAATCAAGCCGTACATGCCTTGATAGGCTCCTCGGAGACAATGTGGTTGGATTCATTTAGAAGGGAGCGTCATCGTTCGACACTGTGTAGCTGTAAAGGGGGCCGTAGTTGGTTCTGGCTCGGAGGAATATGCCACTTCCCTGGAACAAATTTAGAGTACCCAAGGGCCAAGGCCCCGGCTAGAGGCCCGATAAGCATCGACGAGACTTGGCCTGAGTGACGGTTGCCAAGTCTCAATTTTTTTCCAGTGTGAACGGGGCAGGAAAAGGAGAACATCACAGGATACAGTTGGGCTACAGGCTGTCGTGAGGACAGAATTGGTGCCATTATTGGAGAAATTGTGAGAGATGGACGCAGAGAAAGCGCCGGCTGTGATTTCCCGAAATGGGTAGGATATGGCGTGGTAACAACAACTGCGCGACCGGGTGGCTTCACCGCCCCCAATCAGTTCCTTTGATTTACTTTTTCTCTTCGATAATTCTTTCTTTCTTCTCTCTACGCTGGTGTCGACGCCTCAGACATTGCCGAGCAGAGCCTGGCACGATACGGCACTTGACTTTTAATAATCCATTCGACACTTACAGTGGAACTCGACCAGGATGTCCAAGGGGTTGACAGCGACTCGATGTCTCCTGCTCCTCGCCGCAGTTTCTGCCATCCTGCTCTTTTCTCTCGTGCCCAGATATGAGCTGCTGCAGGAGGAATCAAAAGCTCGAGTCTTTCCGCGTCAACTACCGTCCAATGTACTTTCCCCACCCGCAGGAGGAGGCGGTGCGTCTGCACCTAGTTCTCCTGCAACCACACCCACAACGGCCGCTACCACCCCAACTACGTCGGCCCCGACGACTCCGACAACAACATCGGCAGCAGCACCACCGACCACTACGACTTCTGCCCCACCTTCAACCACCTCATCAGCTCCTCCGACCACCAGTGCTCCCCCTACGTCGCAACCACCGACGACCTCCTTCACACCCACTGTAGTGCCTGTTACTTCGAACGTCGTCACAACCAACTCGGATGGTCAAACCATCACAGATGTTGTCACAGCATCTCAGACGCTCACTTCAGCGCCAAGCGCTTCGACTACCGCTGCTCCCCCTCCCGCCAGCACCGGCCTTAGTACCTCTACCATCGTCGGTATGTCAGTGGCAGGTGGCGTGGCAGTTCTGGGCATCGTAGCCTTCTTCGTCTGGAAATTCACACGCAAACGGTTTGATGATGAATTCGACGACAGTAAGATACACACTTTCCCATATCGTTGATGTTTCTGATGATTATACGTTGTACGGCGAGCAGGCGAAGCCATTAAGTGGCCAGAACTGAATAACCACGGTGCCACAGCGCCCCCTACCACAGCTGGTCGTGCCCTTGGCACTGACACCCCGTCCGATACCTCCCTCTCACGAGCTAATAGCGGCAATGCCGCTGGAGTCCCCGCCCCTGGTTATGCCAATTCAATCGCGGCTTCATCGACCGCCGATCTTTATCCACCACCACACGATCCTTACGCTGTTCCTCCCCTCCCCCATATGAATCCTAACCAACCGTACCGGGATGATCCTGCCATGTACGAACCCGGCTACTACGATCCCTATCGTGGACCTATCCCCCAGACATTCAACGATACCGCGAGTGAGCACGGAGCCGAGGCGATCCCTATGACACAGTTGGGCGGTGTTCCAGGTGCTGCTGCGAGATCCAGGAGTCCAGGTCCCCAAGCTGGGTTCGATATGGGTGGTAGAAACTCTCCTTCATTGGCTGGTCGAAGGTCCCCTGGTCCTCAGGCGGCATATGGATACGGTGACCCTGCTGCTGTAGGAGGCGGTTACGGACCTGGTGGGGTGGTGGACAATAGAGCGAGAAGTCCCGGACCTGGTGTAGGTTTGGGTATGGGTGGACCCGCTGCTGGCAGACGGTCTCCTGGTCCTCAAGCGGCTTACGATACTGGCTACGGCCCGCGGTAGCTTTCTGGAATCTAAGCAGGAACGATGCGAACCGAGCTTGGGAGTGATTCATTAGGAATAGTTGATGGTGAATCTCGTGAGGAGTAGTTTGCGCTGTTCATTCAGACATTCTTTTCATGCATTCATTCATTTGTCCATGACAGAAGAGAACTCGTCCAGTGCCCTAGATATCCGGGATAATCCGAAGAGCATACATACCACACCTTTGTTTGCCTTTGTCAAAATCGCCCAGCCGCCATTCTTCATTCCTTTTGTTTACTCTCCTCTCTTCGCATCGTATCGACCCATCTCCTCATTTTGAGATCATGTTTTCCTTGCTTTGCAATTTTCTTTTGTTTTACAATCCAGCATTGGTACATTCACCACAATTCATCCTGCAGCCCCAAGGACCTTGTTCGTTCTCTTTCCCTCGCTGGCGGTTGACGAGGACTATAATAACATATACGAAGATCCCTCGTAGAACAATAATCATCTGCTTGTAAAAATCAAATTCATAGGATGTCGAGTGTCACTAAGCTACAATGGTACTCGGAAGATGCAAGGGACGAGCAAGAAACAATTGTGGAAATGACCACCGTCGAGACACTTAGTTCTCCTCCACCAACTGGCCCACGCGCAGAATGATGTTCGTCGCCAACGCTGCAAACAATACGACGCACAAGATAGTGGGGCCGTACTTGTCGTAATACAATCCTTCAGCACTATGTGACTTCAACTTCCGAGTCCTGTAGACAAAGATGACCGCAGAGTATGCGATGGCAAGCAGTGCAGAGAGAGTGAATAAGCCGGCGCTGATAATCCCTTCAACATCATCGGGCTCGACGAAGTTCAAGAGGGTTGTCGCAATAGTTCCGATAACAACAGCAAAATTCAACCATTTCTGGAGAAAGCAAATTGCTGAGGATTCAACTTGAGTTGGGGTGGATGACAAAACTCACGAGGAATGTTCTCTCGGAAGCAAAATACACCTTGGGTTCGACTCGAACTGGGACAGCGATCCGCTTCCCTGTGGGTGCCACCCAGTCACGAACCAGTATCCGATCTCCATTCGGGGCAGGCTGATCTTGGGCGTGCTCTTCCTCCTCATCTTCCAAGGCACTCTCTCCAAGCCCACGTTCGACCTCCCTAACCTTCCTGAGTCTTTCTCGGAAAGTTTCGTCAAATGCTGTCGAGGGCGCCAGCGGGTCGATTGAAAGCCCCCGAGGCTTGTCTGGTTCTTCTGCTTTCCCAGAAGCCCTCCGACCTCGTAGGAACGGAGTCCGCTCATCCACGAATTCCTCTTCGGCGTAAACTTGCGGAGGGGGAGGAGGAGCACGGTCTCGTTCCTTCAACATTCTCTCTCTGTAGGCCACCGCCTCCTCCACTTGTGCGCGAGTCAAACCGGTTCGTTTGCCTTCATCCTTGGCAGGCGCTCGATCCATCTCTTCATCTTCCTCTCCTTCAGATACAGGTTCATTATATGCACGAGTGGGCGATTCGACTTCGGGGCTGCCCATTCCGGAAGACTCTTGGCGGTCCGAGGTACCCTTTGATGATGGGTGGGACGGGCGTTCGAAAGCAACAGCGCCGGTGGTGTCGGGCTTCAATATATCGACTTCCACTGGGAAAAAGTCAGAACCGGAGTGCTTGGTAGCAATCGAAGTAACATACTCTGCGGCAACCAGAAGGGTACCAAGTCAACGCGCTCGGGGAGCAGGGTCGCGCATCCGTGAATAAATTTACTAGGGCAGATATTAATGTCCAGTCGAAATGAATGGACCTCGATACTCACCTGAACTTGGGTACCGCCTCCACAAGATGAGATTGAACGAGGTCAGTGACCCATTGGGGAGGTTCTTGTCCATACTGAGTCTGCAATTTAACCTCCAACACGCCATACCTAAGATGGGGAGTTAGGACACTGTCGACGAATGTGGTATGCAGATTCTACGTACTTGAACAGTTCCTTGTCTTCCGGGGGTAGTTGATGGAATGGATGGTCGATTCCGATATCTGTTCGACGCCAATTACTCCCGGAACGGACCTTCCGATCCCAGTTATCCTCGCGTATCATTGTCAGCTCCGTATCGAGTGATATCCGTACTCGAGCGTCACCAGGAAGTTGGAAAGCGGTTCGATTATAGAAAGTCCTCATGACTAAAAAGGGTACACCAAGTTAGATGATGAAAGGATTGAGCGTTGTAGCAAACCAACCAGGTTGTAACTTCTTCGTCAAGATTGAATACTGAATCTCATTCGCCAACTGTATCATCCCATCAACCTCCTGCTGCGTCTTTTTGCCTTTCGTAACCAAAGCTTGGAATTCATCGTCCATGATATACTCGCCACGCAAGAAGGCGTTAACTTTATCTTCTTTAATTGGGAAGCGGGCTTTGACGGACTTTTCACCGGTCCAATCTTCTCGATGTGTTTTACGCTCGACGAATATCTACGGCAGGGAGCGATTAGGATAGGTGGGTGGGTGTGGATGGATCTTGGTGAAAGAGTGCGAAGGAGGTGGGGCGGTGCTTACGGTCTTGACGTCGACGTCGCCATACCAGCGAAGACGAACGGCTTCGGCACCTTCTGTCTTCTCCAATCGGCCAAGGTATAGTTCAAGGTCTTCATTATCGAAATAGATCGAGGTGATAGCTAGGAGGCACAAATATCTTTCGTCAGCATCTCGGGGCGGAGCTGAACTAAGAAGACTTACCTGCGTCCTTCTGCTCAAATTCCTTATCAGGGTTGAACACTAAAAGGAAGGGGATCAGCTCGCGAAATTGAAGCTATTGGATCCTCCGACCTAGCACAGGCAAATATCGCAGAATAGCCAGCTTCAAGTGGACGAGGTTATCTGGATGAACCTAGCGCATACAATCAGATATTCAGAAAACCCTCGTAAGAGATGTGGAAAGACGAGAGAGATACCCAATACTTTGTCGTTTGGCGGACAAATGCGCTTTGACTGCCTCCGGCCATGGAGTCACCCTTGATAGGGTGTCCTTTGGTTCGAACGAGATCATAAAGTTTGGATAACTTGACTATCAGGGCGTCCCAGTTATATTTGTAAAAGGGTCGTTTCTCCAGGTAGTCTTGGATGAAGGAGGGTTTCAATGGTAATCCTGTTTGTTTCTGGCGGAGGTAGTGGGATGGAAATGTGAGTAGAATTCAATCATTAGTGAGGAATTAAAGCTCACATCATGTTTCTATTTCAGGGGAAATAGTGAGAGACCCAATGTATCAGATAAAAGGGACCCGATAACATTCCGGTCAACGAACCTTGAGAATCTTCATGAAACCTGTTATATTCAATTTGGTGTACAAAGCCAGGTCATGTACATCGGCAACGAGTGTGGCGACCTCTTCTTCCAGGTCATGGAATTGATCCTCGAGTGCGTCGAGAGACTTGGTCTCGTCGGCCTCGTCGTCCGTATCCTCATCGTCAGAGCCAGCGTCTTGCACCAGGGTTTCTCGACGCTGTGCCTCCGGATCCGTATGGTCACCATTCGTTTGTTCGTGGGCTTCGTCAGATTGCTCTTCGACTACAAGACGCTTCACAGCTTTCTCGGCGTCCCGGATGCGACGGGATAGCTCCGAAGTCTATGAGATGGCGAGGTGAGTTGATATACGAGGGATAGAGATAAATCTGACCTTTTGCTTTTGAAAGTCGTGAACTTTATCCAGCTCACTTTCGAGCATTTGGGTGAACTCGGACTCGTCCTTGTCATTCCAATTGTGTGACGTAGTTCGGTCCTGTGGCCGATAAGGTGAGCTGAGTCCATTTCGCAAAAAGAGCTCTATGCACCTTCAGTTCCCGTTTCAATCTGTTGTAGTCGATATAAAACGGCCTCCATTCGCTGTACAAGTCGGTCTAACGAGAGAAATATGATAGTGAGATGTCAGGTCGACCCCTAAACAACGCGACAATGGGACAGGACTGACGGTGATTTTCTTGCCAAATTTCATGATGATTGACGCTGGATGGGGCGAAGAGAGCAGAAATTAGCGCGAAGATCACGCATATTTAGTGAACCAGTCACGGAAGCAAGTCGGACCAATGAGACGTACAGTAGCAGACACGTTCGTAATGATTGATGGCCGGAGAAGTTTAGAGGTCGAGCCTGTCCACGTGGCATCACAGCCACCATGCTTCTTCTACTTGACCCGTTGTATCGTTGAATTTATTCTCCAGATCAAGTGTCGGCCTCACCCCCGATACCAACCCTATAACATCTTCGCTATGCTCGTAACTAATTTGTGATATATCTCAGCACAATCCTTGCTCCTCGTCCCGTCTGTACTGCTTCCCATCCTTCAGATACCGCAGCTGTGGGAAACCAACTGCCGTCACACACCGACCATCGCAAATTCGACAGGATGCAATTTTTGTCGTCGCTGTAAGTTGGCTGTAGTCAGGCCGCCTCCGGCTGGGAAGTCGATCCACCCGGTGACCGCGAAGAATGGACCAGTGACTTCCGGGCGAAATCGAAGAGCACATCATGTACACACATGTTTCCATAATGATGTCGCCTTGGACGTGTCAGAAATAGGCTTGGCAGCACTCTGCCAAGCATTGCAGAGAACTTATGCCGTGTAGCCTTCATCTCTTCCAAATGGTTTCATAAGCTGTCATTCTGTATCCGTGCACGACTCTCCCAATATCTGCGCTTTGAAGGCGCACAGGCACGTTCGTGGAGAAAGACTCGGGTGCTGTAGCGTCCTGGACATCAGCGTCGGAAGTAATCATGACATCCACCGTCGCACTGTCGCTCGCCTACTACTGCTCAGGACATGGTGAGCGACCAACTCACAACTCGAGCACAGCAACGACGATTAACGTGAGGTTGTTATGAGGTTATGGCCACGCAACGCGCGTTTCTGCATTTGCCTGCCACCTTCTCAGACTTGAACCTCCCAATCGCGCGCAAGTCTGCATTATATCTTCCGCACCGAGACATGTCTTTGCAGATAGCATTGCCTTGGGAGCGACGTATAGATTCGCTGACATCGATCCTGTGATTGTTCAACCACTCGCGTGAGTGACTCTACACACCGTGGCACTGCAGTGATTGAAGCCGGTGATCTTCAGTCCGCCTAACAACGCTCACATGTTTGCTCTTTACGATAGATATTGCGTCGATCGCAAGCAAAGTGTCGAAGTCCTCAAGACATTCCTCGCACAGAAAGACACCAAGATTTCAGAAGAAGCCGAGTGGTTGAACAGCAACCACATAGATTGTGTCCTCAGCGATGCCGCTTTTCTCGGATGGTACTCCATCTCCTCCCATTGCTATGCATCCATCCAATCTCACGTTATCGCAACAACTCCCCCACAGTTTAGCCGCCCACGCAGCTAACCTCCCATCGATCCTAATCACAAACTTCACCTTCGACTCCGTCTACAGCTACCTCTCCACACCTCTCTTCGACCACCCACCAACACCTCACCTCCTGCCACCTCCCTCTCCATACCTCGAAGCCCTGAATTCTACACACGACGTTCCCATCCCTTTAGAAGATCTGGACCCGCTAGTCTCTCAGCTCTATGAAGGTTATAGATGCGCGGACTTGCTACTTCGACTTCCAGGAGCCATTCCTATACCTTCCTTCGCGGTGGAGCCAAAGTTACCTTCCGTAGACTGGGTCGGTCTGGAAACTCGGAATTTCTTGCCGGAGATTGTTCGACAGCTTGCTCAACTGCCTGATTCCCTTGAGCTGCTTCCTCCGGTACCTTACCCTTCACCATCCCAACACGCCAAGAATTCTCCCAAATCTGCTCCACCTAAACCTCACCGAAGGTCTATCCATCCTGCTCCTCTCCTAGTCCGTCTACCAAACCCACCGATCTACTCTCCTGCTGGTAGGACTCGACTGCTTGATTCGATCGGTGTGCCATCGGATTTTCAAGACCCGGAGAAAACCAAGATTCTCATCGTATCTTTTGGAGGACAAGTTTTCAAGAAACCGAAGAGTCGATCTCCAAGTGTGGGAAATACTCCTGGTCGACAAAGTCCTGTTCTTCAGTTAAGCTCCGATGGAAATCAGGAGGGGAATCTAGCTTCTCTGGCACCACCACCACCACCTCCACTTCAGGACAGTGGTAGACGGCTGAACCACCAGCTTAATGATCTGGATCGTAGACTCGAAGATTTGGATCGCGTACCATGCACCCATAACAACTCAAGAAACCGATCATCACCAATGCATCCACTAGCTACTCCATCTCATCTTTGGATCCCAGGCGCACCTCCAGCATCCAAACCTACATCCCCAACCCTACCAACATCTCCAACTTTCAATTCTCTTAGCCCCTCCATCCCATCTTCATTTAATGCTGTGACTATCCCACCTACACCTCCTACCGGCCAAACATTTGAACCACCTCCCATTTCCCAGATAGATGGAGGAGGTGAGGAAGTGATGGTGAAGTTGTTACCGGATTCGTCGTGGATTGCGGTTGTGTGTGGTGTGTCGAAAGATTGGGGAAGGGAGGATGGGGAGGAACTTCCTTTGATTATGAATGATCGGGGTGGAATACTGAAGCCTGAAAGTATCCTGGTAGGGATATGGAACTGTGTCAGAGTGCGTGGATTCTTGTACCCCATTCGTTTATGGTGCGCCTTAGTTTTCATTGACCCACTTGACGACCTGCTAAATTTTCGCGTCTAGTATCACGCCCCTTGTTTACTGAGGAACATGGGTTGCGCCTCCTTCTCGACCGATGTGGTGTGGGAGTCGAGTTGCCTCGAGCATCGTACGAAGCGGGTGATTGGGCGAGTGCTGTAGAGGAGGCATGGGTACTGGGCAGGAAAGCGAAGGCGATGAAGAGGCTTCGGGGAATGCGGGATATAACTGCGAGAATGAAGGAGGGCGAGGAGATGGCCAAGGGAGTTGTGGATTGGGTTGGGGAGTGGTACAGTTCAGTAATGATGGGATGATGAGATGTAGAGAGCACTAAGTTTTGTACCTTACCGAATATGGCAAGCTCAGTATGGCCGTCCCCGACTCCCGAGATCCGAACCGCTTATTTCGCGTAGGACTTCCTCTGACGTGACTCTGAACCACCGCATCCACTCACCTCCGTGTGTCTTTTCCTCAAATATCTCTCCAAATGTCACCACCATCATCAACTCCGATGGATATTTCTAGCCCTCCCTCATCTCCTCGTCCTGTTCCAGGAATATCTGGTTCACCTAGCCCCGCTCCGATCCACTTTTCTGGAACGCCAGATCTTAGAGCGCTTCGCGCTGGTTATGCTGGAACGCCTCCTCTGCCTAACATACCACCTCGAAGTTCTGCTGGGACACCAAGACTAGGATATGCAAGTATTGGTCGGACAGGGTCTCCTGCGCTTTCCCACAAACCATCAGGCTTGCCCTCCACGCCTCGCGTATCCCCCGGGATCGCTGGCTTTTCAGCATCCCCTCCCAACCCAATATCTGTTGGCGGTTTGAGTGCCAGCAGACCTGGAGTGACTGACTCGCCTGCACCGTCAGAACCACCGAATTTGGATGACTTGCCTGATGAAGAGAAGGCCAAGATTCTCAGGAAACATTTGGTTTCGAGAGAGGAACGACAGAGGCAGCAGGGAGATGATGAGACGTCGGTGACTGCTGGTCCTTCGAATGGGAAGGGAAAGGATAATGGGTCAGACTTTGAGACGTCCCGACGATCTTCCATGGCCCTTCGTAGAGAGGACACGAATCCGTTCCCCGTTCCCTACGAGGCGCCAGGCGCGGATGTAACGTGGGTTATTTCTTGTTTGATTTGTGTGAAGTGACACTTAATCATATTTGGTAGTCATGATATCTACAAGTGGCATGCGGATCGTCGAAGACAGGCTGCTCGACCTCGAGCAGCTTCGTTCGCGGGTTCGTCAACTGCACCGGACCCTGCTTTTCAGCGGATTCATGAACCTGGTGGCTTCAGGCGGAACTATGTCCTACTCAAGGCCGATCAGGACGGTGTCGAACATCCAAGGATCATCAGGAGTTTCATCGACTTTTTGTATGTCTTTGGCCATTTCGTGAGTATCAGATTGTACACTTTGGTGGCGCCTGTGTTTAACCATGACGTCTTCATAGGCGGGTGAAGATCTTGAGGAAGAAGACGAAGAGGAGGAGGAGGAGGAAGACGAAGAGATCTTACCCGGCACGCATCGACCCAAGTTCGGTCCCTCCATCGAACAACGAATTGAAGATGGAACCCTGGTTGCAACTCGGATTGAACCTGAAGCTTTGACGAAAGCCGTCCATGAACACACCCCGCTCCTAGATCACGGAAAGCGTGCATCAAGACGTTCGCGCTCGCGAAGGAGGTTGTCTGGTGCGGAATCACATGGCGATGCCAGTGTCACTGAGGCTGTTCTGATGGTTCGGCATCATCGCTCTCCCGTTCTATATGTCGCTAATAGTCTCGTCCTGTAGCTGCTCAAATCGTTTGTTGGAACTGGTGTTCTTTTCCTTGGTAAAGCGTGCGTATTCTTCATATATTCTGCTTTGATATGCTGATATCTTCTCCAGCTTCATGAATGGAGGCATTTTGTTCTCCACAATCGTGATCGTCGTGATCGCCCTGATATCGTTGTATTCGTTCCTGCTTCTGGTGAGGACAAAGTTCGTCGTGCCAGGAAGTTTCGGAGGTGAGCGTCGAATTTATTTTGTATCGCCTGGACCAATGTTGATGTTTTGATAGACATCGGTGGAGAGTTGTATGGTCCATGGCTACGTTATGCCATCTTGACTTCAATCGTGATATCCCAACTTGGTTTCGTCGCCGCCTACACGATCTTTGTTTCCGAGAATCTTCAGGTACTGTATATCCCCTCCCCTACCTTCTCCACCTGATTAACGTGCGACGCTTAGGCCTTCGTCCTCGCCGTGTCCAAATGCTCGACGTTGATCCCGGTACCATACTTCATCTTAATGCAACTAATCATCTTCCTCCCTCTCGCACTCATTCGGAACCTGGCGAAATTGAGCACTACTGCTCTCATTGCCGATGCGTTCATTGTCGCTGGGTTGGTCTACATCTTTGGGAGCGAGGGTGCTATTATTGCGAAACAGGGTGTTGCAAAGGTGGAGATGTTCAACCCCAGGGACTTTCCGTTGTTTATTGGGTGTGTATATCGCGTCGATCCGGAGTCTAGGAGACAGTTTGATAGTTTCTTCATCTTAGAACTGCTGTGTTCTCGTTTGAGGGCATTGGTTTGGTGCGTACTGGAACTCTTCATGAGAGCTGTCCTGATATGAACCATCGCTACAGGTCATTCCCATTACCGATGCTATGAAAGAACCCCATAAATTCCCTGCGGTATTGACTGGTGTCATGCTTGGACTGATGGGTGAGTATCAACCATCTTGAAGGAGCCCTTGAACTCATCGCCTTTGTTACCCAGTTCTTTTCGGGGGATCTGGTATCTTGGCATACGCAACTTTCGGGGCCAACATCCAAACCGTAGTTATCAAGAACTTGGATTCTGAGAGCAAGCTCGTTCAAGCTGTACGTCCAAGTGCCCTCTTGTCTGAAGTGTGCCTTCATTGACTCGGCGTTTCAACCTTCAGGTCCAATTCCTCTATTCTCTCGCCATCCTTCTCTCTGTACCCCTTCAACTCTTCCCGGCCGTCCGCATCATGGAGAACGGTTTGTTCACCAGCAGTGGAAAAGCTGACATGAAAGTCAAGTGGCAGAAGAATATTTTCAGGTTCCTCGTGGTCATGTTTTGCACGGTGGTGAGCTGGTTGGGCGCGTCGGATCTTGACAAGTTTGTAGCTTTCATTGGAAGCTTCGCTTGGTAAGTGGCCACTCCTATTGTTCCGATACAATCTATTCTAATTGTTCGTCTGTCACTAGTGTACCTCTTTGCTATGTGTACCCGGCAATGTTACATTACAAGATCGCTCGCACCAGGAAGCAAAGAATCGCCGATATTACGTTGATGATCTTTGGTCTTGTAGCCGCGGTGTATACTACTGTCCAAACCATTAGGGTAAGCTGCCGGGTTATCATGCGCGAGTTGACAGTGCTGATGCATGATTCGCAGTTGATGGTCGCTCCTGAGGACGGCGGGTCATCGCCAGGTTCTTGCGAAGGGACTCCTGCTGGTGGAGGGCGCTAAACGATGAATGCTCTTGGAGGGTAAAGCTATCCTTGCTGTGTTCACTGTTTTACTGCTGAGGCGGCAGTCTCACCTCTCATTTCATCTGTATATCATTCATTGTACCCAATAGGCGTTGCATACCTCGCATCTATGTTTTGTTTTAGAGATATCATACTTGTCATTTTGTTTACACAACACGTTACGCTGTTATTCCAAGTCTTTCCGATGGTCGCCCTATAGTCCATCTCGGCGTTCTATTTCGTGTGTGCTCAAGTATGGGATAGTCTACCACAGCCACTGTGCCTGTGTCCCTTGGGAGGGGTTGTGCCCGGACCAATACGTGGTAGAAAGTTAGTTCGCAAATGTATCAGGATAGATTACAAGGAGAAATCCGCAAACTGAGGAGCCGACCCGATTCTTGATTCGGAGGCAAGGAGGGTGGATTGCTTCCTCGTACGGCGTCGAGGTTACTGAGGGCGGGTAAGGGCGATCGAGGTGAGTGAAGACCCGGGGGTGGCGGACTTGTGACCAACGCACCTTTTGAACACTTGAACACCTGCTTCCTTCCAAAACTTGATAACGCAGCATTCCCAACCAGCCCAATGTCATCGGCGGGTATACGCCCGCCCCTCTTTATCGTTCGGTATCATACTTGCCAGTTCTGTGGACGACTCCTGCCCACTGTTTCGGAGCTGATGGATAAATACATAGAGGGGTCGGGGCCGTTGCCTAGTTTGGGCAATTGGCGAAGCGGTTCTTGAGTGGATGGCCTGACTTTACCGTGATAGGTGCCCTTGCATTGCGCAACATTTTCTTCCGTGTGCTCCCCATTGGCGGTGATGAGGAGAGCCGCAGGGTTACGGATTGGTCTAGCGCCGCCACGCTGGCATTTTCTGTCTCCAGGTGTCTCCACCAGTTCCACTCCACAAGAAAGCAGTACCCGTTGGGCGCTGGCTTCTTGCCTTGTTCGTCCTTCATTTGAAGTCTTCACGTCAAGAAAGACGGTTCTTTTGATCCGTTGCCTGCTTGTGATCGGTCGGCGCCGTCTTTGTTTCCCGTTTAATTCAAGCTCTGCGCCACCGCTAGGCTTTGTCTTGTCTTTTTTCTTCATATACCCCACTCTGCTTTCACTCTAGACGCTCTTCCCCCTGGCCTTACGACATGCTTGAGGAGGAGTATTCCCAAGAAGCTCTCCAGCAGCACTACAACAACTCACTCAATCGCGTCGCCAACTGGATCGACGCTCAGAACAAGTACGCGAATCGCACAACGATATCAACAATCTCATCATTCGAGTCCCCGGGCGAGCGCTTTACTGGTCTGCATATCTTCCTTTTTCTTGCCCGTTTGTCATGATGGAATGACCAACAACACCAGACGCTACTTCAAGGCCAAGTCTTTTGCGATCGTCTTTGGCACCCGAATCATCGCCACGTACATCGTCCGCTTCCAAAGTCCAGCGTGTACTATCGCAAAGTTCGGCTTCTCAGACTCAGGGTGGCCCATCACCAGTACCCAGTCGTCCTATTGCCGTGCCTCGGACACAGCCCATTCCCCGGGACCGGGGGAGTTCGGCCAGTCAACCATCCGCCCTTGATCAGTCTGGGGGATCTCTTCGTCCATCTCGCGATGCATCCCGAAGAGTGTCTCCTCTAGCTTCCTCCTCTGATAGAGAGAAGCCTCTCCCCTCCGTGCGTATCTTTCCGTTTCGATATCTCCGTTAGCCCCTCACTGAAATTCCTATTGATGGACCAGATCCCCCGCGCTCCATCTCGCGCCCGAGGATCAGTTAACGAAGACGGCGTCCACATCTTTCGGTCAGCGGAGATCGCCGCCACAGTGAAGGATGAAGAACTATGTAATCCATGTAGCAGAGGTCCTCACTCAATGCCCTGTGCTCACACTGCCAACGGGATAGAAGTGCAAGTGTGCTCCGTAGGGAGGACAGCGTCGTTATCGAGGAGGGATAAGGAGAAGGATCGGCGTGGTGCTCTGACTGGTACTCGAGAGCAAGGGGGAAGGAGGAGAAGGGCGAGTGAGAGTAGGAAATGAGGCTGAGGCGTTGCATTGTCTCCGATAAGTTATCTATTTGCCGCTTCTTTCATATCATTGGCATCTTGCATTATTTTTTCGGGCATATTACAATATTTATCTCAGGATCCGCGATCCTGCATCTCGTACACTCGTCCATTTCTGGGTAATGCTGTAGATTCTTCCAAATGTTGTACAATCTCTACACGGACGGGCATTATAGATCATACATAGTAACATATCTTTCCACATTCCTACTTGACCTCGGTAGCCACACTGAAACACCAACATCATCGGACCTCGCTGACGACGACTCTGCTGAAGATCGATACAATGGAGTTCACAAATACAAACAGAACCTAGTGATACAACAGCCCAGGTGGGCTACAGAGTCTCTGCATGATACATCTCCGCTCCTACCAATGCCCTCTAAGCATTTGACAAGATCTTCTTGAAATATCCCTTCAAGCCCTCGACATTTCGAACCATAGCTCCAACCACCCCATCAGGGCGAACAACAACAAGCTTCATTTCCTTGCGATCAACAGAGTAACCTGCGAACGCATATCCATCTGAATCCTTCAACACGAAATCTGCGTCACAAGCCAACGGCTCGTCTGTTGGAAGACGGAAGGCACGAGTGGAAGGCATGACGACTGAGGACACCAATCCCTTTGGATACTGTTTGATCTGCTTCAGGGTCGGCTCGCTATCCTGGACGGTCGGAACGAAGATGAGGATGGTATGGTGGGTCGCTTTGAATGTCTGGAACAGGCTCATGGTTGGGGAAGAAGTCGGTGAGCCTTTGAACGCCACCAATCCAGGAGCATCTGGAGCTCTATCGCCAGCACGAACCCTCAAGTGTTCGTGAGGGTCGACCAATCCCACTGCGTCCTGCCCTTCGAGGGTTCCACGTTCACCCTTGGACTCCTTTGATCCGCCATTGTATTCGTCAACGACGATTGAACTCCAACGGTAGTTGACGCTGAGCTGGAAAAGCGAGGTGGTACGGACACCGGGCTGATTGGTGGCTTGGTTATCACCCATGGCTTTGAACCCGCCAGTGGAGACAGTGTTAAGGAGAGCTGTGGTGGTCTTTAACATCTGGGCGATGACTGGCAGGCGCTCTTCCGTGTACGTGGAGAGGAGTGAGGAAGGCGAGAGGTTCTTGCAGACGAGGGACAATTTCCAGCCTAAATTGAACTGGAGGGGAGTTGAATAACGATAGCGAATAATTTATAAAGGAGAAAACTCACAGCATCCATGACGCTGGAGTTCATGCCCTTTGGGAGAGAATGTAAGAGAGGGATACTGTGAGATAATATTGGTAAATGTACCTGACCACCAGTTGGGGAATGAACGTGAGCTGCGTCTGTCACAACAGTCAGATCTGTGAGAGTGAATGCCTTGGCATATATCATCTTACCTCCTGCGACGAATACTCTCCCATCTCCGAATTTATCAACCATGCGAATGTTGAATCTAGACATGTATCATGAGTGTTGTTCCAAGGGCTCTCAGAAATGGCTCAGACTCACCGGTAATGTGAAAGATTGATGATTTCGACCAACTTCAACTCTGGCATGCCTGTCACACGGTGGATGTACTCTGCGAGAGCGTTAGGATCTGATGCGATTTTGTCATGATCGGTTTGGAGGCCTCCAGCTATCATCCACGATACGTCCGGTCGCTCAGTGGGGCGTAACGCAAGCCTAAATACGTGGGTGAGAAGTTAATGTCACAATGAGATAGTCAATTGGGAAAGGCGTACGTGTTGGTGGAGAAGTCTCCCCAACTGTGCCAGAACTAGTCGAAGATTATCAGCAACTCGTCAAGAGTAGTGGGATGATGGGACCTACTTCGTTATCGATTCCCTCAATACGAACCTCGCCAAGGACGAGTTGGTCCTCCCTGGTTTCGCCAAGGAAGGAAAGTCCAAGTTGCTTCCTTACGATTCCTTCCAAGCGAAGGTTGGTTAGCACCCACAGGCGACGGTGCATACGACTAACGGACCTTTGCCACCATCAGTTCCGACCAACCAATCCGCCGTTACATTCTCTTCGGTTTCTCGACCATCTGCATCCGTCTTGACTATATGCGCCACAACTCGGTCATCGAATTGTTCAAAACTCTTCAACTCAGATCCGAGTTCCACTTTACACCCGTAGTTGGCCAGATGAGAGCGAAGGATGTGCTCTGCGTTGCATTGACCAAGCATATATGCGTGGAGCTGGGGGTAGAGTCGGTAAAATGAGTCTACGTCTGCGAGAAAGTTGATCAGGCAAAGGAAAGGAACCCACTCGTGGGCAAGAAGGGGTTGGGAGCATCGGGGGACAAGGCATGTCAATTTCTTTAAGGACTTTTAACCCGCCACCCACTTCGTGAGCTCGCATCTTCATGGCAACAGCGCCGGCCTTCAGTGCATCAGGGAGGACGCCCAAAAACTCATAAACCTCCATGGTTCTAGGCTGAGAAATGAGGTCGTAAGTCAGCGTGCACAGGAAACGGGATGAGACTGTTGCTTCACCATCACGCCCGCCCCTCGTTGACCACTGTGAAACTTGGTCAACTTGTCGATGAGACGAACCGGGACACCATTTTGCACGAGGGTGAGGGCCAATACGAGCCCAGCCGGGCCAGCGCCGACCTATGACGCTACAATGAGTTGATAGATTAAGGTGAAAGGGGAGACGAGGCGGACTGACAATGAGTACGGGAGAGCGAGTTGACATGGGGATGACAGAGGGGAAGTTGTTGTGTGGATGCCGTGGGATGCGATATATGAAGCGGATTCAGCCCTCGGCCAACGCTCCACCACGATAAGCCAGTGGTATCATGTGGATGAAGAATGGGCATGTGCGGCAGTGGGGTTGATCTGACCGACGTGACCCTTCCGGTTTATCATGAGGAGTCCGACTTTGCATAGAAAAGCACGTCGACTGCAAGGCTATAGAGATGATACAGTAGAGGACATGGTCAATTTGAAAATCGTCTTGCATAGGTGAGCCAAATTGGCAAAATTCAAGGTTTGGTGAGGGTCGAGCTTATCCTAGAGGAACCATTCAATGGCACATAGATAGATACTCGCTGGTGGTAGTCCATCAGTAGTTCTGGTACTCGACAGCCTCATGGTCGGTCAAGATTGTTCATTCTTTCAATATCGAATGGGTTGCATGCAACTACAAGATATTTTTAATTGTACAATAGGTACACGTACTTATAGAGTGAAACGCGTCACTTGGGACCACCGCCGGCAATTAGAAGGGGGGGGGGGACCGAATTGTCAACGCCAGTAGCTTGGCAGAACAAACATATGTTACAGTCAGACTTTATGGAGGGAGCTCACATGCGTAAGATTCCTTCATCATGATCACCACCAAATAAAAACCTCCAACTGCTGGCACGGCCAATATGATGGCCACAAGCAGAGTGAAGATGAGACGGACGACTTCACCACACCTGGAATACTTGACGGTAGACGGTGAGAATTGTGGCGAATTGACAAATAATGTGGCGAAGATCAGGAAGGCAGCTTGTCCTGAAGATAGCCATGCCATCATGACCGCTCTCTCGGTCACCGTGCTCCTCGCTTCCTTGAAATTGCTGAGTAGGAAGATCACGATGTATGGCAGAGCCAGTGCAATGAGCACAGCACCCCACATAAATAGTATGCGTTGCTTGGGCACATATATGGACTCCATGTGAGCGCCAGGTGGCATCTCGTTCGTATGGTGAAATACGGAATATGTGCCATTCCGCGCGCGCTGAGTCACTGGGGTCATATTGGTGGTATTTGTATCTCCTGGTGGTCTCTTCGACTTGAACAACAAGGATGCCAGCATCTTCCATCGACAGCGTGGCGAGGGTGAATTCGGTCCAATGCTGTTCTCTCCATTGCGCCTCCTTTGGACCGCAACTACCTCTCCTCTCGGGGATACCTCCCTTCCCAAGAGGGGGATCCGGTGCTGTGCTTCCGATGGCTCCAATGAACGACCCTCCGCGTTTTTCGGCCTCGTCGAGAATGGCAGTTCGGAGAACGTACATGCTGGAGTACTCTCCGACAAGGGCGACGCAGAAGAAGTTTGCCAATGACATGAAGGTATACGGGAATACGGACAGGCCGAAAGCTGCATAGCCATATCGATCAAGTTGGTCGCCGCTTGTACGATAGAGGGTAAGGGACGAGTAGAGGAGTTGGGCAACAGACAGCACCAACTTCACCCAGCTCTGAGACCTGGACACGTAGATCGCCTGGTTGGCGCGGGTGCCAAATGGGAAATACTCCGGCAGGGTCCTGACGTTCGGATAGGCTAGCTGATAACCTTCCGGGAGGTCGGGGTCGCCATGAATACCTAGATGGGGACGAATTTCCCCATCGTCGTCACCATCCCTTGTCCAAAGTTGAATGGTGGCTGATGGGTAATCCTGAGGTTATCGGAGAGCAAATGAGAGGGGCATCCGGTGCCGCTAAAGCAGCAGGAATCCTGATGCTTGCGAATGCGATGGCTGTAACACCGGTGAGGGTCATCGGGAAAGATTTTTGGGGAACCGAGACTTTGCCCAGTTACTTGTAGTGCTGCGAGGAACGGTTTGATGCTTTCTTGGTTACAATTTCACCCGCCCCGAACGGATGATGGGCGAAGGGCATCGATCCGTTAGCGCATAAAAGTTTAGTGCGCCAGAGGAGGGCGGCAATCTGGATTCTGGAATGTCAGGCGGACCACATCAAGAACATATGGAGTTTGCGAGAGCAAGAGATGGGAGATAGTACAGTTCTCGTGCTATCGTAGGCGCCAAATTATAGCCCACCTTGAGAGATGAATATGCAATACTATTGCACTGTCCCCAAGCTGCCAAGTGAAACGGCGCCAGAGCGGTGTTGTGGCATGATCATGATGACCATTCTAGCTCCCAGGCACAGAAATTCATCCTAACGTGGAGCGGGGAAGTCGATAACAGGTCCAAACCGGCGCACAAGTCGCACAAGGTTCGTCAGGCGGGCGCCTACACTTGCACTTGCAATCCAGAAGTTTGCTGAGCTCCGTGAGGAGCGGGAAGATAGCAAATTATCGACAGCAGGATTTTAACCCAGTTTCCGACGACTGGTGTGCCGAAGTGAAAGAAGAAGAGAATAAAACAAGCCGCCTACAGAACGAAGTCGCGTCACACGTCACGCTACCTCGCATGGAGAGTCAGAACTGTCCACAGCTCGCCAGAGCAAGAACTTGAATGTCCCGACGTAACTTAGTAGAAAGTAGTCTATTTAACGAGGACGGAAGTATCGAGGAGCATTTATGATGATGATGGGATTATTCTTCGTGGGGGAATTAATTCCATGTCGTGTTTATTGGAGAGGACGAGATAATAACTCGATGGCAGATAATTGGTCTGCATCTACTCCTTGTCGGTTTTGTTCCATACTGATAGGGTTCGATTGTCAGGCTCGGTTACCAGGGGATATCGCAGCTGAAGAGGAAGCGGGAGGCTTCCAACTTGAAGCTCGGCGTTGGCACTAATGAAAAAGCATACATTTATATTGTACAAAGATTGGTACAGATTGGCACAGATTGGTACAGAAAGATCAGTAGCCAAAGAGCTCAGATCGAGTGTAGAAAAGCGTGGATACAATTACAAGGGGAAAGAAACCACGGAGCACACATCCAATCAGCAGTGCATGTGCAGGTACGGACATTGTTTCAAATAAAATCTGCGACATGACAAACAACGACAGTACACATACAACGTACGATATTAGTAGGGAACTGGTATAACGGACAGGGCATTCCAGGAGTTCAGTAAAGACGCAACAAGATCTAGAAGAGTCTGTAGGATGATTCAGTGCGCAATGGCTGGACATAAAGAGGGAAACGGGCCGAGCGAGGAATTGACCAGATCGTACCTCACGACGGTGACTTGGAGAGGGAACAAGAACCAAACTCCATCAACATCTTCCCCACCATAACAAATCCGCCAATGGGAGGGATAGCGAAAAGCAGCGACACGAGAGACACTCCGACAACCAGGTAAGGATCCGCAGTGGATATGGCGAGTGAGGGAAAATCCACAACTATGAAGGCAAAAAAGAGGAAGACAACTTGGCCCGAAGATACCCAAGCCATCATCCAAAATCGTTCGGAGACCGTGCTCCCTCCCTTGTGGAAGCCGCTGAGTTTGTATATGACGATGTATGGCAATATGAATGCGAGAGGGATGATGCAGAGTATCAGGGATACTATGAAACCTCCGAGGCCCGTATCATTGGTGGAGATGTAGCCACCTGGTGGAATAGTATTCTGATTTGAGTTTTGAGAGATCCGGAAGATGTATTCGGTGGCAGGTGCACCAGATTCCGAATCTTTAGGAGTTGGGAGATACCTGAAATTGCGAGTGGTGCTGCCGACTTTGATAACTAAGACCTTCTCGAGGAGGGAGTGGTCACCAGCGGAAGGTCCGGCAATTTCCATGGATATCGTCGCCCGAGAAAACTCTGCCCAACTTTTCCTGGCTTTTACCATTTTCTCATCATTCCCTTCATCTGACACGGCCAGATCTCCTCCCTTCTCCCCATCAGCCAGCGATCCATCTTCGCCATTTCTATCCTCTCCCTTGATGCTACCAATCGCCCCAAGGAATACCCCTCCCCGTAGTTTGGCCTCACGCATGACAGCTGTGCGGAGCATGTACAAATGCGTATACTCCCCCACCACTCCGATGCAGATGAAATTTGCCAATGACATGAATGCATATGGAAATACAGACAGCCCAAAAGCTGCGTATCCGAATCGTTCAAGTTGGTTTCCTCGCGTACGATAGATGGTGATGATCGAATAGACGAGCTGGGCAACGGATAGGGCCATTTTTACGTAGCTTTGTGAGCGGGAGAGAACGATGGATTTATTGATGGCGGAGCGGAAGGGGAAGTATTGCCTGAGGATGTCGGAGTTTGGTATTGCGACTTTGTAGCCGGGTGGTAGCACTATGCCACCATGGATCTTAAGGTTACGATGATCAACTATTGTCGTGGCATTGGAAGATTGAACTTGGATTTGAGCCGTAGGGAGGGAGCTTGAGGTGAATGAGTGCTGAAGTCGCGTTGGGAGGTAAAACGAGAACCTTACCTGCCATCGCTGGCTTGGTGGAAGTTGTCCGGTAGCTTGACGTATATCTCTTCGGGCTGGGTGGACGGCTCCCATTGCTCTGATCGACAAACCACCAACAGCGCAGCACGAGCAGAGGCCTTTTCAAGGTCACCGCTCTCGGAAGTGAAATGCCGAAAAACCAATCCCATAGACTTACCAAGTCCAGCAAATGGTAGAAGGAGACCAATAACACCCCATGCCACCGTGTCGTACCACGGTACTCCTGGGACGGAGGGGATGGTGGCTGCGTGTGCGAAGTAATTTGTTCCGAAGAAGATGAGGAGATCGGCCCAGGTAGTTGGAGAACAGACGAGGACGGCGGCCCTAATTGGTAGCGCTAGGGTTGGGACGACTAGGATACACAAGGCGGCCACGCAGACCACTGATCGCAGAGTCATGGTGGGAGGGGGAATGAGGAGGGAAGAGAACGTCAGGGTATTCCAACAGACATTAAGTAGTCGCCAGCGGTGAGGATGGCCGTCCAGCAATCTGTTTCATGTTGTACTATTCTATTGTTTGATTAACAGCGATCAGTGAACCTTCTTCAAGGCTCTCGGTTACATTTTCACCCGCCCCGAACGGATGATAGGCGAAGAGTGTCGACCCATTTGCGCATAAAAGCTTGGCGCATCAGGGGAGGCGGCATTCTGCATTCTAGAAGGGATATCAGGCGGACCACATCAAGAATGGATGGAGTTTGCGAGAGCAAGAGATGGGAGTTAGTGCAGTTCTCGTGTTATTGTGAGTGCCAAAGAAAGTATAGCCCACCTTGCGAGCTGCATGCATGATACGACGCATGTGCATCAACCTGCCAAGTGAAGCGGCACCAGAGCGGTGTTGTGGCACAATCACGATGATCCTTCCAGCTCCGAGGGACAGAAATTCATTCTAACGTGATGTATTTGGCCAGGGGAGGTCGATAACAGGTCCAAGCCGCACAAGTCGCACAAGGTTCGTTAGACGTGCACCTGCGCTGGTACTTGCAATCCGGCAACTTGGTGAGATCCGCGAGGAGCGGGGAGATACCAGATCGCCGACAGCACAGGATTTCAACCCAGTTTTTGACGACTGGTGTGTCTGGTTGCAGAAGAAGAAAATAAAACATGAAATTGAATCTCTGGCTCAGATCACTCCATGTCAACCGTGGCCGCAGAACCCATCACTGGCAAAGGAAGTCGCGTCACATGTCACGCTAATACCACTCAACTGAGCAATAATTCTCCTTGTCGTAAGGAGAAAGGAGAATAGTTGACGAGGACGGAAGCATCAACGAACATTCAATGATGGGATTATCAAGTCGTGTGTATGGGGATATTACATTGCACAGGACGACACAAGAACGGGAGAATAAGATGTCTGCATCAGCCGCGGTCGCAACCCCCTTCCCACCTATAGGTCCAATCCATGGATCATGACCAAAAGGACAAGGCGGCGATCACTGATTGGCAAAGACGCGAGACAAATATCGTTCCAAGCCTTCCGCATCATTGACAACCGCCCCAACCACTCCATCAGGCCTCACCACCACCAACTTCAGAGACCCAAGGTGAACAGAGTAACCTTGATATGCACGTCCATCGCAATCTTTCAGAACGTGGTCGGTTGTGTGCGTGGCAGATATCGGAGACTCGAGACTGAATGCGGAGCTTGGCAAAATAACTGCCGTGCAGATAGGAATGCGAGAATAGCGTGTTAGAGTTGCGAAAATAGCTTCGCAATCGCTGGGCTTGGGCGTGAAGATGAGTAGTGTATGACATGTTGGTTTGAAGAGGCGGAAGAGGCTGGTGGTTGGGGACGTGGACGGTAAATCTCCCGAGATGGTGACGAGGCCAGCGGCTTCAGGAGCTCGGTCGCCGGCGCGAATACGATCTCCGCCGGGGCCAGGCAATATCCCGTCATCAGGAACAGGGTCGGTTCCTTCGTCGAGGACAATCGAACTCCATCGGTAATTTACCGTCAACTGGAATAGTTCGAGGGCACGAGTCCGCTCAGCTTGGTTGTCATCGACCCCTTGGAACGCTTCATCGAAACCGCCTTTAACAACGGTGTTAAGCAAAGAAGTTGTGGTTTGAAGCATCTGAGCGATGACTGGGAGACGCTCCTCGGAGTAAGTCGAAAGTAATGTGGAAGGAGCCAGGTTCTTGTAGACAAGGGCAAGTTTCCAGCCGAGATTGAACTATGGGAATTATCAGAAGCTATCGTAAATGAGTTCGGATGGACACATACGGCATCCATAACACTGGAGTTCATGCCCTGGGATCATCAAGTTGAGCAGATGTGATGGATGTGTGACTAATGCGCTCACCTGCCCTCCCGCCGGGCTATGAACGTGCGCGGCATCTGCGCGGGCCCACGATGATCAGGTTGTGGTAGGATAACGGCGGCAACGGCTTACCCCCTGCAACAAAAACTCTGCCCTCACCAAACTTGTCAACCATGCGTATGTTGAAGCTAATTTGATGTCAGGCATCATAGTCGGTGAACAAGAATGACCACGGACCGGTAATGGGTGAGATTGAGAACTTCAACTAGCTTGATAGGGAGGCCAGTCACAAGCCGAATATGTTGCTCAAGGGCCTGATGATCGGAAGACAGTTGTCCATGATCTGCCTCCCGACCCCCAGTTAATATCCAGAATACGTCCGCCTTCTCTGTCGGTCGAATCGAGACTCTGTGTAGGGGCAGGTCTCAGTTAACCAGCAGCGAGGGCCGAGGGTTGGCGTACAATGTAGTCGAAAAGCCACCCCAGACGTGCCAGTACTGGAGGCTTGCCGATTAGACAGTATATAGGAAAATGAAAACATCCTTACACCATCATTGGGGCCTTCCAAACGAACCTCGCCCAGAACTGATTGATCTTCCCGCGTCTCACCAAGGAACGTGAGCCCAAGTTGCTTTCGGACGACACCTGCGCATTCAGTAAGATTGTCATTCAGCGAGCAACGCAAATCTGCATAAAAACGAACCTCTTCCCCCGTCGGTTCCAACGAGCCATTCGGTGATGAAGGTCTCTCGCACTTCTTCACCATTTGCGTTAATCTTCACGATAAGTGCTTCGACGTGATCAGAGAATTGCTCGAATGTCCGTAGCTCTGTACCCAACTCGACGTGGCAGGAGTACTTGGCCAGATGACTTCTTAGGATATGCTCAGCATGGCACTGGCCTAAGAAGTATCCCTGAAGCTAAAGGAGAATGAGTCCGTGAGGAACGTCGAACAAGGAGATGTCGAAAAAACATGAGCATACCCGCGGAAACGCTGGCGCTGGCGCCATCGGAGGGCACGGAATGTACACCTCCTTGTAATCCTCTAGGCCAGCACCGACTTGGGCCACCCGAAGTTTGACATCGGTCCTTGCGCCCTTCAATATGTCGGGAAGAACCCCAAGGAATTCATATACTTCCAGAGTTCGCGGCTACAGCAAAGAACAGAAATGACTTATTTGTGGATTGGGATTTGGGAATGGGGTGCTTGATGACCAGGCCCGTGCTCACCATGATACCAGCACCTCGTTCGCCAGAGTGATAAACGGGCTTCTTATCAATGATACGGACGGGAACACCATTCTGGACGAGGGTCAATGCTAACACTAGACCAGCGGGTCCTGCTCCTACCTAGGGTGAGGGAGATGGCAAATCAACAGCTGTGAACAGTAGAGGCTGAAGGTGACCTACGATCAATACGGGTGGTCGTTGAGACATGATGAGTGTCAAGAGCTACGTGATAAATTCTTTGTCGCTCTCCTATGCCGTCCACAGTACGATCTTTATAGAGGGGTGACCCCTCCTGAGCCCCCTCACAGAGGTTTATTCTCTGTCAGTGGTGCCGGTGCCAGTACTGACGTGACGACCCGGCCTGTAGAGATATCGGCATAGGCTCACGTCTGAAGTAACTGAGTCAAGATTCAGAGGTCCAGTGGGAAAGAGTCAGAGTTGGTCAAAAGATCCTGTCAGCACTGACGCTGCATGATCCCACTCCTCAAACCCTTATTACGGGTGAGGATCTTGTCGAGGATGGGAAAGCTTGCAAAGACAGCTCTCGGGGCTAATAATACTAGTGACACCTGAGCCAATGGTTGGTTAATGAACCATGAATTGCCCGGGCCCTACAGCGTCGTCGACAAAGCTGGATTTCGTCAATTATCCCGCTAAGTCAGCATCATCGGAAATACGGTCCTCGGGGCCCGCTCACTTCACTCGTCTTGATTTTCTATGGCACTCTCCAAGTCTGCATCGTCCTCTAAGACTGCCTCTGCTTCACTACCCGGCACGAATGAGTTTGACATCCTCAAAGCCTCTCATCGGTTGAGTCAGCGTTCATCTAAGATCTTGCATTTTCCAACCTTTGTTTCGATAGGTTCCTCAGGGACGACGATTCCGAGCAGAGGTTGTCGTGGAATGAGCAATTAGCAAAGAAATACTACGACAATCTTTATCGCGAGTTCGCAGTGTGCGACTTGAAGCATTACAAGTCTGGCAATGTGAGTAATATGGCGCTACATCTCGCTAATGGAAGGCTGATTCTATTCATCAGTTTGCCCTCCGCTGGCGGACAGAGTCAGAGGTTCTGTCAGGCGCTGGTGAAACTACTTGCGGAAATACTCGTTGTCGTCTTCATCATGAATTGCGCGACTCCTCGGAACCAACGCCGAAATTGAACACGCTCGAACTCCCTTTCGGTTACCAAGAGCATGGCGAATTCAAATCGGCTTTGGTGAAGGTCGTTCTTTGCGATAAGTGTGTTAAGAAGTTGATGTGGAAGAGGAACAAAGAAAAGGCTGTTGAGAAGACCCTCGAGGGTGGCGCGGGCAGAGGGGGAGAAGAATCGACCAACGAGAGCGGTGGAGACTTGACTGCAGTGGAGGAGGACAAGTTCAAAGGAAGGAACCAGGAACGACGCAAATCGAGACGGAATCGGAGTCGAAGTCGGGAAGATAGGTTCGATGGAACCGGTCGTCGAAATTCCCGCTCACGTTCGCCTGCGAGGCATTCCCTTCATTCTGACGGTAACCCATCTCGCCGTCGGCGATCGCGATCACCTCAACCAGCTCGAAACGCTTCGACGCTCTGAAGGTCGGGTTTACTGTCAGTGTGCTTCGACGACTCCAGCTCTTCCTTCTTGGAGTGTGGGGAGATATGTATGTTTGCCAACCAACCATACGAGATCACAGATAATGACATCCCTTACTCCCTCAGACTTGTCTCATGCCTGCTACCATTCAACATCAATTTTTCGCTTTAACCGCAGTCTCCTCCATATCGTACGGAAATTACTTAGGGTCGTTTGACATGGGCGAACGTTTGATGTATTCAATTGCCGCGATTCAGAGACTGATACGCATCGTTCTCCAATCAGTGAGCCAATGAGTCCGCGCTCCTTGCCTGTGGAACGTCAAAATGTGCACAGCCACTACCCGACGTGACCGACTCCAATTTGCGCTGTGCCCTCGCTTCAACAACCTGTCAAGCTTGGGTTAACTAACCTGTACCCTCGTCGATCAACCTGTCCCGAGATCGCCGAAGGCTTTGCTAACTGCACGCTGCTGTCTCTGATTTCCACTTGTTTTGCGAGGACATTGCGGACATGTGGAGGTATATAAACTCGCTCTTGTGTTCAGTTATCCCCATCCTCACCGGTCTCGACTTGTCTCCAGCCTCCTCCTCCATCGACAGATTCTTGGGCACTATGAAGGCCTTCACATTTGCGACCTTGGCTATTGGTGCATTCAATGTCTACGCCCTTCCGTCCGCGATTAAGAGGGCCGACGCTATTGATGGTTAGCCCTCTCATCCCTTCATCAGCCTCAGCTGACCTTACGTCGGTCAGATACGACAATCTTGAACTTTGCCCTCACGCTGGAGCATTTGGAGAACGCTTTCTATAGCGGCGGTCTCGCCGAATTCGACGACGCTGCCTTTGCGCAGGCTGGACTCCCGCCCTATGCTCGTGGTCGGTTTATCCAAGTTGCCCAGCATGAAGCAGCCCACGTCGATTATTTGACGAAAGCTCTGGGCGAGAAAGCTACACAGCCGTGCCAGTACAGTTTGTACGTATCTACCATTCCTCCCAATCTTTGCATTCGCTCATAGTTTCTCGATAGCCCCTACAACGATCCCAAATCTTTCGCCGCACTTGCTCAGGCTCTGGAGAGCGTCGGTATGCATCTTAATTATATTTCCCTCAGTAGCAGCAATGATTGACCAGGTTTCATTAGGCGTATCAGCATATTCGGGGGCCGCGAAATTGTTTACTAACAAAGACTATCTCACTGTCGCTGCCGTTGTGCTCTCCACCGAAGCTCGTCACGCCAGCTGGGTTGCCTCCGCCGTGAACAAGCTCGAGGCGTGGAGTGGAAATTTCGATGTGTGTCACTATTTCATAAACTCGTCTGAATTTCCTTCTCTAACTGCTTCTGGTGTCAGGTCCCCCTCAGCTTGAACGAGGTATACTCTATGGCATCCAACTTCATCACATCGTGCCCATCCACCAATCCTACCCTCCCTGTCAAGGCTTTCCCAGCTCTTGATCTCGCCGTCGCTTCTCCCTCGCCCGCATTCCCTAATTCCAAGAAAATCACCCCAGGCTCTACTATCTCAGTCACTTCGTCTGCCATATCCTCATCTACCGAAATTTTCCTCGTTTTCTTTACTGGCCTCGACCAAATTTTCGTGAAGGTTGTTGATGGTAAAGCCGTGGTTCCGGAAAGTTTGAGGGGAACTGTGTACGCTGTCGCGAGTACCGATGGTACGAGTGCGGGATTGGAGGCAGGAATCATCGCTGGCCCAGTGATGTTGGAGATTGACTTTGACTCTCAAGGAAATATTGAGGCTTAAGGGGAATGATGGGGTTGATGGAGAACGAAATATCATCAACATGGTGGATCAACATCATGGACATTCATAATCTTTCCTAATTCTGGTGGTTGTGGTGTTTTTGTAGGTTTTCTGCGAGCTCTCATTCCAGTAGTCCTATTCTCGTGCAATGAAATATTTCACTCTCTCATTCTATGTTCGTGGTCTTCGAATTCTGCGAGAGCAATGAGCAGGACGGCAACTTGGACTCCGAGCAAGGACCCGGCGGACCGAAACCGAAACCGCCCAAAGCTACAGCGACGTCGACTTCTTAGAATCTCACCAACAACCTCTGTGCTCCTCCTGACCGCAAATCAAGACCAGCAGGTTCCGATACAATAGAACGGTATGTCCACACCGGCGTCATCTTCTTCGGTCACAGAAGGAAAGGCACCAGCAAGGGCTTCAGGCGCAAACGATGACGAGATCGAGAAACTCCTCAACCGCGAGGCGTCTGCTTTTCAACGGGAGATGGAGGTGGAGAGGATCTTGAAGGCCTTTAAGCTAAAGTTAGTCTTGTTCTTCGTGCTGTGTCGAAGTTTCGGCAGGTTTGGTGTATGAAACTGACTGGTGGTCGCAGCCCGTACGACATTTTGGACATTGCAGAGACAGCGACGGTTGAAGAGATCAAGCGCCGATACCGCCAGCTCTCCCTATGTGAGCCTTCGATGGTTTACCCCTTCATATTGCCTTCTAACTGTTTCTTGCTCTTCACCGATATCCACCTTCCTCCCCTCGTTGGCACTGACTGTTGTTCACCTTTGGAAATCGTACGTTGTTTGATCTGCAGTCATCCATCCTGACAAGACCCCCCATGCTCGTGCTACAGATGCTTTCGATCTCGTCAAGAAGGTACGATACTCCAATCCTACAGTTGTGCTGCGGACCTAACCTAGGCTCCTTTCCAGGCAGAGAATGAATTAGAAGATCCGAAAAAGCGAGAAGAACTCGACGCAGTCATCCAACAAGCTCGAGTCCTCGTTCTCAAATCCTTATCGCTATCGGCTACGACTTCAGACGACGATCCAAAGCTCAAGGCACTCACACCGCCCTATCGAGTTCAGCTGAGAGAAAAGAGCAAGGAGTTGTTGATTGACGAGGAGGTTCGGAGGCGGAAGTGAGTTAATCAAACTCCTCACACAGAACCTGCCCACTTATCTCTGCCATCCAAGAGCTGTCAAGATGAACCTGGCAAATGAGGGGTTGGAGGCAAAGAAGAAAGAGGACGAAGTTTCATCCAGAAAGAGAAAAGCGGAAGAGGACAAGGCTTGGGAAGGTGAGATTTGTTCTTCTGACTACTTCTCCTCATCCCATTTACACGCATACCACTACCTCAGATGGTCGAGAAACTCGAGTTGGAAGTTGGCGCAACTTTTCAAATACGAAAAAGAAGAAGAAATCGAAGGGTCCTGCCCTCCTTGGTTGAGTTCGGATGTCACCTTATACCACACCCATCAGACATGGACGGTCACCGTTTCTCTTGTACTTACATATCCTTCTCTAACATATACAGCTTGTGATAACACTTCTCATACACGGCCTCTCCCAATCGATATCCACCACTGCACTCTCAACGACCTTCAACCATTCCATCCTGATCCTTTCAAACAGCGATCAATCCGAAATCTCAATCACGTCTGCGTCCACGAAGGTACGCGCACGGTTGGGAGCGGCTCGAGCTGTTCCCACTCTCTGTCGAACCCGTCTTGGAGCAACGGCCGTGGGCATATTCTCTTTCTCATTCTCCTCGTCGTCAATGATGATGATGTCCATGTCATCCACCGCGCTTCCTCGAGAATCTCGAGAATTTGCTGAGGGCAACGAGCGCGATCCCGACCCTGATCCTGATCCGGATGATGATGATGAAGGTCCAGCAGGCGGGACGCTTTCCCTCTTTACCGATACAGGTGCAGTCGCAGGCGGGGGAGGCATACGAAAAGCGGCCTTCTCAACCTGAGAGACTTGTTCGAGGAAATTGGGATCCATAAAGATGCTATCATCGTCTCCGAAGTAGTCGCTCCCGTCTGCTGTCGAGGCTCTGGCTCGTGAATTAGTGGTCAGGAGAGTGGGTTCGCTCTTGATCGCCGTGGGCGGGTTCTCGTCACTGTCATCAGTGTCAATCTCCACAATCATAGGGCTCGGGCGTGTGGGCGAGAGGAGGCGCTCCTGTCTAAGCGTGGCAGAGGGGTTGTACGAGGTAGAGCTGGACCCGACCTTGGTCGTTGAAGATGAAGCAAAGTAGTGTGACTGGGTGAGTGTAGGCTTGGGCGGCAGTGATTTTGAAGAAGAGGCTTGCGGTTGACTCTTGGGTACTTTTCGACGGCGATCGTAATTATCTTCGTCGTCGTTCCCATTGAACGTATTGGGGGTACCTGAAGGACCTCCCAAATCGGGTGGGTCGGAGAGATCGCGGAATGGAGGGCGTTGGGGAGGCCCCATGGCGAGGTTAGATGGTCCCGCAATGGGTCGGCGAAGAGGCGGGGGTGGAGAAGGTGCTCGAGCTTGGGGAGGTGGGGGCACGGCAGCAGGAGGGGGAGGTTGTTGTTGTTGTTGTTGTTGTTGTTGTTGTTGTTGTGGCTCTTCGAGTTCGTCCACGGGCTTCCTACGAACAAAATCCATCAATGAAACGTGACGCGAAGATGTCAGCGAATGACTTACCCCATCCGCATATTCAACTTTCGGACGAACAGGGCGTCCTGCATCTGTTCGCGATCCTCTGTCTGGTATCCCTTGAAGATGACTGAGGTGGTGTCAAGAAACGCGATTCCCTTGCGGATTAGAACATCTTTGAGGAGCATCTACTTGTCACGTGAGGAACAAACGGGAGGCAAGTACAAGGCGGCCGAAGAACACGAGGTGGAGGATGAAAGGGCGATAGTTTGAAGCGAGTAAGGATTGGAAAGAAAGTCAGGCAAAGGAGAATGACGAAAGAAACATGTGATGAAAGGACTTACTGACTTTTGCTCCTAATGGCGTGACGCCAAGTTGAAAGTCTGGTAATCGTCGATACTCCATTCCTTTGAGGCATATGGTTCCGTCACTGAGCTCGAACTCGAGCATGGAGCGAGGGTAATTGGGAACGGGACCCTCGTCCTCGCCATTATCTTCACCCAGCCCAGCGAGATCGGCCCTATCGAGCCTTGTCTGTCGAACGTTTTGCAAACTGAAAGCACTTTGTCCTATTTCCATGATTGAGATGACTTCAACGAGTATTGCAGGACCGGTCAATCGCTGATTGTTTAGGTCAAGGACGTTTCGAGGAAAGCCAGTATTTGCAAGCATCGAATTTGAGAGGTCGGATTGGAGGAGTTGGGATTCGATGTTGGAGGTTATTCTTTTGAAGTCCTCGGATGGGTTTAGGTGGAGTTCCTCCACGACCCATTGATAACATGCGCTGAGCCATTCCTAAGACGCGGCCGTGATTTCTGAAGCGGTTACGCTGGACAAATGGATATTGACGTACAGGATCGACTTGGGGCTTCGGATAATGTCTTTTTACCCACTGCACGACCTGGGGCGGTACAAGCATCCTTGCGGGAAATATCAGGACTAAGCTGCCGAATATTACGTAGGAAAAGAGCGATTTATGGGATGGGGGTACGGGACGCGGTTGTGGTTGTGAGCAAAGATCGCGTCGCGTCGTTCACGTGTGTTTGTTTTCCTTTCCAAGTCCCACTACGCGTTAGAATTTTCGCAGAGCCAGTGGGACTTTACTCAGACGGCTTTCTACGGCTTTCCGTGTCAAGAATATTCCCGTCAATGTGCTGAGAGTTCTCATGTTTGCTTCTCGTTTAGCTCAGACTCGACCTGCTTGTCGGTCGGCGATGCAGAATACTGCTCGCACCCAGTCCACCCAGCCTGCAATCTCCTTTCAACGCCACATCGTGCCTACGCTCCCCCGTTTACCGGTGCCAGACCTTAGACAAACTCTCCTTAGGTATCTAACCTCAATAGAGCCTTTTCTCCACGAGGATGAAGCAGCTGGTGGGAAGCCCTTTGATGAGAGTCACTTGGAGCAGGCAGAGTGGTTGAAAACCCTCCCCCGAAAGGCGAATATCACTTGGAAACTTCACGACCGTCTTCGTGGTGAGTACGAATCGTGATATATGTCGGTGGTCTGCCGTTACTAAGAATATGTGCCAAAGAGCTTGAGAAAACCTCGCCAAATAACTGGCTAGACGATAATTTTTGGCTCAACAAGGCATATCTCGAAGGACGCGACCCCATTCTCATCAATTCGAATTGGTGGTTGTCTCTACAACACGATGACAACATTCCCGAGCACATACTCAGAGGATTGTCGAAGCCAAATCTGTCAGGGATCACTATGTGGCAGGTTCGCAGAGCTGCGTGGCTGGTCCATCGGATACTTCTCTTCAAGCGTAAGTTGAAACTGTGAGTGACCTTCTTGCCCTTGGCGTCCTGTTTCTCACATATCTCGGATCATAGACAGGAAGTCTGGCCCGATACTACTCGTACTGGTATGAATCACCGCCGTTCTACTGAAGTCTTCTAACACACCCCTGCCTTAGGTATCTGGTTCCGCCACTCCGTCTCCCAAATATTCAACGTCTGTCGAGTTCCCGGAGACCCATGCGATAAAATCACACCAGTGCCAGCAGATAACGTTCCCGCCAAACACCAAATACTCGTCATGGTTAGAGACTGGTTCTACGTTATTGACGTTTACGACGAGAATGGCAGGGAGAACACAGCGGCGGTGATTGAGACGAAGTTGTTGGCGATTGTTGCAGATGTTGAGACGAGGTTGGAAAATGGGGAGAAGGCTGTTCCTGTAGGGTTGTTAACCGCGGATCGGAGAGATACATGGGCATCGGTTCGTGTTTTGACTTCGTCTTTACCCCTCCACAGTCGTTGATGAAGTTGAATCCCTCTTAGAACCTCCATCACCTGCGCTCACTTGACAAGAGAAACATCGAACATATGAATGCCATCCACAACACTCTCTTTGCCCTTTCCCTAGATGGCTACACGCATACCCTCCCAGGCCTCCCACACTCTTCGTCCGAAGCGGAGCCAATCCTCACCCCTATACCAGACGACGAAGCTAGGCTATCCCCCTCGCCGCAACGTCCTTCTCCATCGACGTCTGAACTTAAAACAGAATTCGAAATCACCCCATTGACCACCTCGGTGCAGCCAGAGCTTTCCCCTCCCCATTCAGCAGCACCATCGCAGTCAGCAGCGCCCAACCCTAATCTCGTTCCATCCTTACCCCCTCCTGGCGCCCCCCTCGAATTGGACGCAGCCCTCCACAACTTCCGTTCCGGCCGACATGGCCACAACCGCTTCTTCGATAAACCATTCACCCTAATCGTCGAATCTAACACACGCGCAGGTGTCAATGGCGAACACTCTGTAGTCGATGCTCTCGTACCCAGCATCGTCGCAGAGTTCGCTATTGTTGAAGGAGTCGAGCGCGAGGCCTTCAGCTTGGCAGATCCTGAGATGAACGGAAGCAAACCGACGAGGAAAGTGGTTGGGTGGAAGAGGTTGGATTGGGTTGTGGATGAAAAAGTGGAGAAGGCTTGTGTGGAGGCGGGAGAGCGGGCGAAGGCGTTGGTTGAGGATTCGGACGATAGCGTTCTTTGGTACGGAGATTATGGTGCTGACTGGATCAAAGACAAATGTAAGCGTCTACTCCACATTTGCATAAGAATCTGTGCTTGACCCCTCATCGTTCTTTGTAGCCAAGTTATCTCCAGATGCTTATATCCAGATGGCTCTTCAGCTCGCATGGTACAAGAACCAAGGATACTTCACCGCAGTGTATGAAACGGCCTTAACACGGATATTCAAGCACGGCCGGACGGAGACTATACGAAGTTTCACAACTGAGAGTCGAGCGTTCGTCCTCGGCATGATGGATCCATCGACCTCAGTAAATCTATTCCTATTGTTTCCCATCTATTCCCCGCGTCTGATTCACTGACATGCTTCCCTCATCGCCTCCCTCCAGCCGATCGCCCGCTTCCGTCTCCTACAACGCGCCGTCCAGTCACACGTCGCTCTCACTCGCCAAGCTGCAACCGGCCAGGGTATCGATCGCGTTCTCATGGCCATGTCGGTGATGGATGTCCACCAAGCATGTCAGTTATTCAAACATCCACTTTTCAAACGGAGCCAGGAGTGGAAGTTGAGTACGAGCGGGTTGAGTGCTGGGCATCTTTTCAGGGGGACTGGGTAAGTTGTTATCGGTTGTGTTACGGCGGAACATTGATGTTTATGGCTGTTCAATAGGTTTGGAGCCGCGTATCATGATGGTTATGGCATCAACTGTGAGTATCTTTGGTCTTCGTTGGTTCCACATCATACTTGTGGTCTCATATCATTGTGATTCAGATTTAGCAGGGCCTGAGATCATTAAGTTTGGGATTGAGTCCAAGTACTCCTGTCCGAAAACTTCAACTGGCAAGTTCAAGGAAGATCTGAAGGATGCCCTGCGAGAGATGAGGCTGGCTTGTGTTGAAGGTCTTGCCGACTTGAGTGGTGTTCAGGCTCGGCTTTGAAGGGTTGGGTGATGCTAGAATATTTTGCTCATAATACTAGGAGAACTTCCCTTGGAGTAATCATCTCATTTGACTGAGACTATACATTGAAAAAATAAATGGAAAATGATGTTACATTCCTGCCTTACTTAAGGCTATTGAAAACACCAGAGTCTATCCAAGACTCCTCACCCCACTCTGTTGCCATCTGACCAACCAAAGTCTCAGCAGCAACACCTTCAAGAAAACCCCTGTTAGTCACAATATACATTCCCAGTTTAAAACGAGTCAGTAAGACATTTGTTCGCCTTAGACTGCTCAAAAAACCAATTGCCCTGGTTCGGACAAGAGAGACAATAATGTAGTTGTCCTCATTCCCTGGCAGATATTAGTTGGATCAAGTTCTAGGTTGCAAAAGTAGAAAACAAACCTTGAAAGGAATCCACAGTAAAACACTTGTCATTCCACTCCATATTCTTAGTCTTGAGCCCATTTTCAAGCTCACTACGTTGAGCAGAATATGGTGTGATAATCCGATATTTCTTGTCTTCAGATTGAAGTTTATGGGCTATCTGAAGAACTGTATTGCACTCTTCTATGTTCTTGAAAGGATTATCAGATACTTAAAAGGTTTTACAAGGTAAATGGTCAACATACCATCCAGCCATCACCATTGGCCATTTCCTGGCCATTTACTACATCAATAAAGTAGCATGATGTAGTGTTGACAATGGGATGTTGTGGGTTTGAGTTGAGTTGGCCTTCATATACAGCCTTTGAAATAAAGTCCCCAACTTGAGGGGGCATACGGTCTAAAAAATATATTCTTAGCATCAATATATCAGATTTATGAAAAGCCTTACATTGAGTATCAAGAAGTTTGGCAGAACTTCGCAAATGGGGAACTTCAAAAATACTGAGAGGGTCTTCTCTGCTATCTTGACTGTGAGGTGGTACTATAATATAATAGTTAGAAATAGAATGAAACCAGATTTAGTAGAGCCACTCACATTGTTTATCATCACCTATGAAGCATACTTTCTGAAGCCTTCCACCAAATTTGGTGAAAATAGGAGTATAGGTACCCAGTGTAATCTGACTAGCTTCATCGACTACAAGAATTGAGATAGGAATGTGTTTGATAATGTTTTTGAGAACTTGAGGATTTAAAAGCATATTGATTGTTGAAAGAACAACATGGCAGTTGTTGAGCAATGCACGCATAGTGGCATATGGCTTGATAAAATCATCGGAGCGAATTATGTTATTGGCAATTTTGGTGTAGAGATGTTCATGCCTGAAAAACATCAGGTGTTTATAATTGAATACTCAAACTAAGCTTGACTTACCAATCAAAGTGAAAATCTTTTGAAACAAGGAGTTTCCAATCATGAAAATCAGTAGATACTAGCTTTTCAGCAATGTTTTTAACAGCAACATTGGACTGAGCTACTAGCCAAATCCCAGATCGACCAGAAGCTAGGGCAGAGGAGGTGAAGGCAGCAATGACACTGGTCTTTCCAGTACCAGGAGGACCTTGAATGATAGTGATACGAGAGTTGTCTGTGTTGGACAGCATAGTATTGACTGCATGTGTTTGAGATGAATTTAAGGAAAGGTGAGATTTTTGTGAAGTTTGATATGAGATATATTGGCTTGATTTTCTGGATGGAGGGAAATTGATTGATTGATTGGGATAATAAATGAACTGAAGCCATGGATTTTTCTGGATCTGATCTTGAGAAGATAGAGCAGCAAGAGTAGTGGTAACCTGTGAGGCCTCTGCATGGGTGGAATCATCCTGACCAACAGTGGAGATAGATATGATTTCTTTGCCTTCAAGAGGAATAGATGGTGTAATGCGTGCAACTCGTCCAGTAATACTGGTAGCCTGGCCAGTGACAGTGAAAGGTCCCTCAGGTCCTTCCACTTTGATTCTGACATGCTACAAAACCCCTATCAGTTTCAAAGTATTTAGGAAACTAAAAGCCATACCTGATCAGCACCTGATACACGCAACCGATTCTGGTACCGCTCAGCAGTCACAACCATTGTATTTCCAGAAGCTTGGATGTTATTGACACTATGAGTCAATTCTGATACAACAGATTGTATATCTGAACCCCAACGAGGGTGGCTCATAAGCTCCTGCAAACAGGTGAGAAAACAGAATAGTTCAAGGATAATGAGAACACCCACTTCATGAGACTTCCCAACAGTATTTATCTTCATAGCATCCTTGAAATGATCTTTCATAGCAGGAAGGGCTGCAATGTATTGAGCCAACCAGGCTTGCTGGATAAGCTCTGCAACATTTGTGGGATATATTGCAGGGTTGAATAGAGATGTGATGTTGTCCTCATAGATCTGGGAATCTGTGAAGTGTTGGAGGGCAAATCGAACCGAGGTGAGTGGAAGACGATCTGTCTTCCGGATGGGTAAAGCTGACTGGATATCAACTCCGTTGGTGATGTGGAGGAGATGATCGTGGTACATGGGCACCACAATCCTCTCCATGCTGAACCCATATACCTCCCGGCTCGTGCCTGTCAAGACTCGCTGTTCGAACAGGTCGCGCGCTTGTGAGCGCTGCGGGGTGCTCGAAACGCCAGCCTTGCGTGGTTGGAGGCGCCTGTTGGAGCTACTAAGCTCCACAATCAATGCTTCGGATGCGATACAGAAGGCAAGGGCGACGAGCGTGCCGTTCACGGGTCTAGAGTACGCGGCGGCGATTCCGATGGGGTGAGGATGGGTGGTGAGGAAATCGTCAAGGATCGTGGGCGTCAGGGACGATTCGGAGATGGTGCGAATGGTGATGGGAGGGTGTTCTTCGTCGATCAGGGATTGATGTATGGTTCGTTTCGGTGCTGGAGGCATATTTGCGTTGTGAGGGTGAGAGACGAAGGGACCTAAGACACGTTTTCACCACCCTGGGAACGGCGAAGGGTGCGCACAATGAATTGCCCTACCGCTGCATAGAGCGAGACATTATTTACACAAGCTAGGACACGATATGATCCTGGTTGAACAGCGGAACATAATTCCAGCTTCGCACTGGACATGGCCTGCGATACGACGCTTGCCACTCACGAGACGATACACTTTGTGAAGAATAAACCCAGAACCCAATCTCACCACAATCAACCGCCCCCATTGAACACCGGCTCGAAGTTCATGCCTTGACCGTTGAACATGTTCAGATCGGCCGGGGTCATGTTCTTCGCCGCCATCTCCGGTATCATAAACCCAAACATCCCAACCTGTTGTTCCAACGCTAACCTCGTCTTACTCTTCACCTCCTTCCCATCCTCCCCGACGGTACTCTCGTACTCGCTCCCCACTCGCCTCTCCTTGAATACCCTGTCGATCTCCTCCACGATCCCCCAGATCCACCTCCGAACCCGCATGCTTTGGGTTCGATGGACGTGACTCAGATAGAGAAGCCAGTCCGCATCATGTGGTGACTCGACTTCATTGGCCATGCACAAGCCGTTTCTTTGAGCTGCGGCATACTCATGGGAGAGGGGAACAGCCCAACCGAGGGCGAGGACTAGAGCACGAGCATGGGGTTGGAATTTGCTGAGAGCAGAGTAGCGCAGGAGCCGGCATGTGGAAGTGAGAGCGATATACGATGCAGTGGACAGGTAAGGGAGGAAGAGTTGGATAATGTCCGTGGGGAGGGTCGTGATCGCGTCATGTGTTTCCGATGGCTGCGACCCGAGGATGGCAAGTCGACTTGGAGCAACTGTCGAATGGAATCTTGGAAATCTGAAGGGAGAGTCAATTTATGATGACATCGAGATGAAAAGCTGCACCCACACGTCGGGCCTATTCAAAGCCCATGCCAAATCACTTGACTTGAATGCTTTCCAATCGAACTGGTTCAACCCTGGGTCGTTGTGCGAGGTTTTCCAGAAGGATGTCAAATCAACTTTCTCAGGGCCGATGGTCTCGTAGTTGATGTGCGGAAGGCGTCCGGAATCGGCCCCTGGAAGAGGTCGACCGATGACGAACATGATTTCGCAGAGCCTGGTGAATGAATCGACGGAGTTGTCTTCGCATCGCATAACACGACGGAGGAGAGAAGCGCAGGTGGAGTGGCACATCATGAACTGGTGGACCAATATGAGAATGAGATGAAAAGAAACTGTAGATGAGACGTACTGTTCCATTATCGCTCTCCCACACAACGGTCACAGGGACGAATCGGTGCATCCCTCCAAACATATTCGCATCTGAATGTATATCGCGCACCTCAGAAAGGCTACGGGTCAAGGTTGGGGTCACGAAAACATACCGAAGAATTCGAATTGGCTAACAACGCCCATAAGCCTGTCCGAGATTCCGGTGGCCCATTGGAAGTAGTTGAACTGCTTGGGTGTTAAGACGCCTTCAGGAATGGGGCGAGGGAACATAGCCCCGGGACCAGGAGTAAAGGGAAGGCGGCAGATGGAGCAGGACATGGTGGCAATATGGATGAGACAGGTGCAAATCGACTTGGAGTCGATCCCTTTATAACCCTCCAAAGCTGGTCAGGAAAGGGATTTGCTGCACCTTAGTGGGGGTCAGCCATCGGCACATGTCGAACTTGAGTGCCACCACCCTTTACATCCGACACAATGAGAAGAAAATATTCCATCAGGTCAAAGGAGAAGCGGAGGGCAATGCGATGTAACATTGCTCCCTATTGTTATCTGGCTGCTGCAGTGGACTCGGGAAATGGCGAGGTGGCCTGTGGGTGAAGTAGTGGGCCGAGATTCAGAATCCAGGCAAGCGTCCCCAGCTTGAGCATATGTGAAGCTTTGTGAATCAGGTGGAGAGGTTCCAACCGTATTGCCCGTGAGTGCTTGAGTGCTTAGTGCCAAGGGTTTGACCTGGAAGCACTGGCCTGCCGGCGTGGCGGAGGATCACGAATGCAGCATCCCAACATCGAGAAACCCAACAACTGCCTTCGCGAAATTTCGCTTGCTCTCTTCGATCCCTCATGTCTAAAAACACTAGGATTCGTCTTCCCCAATTGCTCCAAGACGAAATCGACGGCTCTAACGGTAGTGCCCCCTCCGTCAGATCGTTTTATTGGTGCTGAATGAACTCTTTGACACAGAAGGTTCGGCCCACTCTCGTCACCTCCGCCGCAAACCAAAAGGCCAGCTTTCCAGGAGAGATGCCAGAAAACAGGACCGCGAAGACAAGAAGAAGCGAAAGGCCGAATTCTACGCACGTCCTTCTACACACCACGTACCAAAGCGTCATGCAGACCAAGCAGACCATGTCGACTCCCCAAATCGAAAGAAGGCGAAACTGAGTAAAGAAGCACCCGTAGCAGCTCCTGCCAAGTCCAGCTTGGTCCCCGCCCCCACGAAGTCTATAAAACATCTACACGGAGAGCATAAGCAAGAAACAAAAATCCTCGGGAAGCCAAAGACCGCTTTGGAAAAACTGGCAGCTCGGACCGAACCCACGTCTGCTCTCATACCATCCCGGTCTGGAACGCAGATAGAGAAAGAGGAGGATGCCTACATCTCATACCTGGAGAAGAAGTTGGGCGGGTCGAAAGGTGGAAGGACGACGAATCAACTTGGCAGCGAATTTGAGGACGACGGCTTGGGCGGTGAGTCTGGTATTCGGTCTGCTTGAGGTTTGAGGAGATTGACCCTGTGAGATGAATAGATCTCTTGACTGAACTTGACACCTTGGAGCGCAGTGCATTCAACCATGTTCAAGTGTGTTTCTCGATTCCCCAGGACGTCCTTCATCATTTAAGCCAGTATGGTTGACAGCAGACGGATCCTGAGGATGACGAATCCTCAGAAAACGGAGACGCATTCATTCATGAAGACGAAGAACGCTTGGACGACGATGATCTCTCAGATACGGAATCCTGGCATGGCCTCGATCTCATTGAAGCGCCAAACTATCCTCCACCACCAGTCCCTCAGCCTTCAATCTCCGACCTAACAACACCAGGCGCAAAGCCTTCGCCAGGTAGGCCAAACAGCCTCTCTTCGTCGAGGTCGCATTCACATATTTTTACAGGGGCTACATATATCCCTCCTCATCTGCGAAAGTCATCAGAGATGGACGAAGCCCTCGTGAAGCTGACCAGACAACTGAAGGGTCTCCTCAATCGGTAACATTGCTCCTTCTGTGTAGACTAGTAATGCATAACTAAACGAAGTCGATTAGGCTGAGTGAACAGAACATTGGTTCGATTCTGGATGATATCGAGGAGATGTTCCGGAAGCATCGGCGATATGGTCCGTAATTGCACATTCCTAGCCTTCGCAATTTGTCGATGTAATCTGACATAAATCTAACTTCTCTTAGATGTAACATCCACTTTAACAACCCTCATCATCGACGGCATTTCCTCCCATTCCAGCCATTTGGACTCGTACGTCGTTCTATACGCAGCCTTTGTCTCGAGTTTACACAGGATTATTGGCATTGAATTCGGTACGTCGTCCTCTTCTGCCTTCGCAACGTCTCTGATGAAAAAATTCATTGCATAGCTGCATACTTCCTGCAAAACGTGGTATCATCGTACGAAAAGTTCTACTCTACCATCTCAGATGCGCCCGCTTTACTCTCTGCCGATACGACACCAGCAGGACAAGCAGACTCCGAACCACTGGGGAAAGAGTGCTCTAACTTGATCATCCTCATTTCTGAACTGTACAACTTCCAAGTCATCTCTTGCGTTTTGGTTTATGATGTTATTCGAGGATTACTGGAGAAGCAATTAAGCGAATTCAATGTTGAACTTCTCTTGAAGATTACGCGGAGTAAGTCCCCAGCTATCGAATCTTGAAGGTTTGGGCTAACTATGATCAACAGACTCCGGCCAACAACTACGCCAGGATGACCCATCTGCTCTCAAGGATATCATTCAGATAGTCCAGGCAAAGGTATCCAGTAAAGCGGACGAATTGAGGTATGTATCAGTCACCCTTCAACAGCTTTATACCTCATCTAATCTGTCCAGCTCGCGAACGCGGTTCATGCTCGAGACGCTGACAAACCTCAAAAACAACAAAGTGAAGCGTACTGCTGGAGCTCCTGGCGCCGCTGAAGCTGTCGAACGAATGAAGAAATTCTTGTCGGGTTTAAGTAAGAAAAAACATGGTAAGTGAGCCCCATTCCCTTCCCCCTTCTCAGTACTGATATTCCCGATCGACGGATACAGTGATGGGACACGAACCACTTCGCGTAACTCTAGATGACCTCCATTCAGCTGAAAGCAAAGGCAAGTGGTGGTTGGTCGGTGCTGCCTGGGGTGGGAACCCTCTGGTCGACAGACTCGAAGGAGCGAGTACCATCGCCGCAGAGAAAGGGGATGACGACATTAGCGAGAATACGCTTCTCAAACTGGCGAGGAAGCAGGGCATGAACACGGATATCCGAAGAAGTATCTTCGTCGTCCTCATGAGCAGTGATGTCTGTCGAATTTTACTTCATGCTTTTCCGATGTCGTGGCTAACCTTGTGAATGTCCAGGATTATGTCGACGCATGTGAGAGGCTCGCACAGTTGAACCTGACTGAGGTACAACGGCGCGAAATAGTCCGTGTCCTGCTCCATTGCTGTGGAAATGTATGTTTTTGAATTCCATTTCTCCCACCGTCATAACCAACCGGTTGACTATTCTAGGAAAAGTCGTACAACCCTTTCTACACTCTCGTCTGCCAGAATCTCTGTCAGACATCACATTCGTACAAGATCACACTGCAGTTTTGCCTCTGGGATTTCCTCCGTGATCTCGGGGAGACGAATGTTGGCGGGGCTGAGGTTATCAAGAATCTTCAAGAGGGGAACACTGGCTTTGGCTCAAAATCGATATCTTCGACCAGAATGACGAACGTTGCCAAAGCCTACGCGTGGTGGACCGCCAAGGACTGCGTGACATTATCCATCTTCAAGGTTCGTGACCACGTCTCCGACATGGTTTAGCTTTTGCCTGATAGTTTCGACAGCCCGTGGATTTCACGATGCTGAAGCCACAAACGGGTAAATTCCTCAAGGAATTCTTCGTCCAGTTATTCGTCAGCAGTCAAGTCTCAACGCCCGTCATCAGCAAAGATTTCCCCACAAGTCGAAATCGTGGCACACTTGAACAAGTATTCATCAAAGCTACACGCATGGAGACATTAGCTCTAGGACTGGTTTACTTCTTGACAGAATACTTCAAAGACGAGGAGGAGACCGGCGATGGTAGCAGAACGAAGTTTTTAGCGTGGTGTGTGGAGGTAGCGAAGGACACCCTGAGAACCGGGTTGGACATCGTGCCCAACCTGTAGCGGGACTATTGGGCACGTTTCGAATACCATTTATCAGATGGCGGCAGTCGTTTGGAAGGATATCAAGTCTTTTGAAATGCGACACTAGCGACAACGCTCCCCGTCTTACCGCCAAAAGTGAAGGTGGGATGCTGAATTCGAGAGCTAATTCGCTTTGCGATGAGGCTAGCCAAGTGGGAGTAAATATCAAAACGAACGCACTGGTATTTTAGCCCTGTTTCTGCAGAAATGAATTTCTCCTGTAGCTCTTCTTCCGTGAAGTTACAAGCTACTCTCAATTTTCTTCAGACTGTGTCCACCGAAAGTCAAGTGGGAACGCACAGGTGATCAGGAAGTGCCCGCCGAGCTTCAGCGACCTTGACACCTTTTCTGGGTACCTCTCCAGGGGCGACTTTCCCTCCTCGTCTTTTCCCATCAACGCGATGGCATCGAACGTGCCCTTGTCCAGAACCAGGTCCCAAGCTCCATGGCCTCCATCCCGTTCCATACCATCCAGTAGCATAAGCTCTTCTGTGAGGAAATCGCACAACTTGAAGGTGATGTTATGTGCTTCTCGTGTTGGTGCGATGGATTGAGCTAACTTGATAGCATCGGGACTATAGTCGATGCCTAGTATCCTGTCCGCAACGTATCCGGCATCGACGAGCGCGAAGAGCAATGTTCCGTTCCCACTACCCACTTCCAGCACGGATGGAGTCGTTTCGGGAGGGACATGGTCCAACGACCACTCCACCATCTTTTCGACGCTCTCGGAGCCGAACCTACGTCGGGTTAGCCAGTCATCGAGAGCTGACTGGCGTTGCGGGACGTCACCATATTTCACCCTCATCCCCAGTCTCTTCGAAATTCGCCAACTCCTCTTCGTAGACATTATCCCAGCTGATCACCCCATAAGGAAGGTCCGGAGAAAGGAGACTGATTGGACGTACTGCTCCTTCGTCCCGAGTCTTGAAGGCTGTAGTTCTTCAGTACTCATGTTTGAGTGGAAAGAAAGCTATTGCAGAACTGATGCTCGACCACTTCGATCAACGATAGTGCTTAGTCAGCAGCTTTCACAGGTAAGTTTTTCGGTCTCCTTTACGCTTGACGGTAAGGAGTGCTCCAGGAGTGCAGGCCAAAGGATACACGGTGCCAGCTCCGGTGAGGTGTTGCGGGGAGAGAAACTCAATTGACTGCCTATTCTGGGTATCAATCGGTTGCAGAAGCCAACACAACCGAAGGCCTCTTACGCCATCGTGGTTGTGTGCAGGTCCTTGTCCAACTGGATGAATGGGGCTGATTAGGATAGCGATGCGATGTCTAGGGATACAATATGGTCCAAAGCAGATATAACTGCAGATCTAGACGTAAGTGTCGCACCAACCGTATTCCGCAAAGTAACATACCATAAGGGTCTCGTCCAGCTATCACCGCCCCTTTCCTTCCGACTTATCTAGCATATCCTTCGCCTCGTTGATTTTGCTAGCAAGATAGGGCGAACCTCCTCGATCTGGATGGTTGGCCAGCATGATATGTCGGTGGGCATCCTTGAGCTGGGTCCGTAGCCGAGGTCCATCTCTACAACGTTGACAGGAACCCAAGATTGTTAGTCCCTCGAAACTGAGGATACGCGCCAACCGACTCACTTTAGGCCGAGAATGGCGATGGCTTCCTTCCTGTCCATTTTCGCTTTGAAACCACCCTTCACCCATTGTTCCGCTACGCCACGACCACCAATGAGACCTCGCTTCACTAGATGTCGTCCAGCCAAAGCAGCAGCGATAGCTCCGACGCCGATAACAATTGGAGTAGCCATGACCCAGGGAATTTTTGGCGAAGGTTTCTGATGATGAGCGAAGCTGGAGCCTCCCGAATTCCGATCCGCCGTTCTTTGCCCCGTTTCCCACGATATTGATCGAAATTTCTGTGAAACACCGCAGCCACAGACGCGTTTGCCGAGTGCATTCATAAAGTCTCGTTGAACGCGATGTGGTTCTCATCTCTTTTCTCCTCTGCTCACCCACGTACTTTCTTGAAAAATGCCCCGAGCATCTACTAGTCGTTGCGCATACGCTTCCTATGATCCCATAGGCAGGGCTACTGCTCGTCCAAAGAAACCGAAGGTGGTTTTGAGCCCCGAGGTCCGAGGAGAAGGACATGAAGAAACTGGAGGCTGCTGCCAGGGCAGAGGCCAGGAAGATGAAAAAGGACTGGGAGGCATCGCTGATAGAGTGGAAGTCCGAAACGCCTGACCGAGGCACTAGGTTCGCGGACGGGACGAAGGTTCGCCAATCCTACCCGAGTTGTGCTCCTACTTTTTATCCCTCCATGACTAACTTTCGCTCTTCGCCCACAGGTTGTGTTCAAGAGTGAAGGTGCGCAGACATGATCACGTCCTTGTGAGATGTGGACCTAACACTCGTTATTTCCCGCTCAGCAAAATCCTATTATAAGCTGAGCGACAAGGACATGGCGTCACTGCCATACTACCAGTTCCCGGCTTCGTCTAAACGCGTCTTCCCCGTCGCGTCCGTGATCAAGCTAGTCGAGAGGCGCTTTGAAGCCACCGGTATTGCCTATCCTCGGTTCCCCATCTCTTCGATGGATTTGAATGGGCCACGTCTCACCAACTTAGTACCATTGCCAGATGGCGTCCGCATGCGCCGGACACGATACTAATGGTCTCTTGGTGAACACATTCACTCCTACTCTGCTGTCTGCATTAACTGATACCAATCTTAGATCTATATCGATATAATGTGTTTCTTTGCTTTGGGAAGGCGGTGGACGAGTCGCTGCCGGTTACCTACTTTACTATCATATGCGGTACTTACCTCTATGAGATCCAAAATATCTTGTATGAGGTCACCATATCGGCGAGAACTGCGTTGTCCTATCTCGTCCTCCAGCCTACAATCCCAATTACTGCTCGAGTCGAATCGAGTGTTTGGTGAGCTAACTTGATGAGTGGCTCTGGGGGAACTCCGCGACAGGTCACATTGTAACAGTCACACCGCGCCCTGCAGCCGGGGTCTGGGATTCTCCATTCCACGCGCTGACTTCGACCCAGGCGGAACCCAGCAAAAGCCGTTATTTTGGGGAGCCGTGTCCTGCCATCGCCTTGGAGTCAATTTGTGCCGGCACCCGCAGTACCCACCCACACAGCAGGTTGCTCTCTTTCAGGTATCAAGCCCAAATGTCGGAGGAAACGCCATTTCCAGAACGGAGCGCTAACGCCCACAAAACTGTGGTAATACGATAAGCATTACCCTTGCAGCATCCATACGCCCACAAGTCGTTCTCTTTTCAGGTATCAAGTCCAAATGTAGCAGGAAATGCCATTTCCAGAGCGGAGCGCCCATGCAGTGGCAGGGCGATATCATTCTATCTTTCATTCACGGCATAAACAGAGCAACTCATCACAGATTCCTCGGCCCCGCGTGTTGTGGTTCCTTTAAATCACTCGTGGAAGGGTGCCTCTCTTGCTCCAACACGCTCACCCCAGTTCGCCATGGCCTACCAGACGGTGATCATCCACCAAGACATCTTGAAGGCTGATTGCCCTCCCATTCCAACCATATCTATCCACGAAAATGACCTGAGCACCACGGTTCTCAGCGCTTTTCTCCTCTCTGGTGCCAATCAACCGATTGGACTTTCCGCAGCGTATGGAACTCGCCGCGTTATGCAAGCGATTGCTTTCTCGACGAGTTCCCAAGTGCTTGTGGTCAAACTTGCTACAAAGACTAAACCGACAGTCAAGAAGAAGGGGAAGAAGAATGTTAATGGCCATTCCCAACCCGGGCGGCAGCTCCTCCGGGACATGATTCTTTGCGCGAAACACCGCAAAGTGGCCGTCAACATGGATAGAATTGCGATATCTTTGCACATTGATCTGGGCATGCATATCGTCGACGGTGTTGATCTAGTATCGGCAATGCGTTCCGAACAATTCACCGCCGATGATATGGTGCAGCTCCTGGGTGGCCAGTTCGCAGCTCACAAGGCTACGGTTGCGAATCTCTTCAAGGACGATTCTTACTCAGCGGATCGTCTACGATACATTTCGCTTCAAGCCTGGGTGGCGCAGCGGGCGGCGGAGAAGGTTCAGAGGCTACACGCGCTTCCAGCAATTCATACCGGCACTTTGGATCAACATGTTCGTCCTTTCTGTTCTTGGTCTCGTTAGGATTGCTCTGATCCTCGATTTTAGCATCTATCTTCGATGGCAGAAATCCATCGGAATGGTGACCGCCTTGTGGCATTGAAACCCACTGTAGTGAAGAACGATGTTCAAAAAGACTTGACCGAGAAGCTCGGGAAGCTCCAGGTGAGCTCAACCCGGTACAAGACGAGACTGAGATTCTCGGCGAGCCAGGTATGTGAACTAGATTCAACGTACAGTCTACATCTGATATCCTTCCCCAGACGCTTCAACTGGAAATGGGGCATAAGGGACAGACTATCAAGGTGAAAGGCCGTGCTATGGGCGTCGAAGGGAAGACAGCCACCATCACCATCTCTGGTGCCAAGGGATCTACTATTCGTGCCATACATACTATCGGCAGGGAGGATCCGACGAACGCTGAAGCCCTACGATCCAAGGTCATCCGGCTCTTTCTTCAACGTTCGGCCGGATTCTTCAATCATTACTTCTCACAAAGTATCTGGGATCCCTCGACATCCCTTTCTACTGGCGGTTTAACGTCCGCAGTTCCCGCTGACATCGTCTTCCCACATCGTCCATTGAATCCATCCCAACGGAAGGCAGTACGTGCGATGATATCCGATGAGGACCGCCATCGTCTTACTGTCATCCATGGCCCGCCTGGGACTGGGAAGACGACTGTCATCTCGGCTTGCGTTACCAGCTTGATAGCCGGGCGAGACAGGAGTCGCGGCATCTGGCTGGTTGCGCAATCGAACGTCGCCGTCAAGAACATCGCCGAAAAGTTAGCTGACGTTGGCTTTCTGGACTTTAGGCTGTTGGTGTCACATGACTTCCACTTTGAATGGTGGGTACATGCCGCTTTATCGTCCCATTCAAGGTTTCTATTTCTGACGTTCCCCTGTTCGTTCAGGCACGAACACCTGTATGAGGAGATTGAGAGAAATGTCATTCAATCTGACACTTTTGAAGGGGACATCGTGGGGAATGAACGGTTACTCGGCGGAGCGAGGGTCATATTGTGCACCCTGAGTATGCTTTCGAGTAACAAGCTTCGAGTGGCTGGCTTCACGACCCTGGTGCCCATCAACACGGTGATCGTCGACGAAGCGTCCCAGATCGAGATTGGGGACTATCTTCCCTTACTCCATCTCTTCAAGCCTACTCTTCGAAAACTGGTATTCATTGGCGATGACAAACAGTGTACGTCGCATCTCGCTTTCACTTCCAGCTCAAACTGATGGCGTCTTAGTGGCACCTTACGGCCAAGACGACCTCGGAGACCTCAGAAGTATTTTCGAAATTCCCCATTTACGACAAGGAGCAATCTTCTTAGATACCCAATGTGCGATATTCCACGCCTTTTATCACTCTCAAACCTCATTTGCGTTTATCTAGATCGAATGCCGCGGCCCATTGGAGACTTTATCTCTCGCCATATGTACAAAGGACAACTGAAAACCGTGCACGCCATTTCTGACAGATCTTCATGTCGTTTGGTCGATGTGCCCAACGGAAAGGAGAAGCAGTCCGGCAAGAGTTGGGTCGTACGTCCTTCGTGTTCCTGGCTTGATCTCTGCTAATTTGGTTTCGCAGAACCTTGAAGAAGTCAAGGCAGTGATGCACATCGCTCGCCGTTGTGTACAACAATCCAGAAATTTTCGCATCATCACCCCTTACGACCCTCAGCGTGCAGCATTAGAGCGAGAGCTGCAAGTAGCTAAACTGCCCTGGGAAGACAAATGCTTCAATGTCGACTCCTTCCAAGGTGGGCAACTGCCATATGTATATCCTTCGATCTCGAGGCAGCTGACATGATGGATAGGCAACGAAGATGACACCATCATCATCTCGTGTGTTCGTACACAGAAAGTCGGATTCCTCAAGAACCCGCGTCGGACGAACGTGATGCTTTCTCGTTGCAAGAAGAGTATGTTCATCGTCACGAATAGGGCCTTTATGTCTGGCCAGCAAGCCGAGACGACTCTTCCGGGCAAGCTGGTGGCGGAGTGGGGTCCCGATAGCTGGCTGTCGTGGAAAGACATCATGAACGGACGGTTTGCACTTTGAATAGATGGAAGTCGTCATATATGTACTTCTTGGAGTTCTTGTATATCAGCATTTCTTGGTTCGTTTTCCTCTCGTGTCCAGTCAGAAGAACATCCAGAGCACGACTTATCATTGTTTCGAAGTTGAAGTGGCGGGATTCGCGTCTGCGTCGCAGTTCATTTAGCCGAAGCCCCTGACCGTCAATGCGATTTTGAACTTCGACCTCCAAGGACAGCCAACTACTTCTGTCTGAGCAGCTGCAGGTCGAGATTTGGCACCCCCACTATCTACGTTGTCGATGTTGGCTGCCCCCTGCCCGGAAAAATTGAGCGATATGTGGTTCTGCGTAGATCACCGGGTTGGTGCGGCCAAAGTCTGGTCCAGCCGAATGGCTCTCTGCAGCTTTGCACGACATCGTCCACCACGCACTGGTCTTTCAGCGAGGAGGAAACGTGTCCCTCTTGATGATGCGGCGCCTTTATCATTCCGCGGTAAGCACATGGACTACAGATTCTAGAATCGTCTTCGGTTTCAGCAAAACACGTCGCCCCAAGACACCCTCAGGTCCATCGGGACTCTTCCTTCTAGTCGTACATCTCAATCCGAGCTCCGTCGTACACAAAACCTTCCCTCCCGACGATGCATACTCCCCAAGGGCATCGACCATGTCTTCTGTCTCGAATTTCCTCCCATGATCCACCGATATCAGTTCAAAATTGGTAGACAAAATCTCCTCCTTGGATACACGGGCCAGCCTACAAGCAGCAAGGGATATTCGGCGCATTTGTGGCCCGAAGCGGGTCTTCAACGACTCCCTCGACGATAGGGCTGGCGAGCATCGGGAAACGATGAAGACGTTGGCGCACCATTGGAATATGAGCTCAGTGAGCTCACCGACGGCTTGTTCTTCCAGGGCAGGGTGGAGGGTATTGATGTATCGGTGGGTCAGTGCCCGCCATCTAGACGACACTGGCTGCGGTTCTAACGTCCATCCTCAGTTAAAAGGCCCAATTGCCTGATGATGGTGTAGTACTCACCCCCAGAGCGCATATGGAGATAAATCTGGGCGAAGAATGCATCGGGTTTCGCTGGCAATCCTACGCAGAACGACGAAAACCATCTGACGACGCAAGAAAGGACACACGCCTGCAGTGCGAACTGGACAAGGATGGGGTCATGGGTGTGGTTTCGCAAAGACAAGAAACGGGCGAAGTTCGGTCCTAGTCGCGATGCCGTTTCCTGCAATGCTAGCGTCGACTTCGCTTGGGTGGATCCGGGATTATTGTCCGACAAACAGATCTCTGCGGCAGAAGCTGCGAACTGAAGGACTTCTGAATTCAAATCCTGCACTGCCTGGATGACTTGGGAGCCAGACCAGCTATCCGTCATCGTCATGAAGGTCTCCATGCTCTGCACGCGAGCACGATGCTCTTCACGGGATATGTCCGATGATATCGATATCATGGACAGATTTCTGTCGTGCCGTTGTTCGTCCTTCGGTAGGGGTGGCAGAGGCGCTTCTCGATCTGGCGCCTTTCCTTCGTTCTGCCTGCCCCCCTGATTCTTCCCCATCATCCGACTCTCTCGTTTTGACTTCTGATTCGGGCTATGACCATTCGCCTGCGCCTCTCCTCGATCGGTCAATAGCTTGTCCCTCTCCTTCCTCAATCGCTCGACTTCCTTCTCCCTGTTCTTCAACATATCCCGCACATCCTGTAGCGCCTTCTCTAGCCTCCCACACCTTTCCTCCCACGTTACCACCTCCAGCTGCAATCTCGCAATCTCGTCCTTCGAATACTCCAATTCTCGACCCATGAATGAGACATTCGTGGCAGGCTGATAGGTGCTGTGACGAGGTTTCATGTGATGCGATTCACGACGCTCCGTAGCGAGTTTGAGGCGGAGTGAGGAGGCTTCGTGAGTCAAATTGAGCACAGGGTCGAGGATCGGTGACTCGCTTCGTTGCTGCGGCGCTTGCAAGACTAGATCGGCGCTCTCTTGGCCAAGTAAGGTCTGGTTGAAAAAGGATGGGTTGCGTAGTCGGAAGAACTCGATGGAGGTTGTGGAGAAGTTCTGAGGCGCTGGGTCGGATACGGGACGCATGGCTGTGTTTGTGAGATGTTGATGACAAGTGCTATCTTCGCGCTAGACTGTATGTACATAATAAACGCCGGCTCCCCTTGATCTTTTCAAGAGAAAATGCTCGGACTACACCCCGGAATGGAGGACCGAGCAAGATGGCACGACACCCAACTCGTTGCAAAATGGAAACGTGTGAGCGATCGGTTGGCGATCAGCATATCACCTCGCTGTAAACGCTTCCCCACCCTAATCGTTCATCTTGGGAAATGATTGTCCTTATGGCCGTCGACCACGAGAACATCACAATGAGTTGCCGCAAATTTGCCAAATCCTCTTCTGCCTCCACTCTGCCTCGTGTTTATCCTTTTTTCGTGCGAGTCAGATACTCTGCCTGGATGTGAACACGAGCTTGTTATATACTACTGCTGTCTCCATATCGCCTCTCCTTGCTTTCTGTGATTCTTGTACTATCACTATCTCAGACGAACCTGATCAACTCGGGATTGACCATGAAACCTTCCTCAGATACGCGGAAACCGTATCGGGGCACGACTCGAGCCCTGATCATCGCACTGGACGTTGGTACCACCTTCTCTGGTGTTTCGTATGCAATCCTGGAGCCCAACGAGGTTCCCAAGATCCATGGGGTAACGAGGTACGCTTGATTGACTCCGCCTTCCTTGACTCTCGATCACACTCCGGCTAGATTTCCTGGTCAAGAGCATGTGGCCGGCAACTCCAAGATCCCTTCAATTCTGTACTACGACAGGGCCGGTAACTTGATGGCGGCGGGAGCGGAGGCAGAGGGCGCGTCGATTGAGGCGCAGGCGGAGGATAATGAGTGGTCGAAGGCGGAACTGTCAGTCTCTCATTCAATAATGTGCTGTACAGCCTTATCATCTCTCCTTGGATAGATTCAAACTTCGCCTTCGCCCAAAGACTATGAAACTTCAAATGAACGGCATGCGTCTCAGTCCTCTTCCTCCTCAGAAGAACCCGGTCCAAGTCTTTGGTGACTTTCTGGGTTATCTTTATCGGTGTACGCGCCGGTTCATCGAAGACACACACGCAAACGGTCAATCACTCTGGCGCGCAGTGAAGCATGATATTCAAATCGTCCTCAGTCATCCAAACGGATGGGAGGGTGCCCAGCAGTCGAAGATGCGACGCGCTGCGATATACGGAGGTTTGATTCCAGATACAGATGAAGGGAAGGCGAGGATTCGGTTTGTCACTGAGGGTGAAGCGAGTTTGCATGCTTGTGTCTTGAATGGTTTGGCCGCAGACGTCCTTTCTGTGAGCATACTCCTTGCAAAGTCGGGGCTCGTTTCTCATGGCAGTAAACAGGACCCTTCAGGACACGGATTCATTGTGGCGGATGCTGGAGGAGGAACTTTGGATATCAGCTCTTATGCCATTCGGGGAACAACTCCCCTCGTCATTGAGGAGATTGCCCCTCCTGACTGTACGTCTCTTCGGCCTCTTGTCTATCGAAATGCTCATCTCACTTCGCACTGCAGGCGTATTCGCAGGGTCTGTATTTGTGAGCCGACGAGCACGAAGCTTTCTAGAAGGTCTTTCATCTCTCTATTGCCGTCTTCCATATCTCATGCTTCCCCCTGTCTCTAGAGAAGCTCAGAGGTTCAAAGTATGGCAGCCCCGACTCACTGGATCACATCGCCAAACGATTCGACGAGACTACAAAGAGGCTTTTCCGCGAAAAGAAGGATTTTCAATTCATCCCTTTCGGTTCGCCTCTAGATAAAGACATGAATGTTGGTATCAGAGGAGGGCAGTTGAAACTCACTGGGTTCGCTAATTTCCCGTCGTCTTCATCCCGTTTTATCTGACGTTTTGGTTAGAGAGGAGGTGGCGAAGCTGTTCGAACCATCTATTGTTGCTGCTATTGAGGCAATTCGTTCCCAAGTTAATGCCTCAAAAGGCGCTGTCAAGGTACTATATTTGACCATATCCTTGCCATCATACTGATCGCTCCCAGTCCGTCTGGCTCGTCGGTGGATTCGCGGCGAGTCCCTGGCTGTTTAGCCAACTGCAAGAACGTCTCGCGGCTATGCATATCACCGTCAGTCGACCTGATAGTCAGACGTGAGTTGTCTTATTGTTCGGTATGCGTGCTATATCTAACGATGAGGATTAGATCAAAAGCTGTTGCAGATGGCGCTATAGGGTTTTACTGCGATCATCACGTTGCGGCGAGGATGTCTAAGTTCATGTACGGCGTTGAATATCTGCGTGAATACGATCCACAAGACGAGGATCACATCGCTCGGCAAAACAGAATGTGCGAGTTACCGTCTGGCCCTAAGCTCCTCCTTGATGCTTTTGACTGTATCTTGGCGAGAGTGAGTTCCTCGATCTCTCAATCCTATATTCTTTGTTGAGCGACCTATGTTTAGAGTGTTCGGGTCAAGGAGTCTACTGTCTTCAGCAGGAAGTATTGTACAGAACTTACCAACTTATCAACGCTTTCCGTGTTCGAGGTCGAGATCTGGTGTTATCGAGGCGGTGATATCATCCCAAAGTGGATTGATAGACATTCAGGTGAATAGGTTCCTCGCTCCGTCATCGCTTGTGCTGACTCGGCGTTCAGACGTGTTCTCGACATTATGTATGGTTCGAGCAGACTTGTCTCCACTCTCAGGAAGTGCACAACCGAAACACGGGAGGAACGGCAAGACCTACTGGACCATCATCTTCAGCATTGAGATCCATTTCGGTCTGACCGAATTCAAAGCTCGAATCAAATGGATTGACAACGTGAGTCGTTTTCCCGATTTCACTTTCGCACCATGGTACTAAGCTGGTCCACTCAGGGTGTCACCAAGTAGTAAGTCGTCATGCTCGGTTGTTTGCCTTCTCCTAAGCGTACCCTTCTATACAGTGGCCCTGCCTCTATCGTTTATAGCGAAAGTGGACACCGTGTGGACGAGGACGACTCTGATTTGTACCCTGAAGATGATGTCACGTCTGTTGCCCGCTCGGAACAGCCACGGTCTCCGCCACGATCTCCAGCACCTTCTCGACATCCAGCACCTGCCAGCACCAGAAGCATCTCCTCTCGAGCCGAGCCGCCGCCGCCGGTGGAAGTCCATACCTCAGCCCCTCCTCCTCTGTCCCGATCTGTATCACATGCTCGGGAGAAAGCCCCTTCACATGGTTCGTCCATCTATGGTTCTGTTTTCGAAACGGAGAGCAGTAGCCATAGAGCGAGTGTGAAGAGTGGCAGTGCAAGTGGGGACAAAGGGAAGGAGAAAGTGATGGATAGAGGAATTGATCCCTCGAGACGATCGAGCCGGTCGAATAGCTCTGTCCCACCCGTCGCGAAGAGTGGTACACTTGGGGCCACTCTTAGCTCTGTGTGGGGAGCTCCGGACCCATCTAGCCCAGTTGTTCCGAGTCCCATCACTCCGACAACGCGACGTGAATCGGTATCCAACCACTCACAGCGAGGTTTGGACACTTCGAGGAATGTGGAGGCACCAGTTATTCGCGGAAGTCGCGCTCCATCTGCTGCTTCCGCCGCTGCAAGCTCGACTTACCGGAGAGAATCAGTTTCGCAACGTGCGACTGAGGTTCCACAGTCAGTGGAAGTTGTAGTCCCGGCGGCCTCCAAACCACCTTCTACGATTGCGAGTCCTACCAATCGACGCGAATCAATATCAAGCCGATCGCCTCACGCTCCAGATATTCCTCAAGCATCAGAGGAGATTGGTTCTGGCTGGGGAGCAATACCTCCGTCTGCACCTTCCGTAGCAGGGGCCAGGAGCAGAGGACCGGCATCCCCTATACCTCCGCTTACCGTCGACACATCGAACACAGTTGATGATGGATGGGCAGGTCTTACTCAGCCTCCAGCGTCAACCGTCGCCACTCCCAGAACCAAGAAGTCCTCTTCTGCTAGAGGTATTCCCCTCTCTGTCGACACCCAGAAGGCAGTCAATTCTGCAGGTGCTCCATCCTCTCGCCCTTCAGCTTTACCATCCGCCGCTGCGACCCCGACGACGAAGCGTGGTTCTGCTTTCAGTCGTGCCAATAGCACGACAGAAGTACCCAAGGAAATCGGCACGCCTCTCGATAGCATGCCAGAAGCAGAACCGTCCCATGCTTCCGTCCCGTTCCCCAGCGAACCAGTGATTGCTGCACCAGCGATTGCAGAAGATGAGCCAGTGATCCCACCGACCCCTGTCGCTGAGACTCCCAAGGAACGGACCAAGTCCACCGCGAAAGTCAGCAAGGCGGCTGCCAGGAAGGCTGCTAAATCATCGCGCGGCGCGGAGATTCCTGACCTCGCGCCATCACCGATTGCCAAATCACCTTCGTCAAACAGCGCGGCTGATGGTGTGGACTCTCTTGCCGCCCTAACTACCACTGGACTTGGTGAGATATCGGCAACAACGGCCAAATCACCTCTCTCACAGGTCGTCGCAGGGGACGCCGAGGGAGGACAGGGATCTTCTACCTTCGAATTCAGCTCGGCACCTCCCAGATCACCTCTATCGCGAACCCCTATCGCTTCCAATACCGAAGAGATCCCCTTTACCAGCAGCACGGAACCTCCGGCACCTGGTGGCTGGAGCTTCGACCCCGCTGCCAATGAAGCCCCCTTCACCGACAGTACGGAACCTCCGGCACCTGGCGGTTGGAACTTCGATAATGTTACCAATGGAGATGGCTGGGGTATGGGGGAATCCAACACTGATTCTCAACAACCCCCAACCGACGACTGGATGAACGGTTCGAACACCCAGCCTTCTTCGTGGGGTGGTCCCGCGGCTCCAGAGCCTCCCAACGATTATGACGAGGCTCTCGAGTTCAACCAGCCTATCACATCCGACGGACCACCCGCTTTGGATGCCCCTCCTGCCCAAACTTCTTCATTCTTCGGCGCGCTTACCTCCAACTTTGGCGAGGCTGCTAAAACCTCATTCGGTGGTTGGGGCAATCTGCTCTCTTCAAAACCGCCCTCGGTGCACCCTCCTGATGAGACTGCCTTCGAGTCTGTCCCATTGGCCTCGCTATCGCCAAGACCTACGTCCCACATTGGCCTGACTCCTCTGGCATCTGGGACTCCCGTGCCCGGCTCCCCACAACCTCCGCTTAGCCTTCTTCCGGAGGGCCCGATGGACCCTATGTCATCGGTACCCATCGATCCACCCCCTGTTGTGGCTGCTGCTGACGATGTTGTGATACCCGATCCCGAGAAGCCTGCGGAAGCTCCAGCTGCTGAGGAGGCGCCAGCAGCCCCGCCAGCAGAAGAAGAAGAAGATTTCGGAGGTTGGGGAGCGCCAAAGACGAAGAAGAAGAAAGGTGGAAAAGGTGGCGGAAAGAAGGGGAAGAAATGAAAGAGAGAAAGCACATCACTACCCTCTGGGTTTCCCGAGGCTGGCTTGGTTCAAGGGCCGTGTCCATCTTGCTGCTTTGTTGGATCGAACCGACCCACGACTCACGACGATACATGACTGGGTTTCATTCTTTACAATTTTATGGGGTTTTGATACCTACACTCCAATAATCGATACATTCTGGGTGAATCCTGTGTAAGAATCGCTAGACTCTGCATCTTGTGCATCCCTCGGATTCTAAGTACTCGGGCTAACGGAGACGGCTGAAAGGGCAACAAACGGTCGTCGAATGGGTGAGGGTAACATCTGTTCGACGTCAGGGCTCGGTCATGTAAAGCAGCGTAAGGTCCCCTCAATGATCTCGGTGGATCTGAGGAAGGGAAGGTCAACGCGCGACCGCCACTGGTGTTCATGGTTACTTCTGTCACCTTCAAGTTATCGTTCTCAGGTTTGGACGACGTTGCGCGGCTCCGAGAGCTCCTGAGGCACCAACTGGAACAGACATGTATTACAACTGCATAACTTGAAGATCGGAGCCGAGGTAAGGTTCCTCTGGATTACTCCCGCTGAAATGACTCCAAAACGCCTTTCTCAAGTACTAGTCATCCACGCCTCAGGACTCCTTGAAAGCATTCTTGAATCCGCCACTAACCAAAGCCTTGCCTCAGATTGCTTGTGGTACTTACCTCCGCCTTCAAGATGAACCAGATAATCCCTAATGAAACACAAAGTAAGTCAACTAAGTTGAGGATGTGCTATAGGGTACTCAAATTATACCGTAGTTAGTGAGGATGAAGTCGAGAGGGACATGCGTGCAAGACGTCCCCGGACAACATATGAACCTGATTCACCAACTCCAGGTGGGTTGTCCTCTCGTATTCGATGCAAATTGTGCAGGTTGGTCGTGTATCAAGTCCACGTGTGTGGTTTTGCTGACCTTAAGGGGTGCTCGTTAGAAGAGAACTAGCGAGAAGCGAACGTATCATTGGCCATGGTCAACTAGTCGCTGTTACACCTGCCATTCCGATCTCATCCACTCATCTTCCCTTACGAACGTCATTGCCGAGGTAAAATGCTGTTTACCCTTTGGTTTCACATCCACATATCCCTGATCTGCATCATAGTATGCCCTCAATCACGCCGATTCAAGACGCAGTGCTGCCCACGGAAGCGCAACTAACGACCACCCAACACCCTGCGACCGAGCCCTTCCATCCGCAAGCTAATCCTCCCCCCTCAGGGCTGCCTTCCATGGGCGATCCTCCACGTCCTTCTGATATCACCGCCCACTTATTTACCAATCCAAAGCTTGCGGCTCTTCGATCCCCGACATCCCTCCTCCTAGGTCATGGGGCTTTGCGCCAGACACCTCCTCCCATCCTCGCTAATTCAAAATGCTCTGGATACTTCTTGGAACCTGTGCGATCTCACCATCTCCTTGCATCCATTCATGCAATTTATCGTCTCGCAGATGAAATGGATGGAACCTTTCCTTTCGGAAGGACGATCAGCTGGTAAAATTATGTGTCCCAATCAGTCTTGCGGGGCTAAGTTGGGAAACTATGATTGGTCTGGTGTGCATTGTGGCTGTGACGAATGGATAACTCCTGTAAGTCGGTCGCTACCATAGTGTGAGAACGGTCTGATTGAGGCTTGGACCAGGGATTTTGCATACATAGATCCAAAGTGGATGAGATCGTGTAATTGGATATCATTTCACTTCTGGAAACACAGCCATCTTGCACGGATCTCCTTGCCCCTTCAGTTCGGTGTGTTTGATGCCAACATGCGACCGGTGTGTTGTCTGCGGTAATAAATCTCCGTTCACATCTGCTCGACAGAGGAGTGGTTCGGACGTCGGGCGTCTATCACTGGTAAGTCTTCCCTAATACTGGTGTTTGAAATACTGACGGACCATTTCTTCTCTTCGTCAGAAACTATTTTCGAGGGATGTCTCTCACGTTCAACTTCAGCGCGACAGCATTTTATAGCGCAGACAGTTTGGTGAACCACATTCGGCAAATCTGTATTCCCTCCACAAAGGGAGCGTCAAAAAAGAGTAGATTGTACTACAACGGCGAATCTTTCGGACTGCTTCAAGTTCCATCAAGGTAGCTGTGGTCCCACAGGGCAAGGATCCCGAGTGCGAGTTGAAAGAGGCTGTTGCCTCCTGTGTCTTCGTGTCAAACTCAGTAACAGTGTATGACGCATGCCAGTATCGCGTCGCGGTTAAGACCGCCCTGGAGTGTCCAGAAATGCCGGTAACGGGACGAGAAATGATCATGTCCAGTCCTCGAACCCTACACCAGCTCGCTCGCATCCACGTGCCAATGCTAGAAATCTGTGACGTCAGGCGGTGATAAACCCAAATTGCAACGCGAGTACTGGCATGTCCTCCCTTCGGTCTCTACGAAGATTGAGGCGTAGTCCACTCGCCAGGTATCTACACGACCGTGCATTTCCAACACGTACTCCTGAAGGAGAACCAAAGTTCACCAAGGAAGATTCCACGCGACTTCCGAAAGAATCGTCGGTCAGCGTCCCTCAATTGTGCAAGAGGGTATGTTAATCGCAGGTGCTCACGACGATGTTGCTGGACAGGTGAAAGGAGCGGCAGAGACCGAAGCAGAAAGGAACGGCAGAAACCCCGAGGGAGATCAACTGCAAGCTACCGATAATGCGCCAAGTCAGATTGAACAGAAGGCTTCCGCAAGTTCAAGTTCCTTTCTCCCCATCTAGCAATGCTAACTTGACGAATTTGAATCAACAGGCTGGCAAGATATCGCATCACGAGAAAGAGAAACTGACGCAACAGACTCTGCTTGAGCGAGATGAAGCCTTGAAGAAGACGTTGGAGGATATGTCGGGAGATGGTGGGGAGGCCGGTCTGGAATTGGAAGGGGGAGAACCTGTGGCGATGAAACGAGGAGTTCGTAGCAATATGTTTCGGTACATTTGATACCTTGAATGGGTCGTAAGGTGTCACTCCTGATCACGAGGAAAGCGACCGAACATCGAGGTTCGATAGTATGGCACACATTCTACATCCCCTTCATCCATCTCACGGTAAGATAGCAGAGCAATCGACCAGGGTTCGGAGAGATAAAAAATACACATACTAGTACTTCAATAAACTCCGTATCCACAAACTACTTTGCATACTGCTGAATCGCACCACCATCTTCCGCAACACCCAACGTCTCCCTCAAAGTCGTTTCGAACGGCTTCAAGGGCCTCCCCAAAAGCTGTTCAATCAGCGGATCAACCCTCGCGACCTCTCCCCTCTTCAGGCCTTCGTACGTGGTGGCCCAAGCTCTCAAAAACTCCTCGGACCCGCGGGGCGAGTTGTCAGAGCGGTTGGAAGTAATATATTCGTCGACGGAGACTATCTGTAGAGTGATTGGGCGGGAGAGCATGTCGGAGATTGTGGTAGCCACTTCTTGTAAAGTGAGGGTGTTCTGGTGGGAGCCGGAGAGGAGGAGAGTCTGGTTCTCATAGCCGCCCTGGAGGAGGGATACGAATGTGAGGCGGAGCGAAGTCTCGGATTACGATAGACGTACCAGGGCCATTAACCGTGCTGTCCCCTCGCCCAAATCTTCTCTCGACACCCATGAAATCGCACCGTCGCCTGGGACATTCACCACATTGTTTTGCTGACCAGGGTTGAAGAACCCTACATATCGGACGTTCAACCCCAGTTCCACCCCAAGGACTCAGACCTACTCACCAAAGTATAAAGGATAACTTTCAGAATATATTCCCTCCCGAATGATCGTATAAGTCAGGCCGCTCTGCTTCAAATATGCCTCCGTGTCCAGATGCGCCTTCATCACCGCAGTGACACTCCCATCTCCAAAAGCCAAGCTGGTGTAGTAGATATGTTTCACACCGACTCTTCGAGCGGCATCGATGGCGTTGATGTGAGATTTGACCCGCAGCTCATGTGCGATGGAAGGATATGAGACGATCAACAACTTCTCGGCGCCCTTGAATGCCTCGTCAAGCGTCTCGGGATTCGTGAAGTCGCCATGTCGAAGTTCAACACCAGATGTCGAGATTAGGGGACTAGCACCTGCCGGGTTATGCAGGGATACGGCGATTTCAGATGGGGGGACAAGTCGAAGTAGGTATTTGAGGACCTGAGAACCCAGTCCACCTGTTGCACCCGTTAACACGAACATTATCGCTTCACACCGATGGTTAGATCGTTGGCAATGGCAAAGACAACTCTAACACAGAACATAATCTCCACAATGAGTCATCATACGATGGCGCAACTGAAGACATGAGCCCAAAATATTCAGTAAAATGCTTATCCACCTGTGCCACCGATACTCTCCCGAGGCAAATCTTTCTCCCAGATGCCCTCCATCCAAATGGCCGAGGATTATTGCCGATGGTAGATAATACTCATCAAGAAAAGTAGTATGAGGGGACCAGAAATTGGTCACAAGCTCCGTGTCCAAGACTCCAAGTGGATGGATTCAGAGGCCGCCTGAGCAGAGAGAACAGTTTCGACATGACGGTATTCCGTCAACTCGTGGACGGCTGAAACCAATTCTGAGATGCGTCTTGGGCATATAGGCAAGGCAACGATCGTCAAGCAGCTTCCGGCGCCCACCGCAATACGGGGTGGGATGTCTCCCGGGATGAAGAAATCATGATTGTGTCACATTTTTGCCAGCGGCGGCCATGGTTCGCATCGTGCAAGGGGGGTAGTTGCCGGGCATAGCGACCGCGTCGGAAAGAGAAATAGCAAGGGTCTATGTCATATTTGTATCTGGGGCCGTCCTTCCATGTTAAGACGACTGGTCCCGTTCGTTTCGTACGACGTCCGCTGACGTCTAGGAAGGTAGAGAACCGAGTCGATGACGCCCATGAGGGGACTTCCAGTCTTCCCGAGGTAAAGTGTAAATAGGACAGCGAACGTTCCTCGATAGAAAGCAAGCAGCTTGAAGGTATGTACCTATCTTCGACAGTGCAAGACCAAGACTCAAATTAAATGACTGTAGATCGTCGCCGATCTGTAGTTGGTGGAGAGTTGTGAGGTTGTTGCCGCGAGAAACTTGAAGTCAACCAGTGAAGCTCGACGCCAAGTACTCGCAAGATTGAAATGCCGCGGAGGAGACTGGAATTTCGTATCTTGAAGACCCGGTTCCAAATTTGTGGGTACCATCTCCCGCCACTCTCTATCCGCAGGTCAGCGATGTCATCTTGGTCAGTACTTCGGCCATTGTATTGCCCTATTGCCCCCCTTCCTCTGCTTCTTCTCTATCAATACTGACCACTGGACTTGAGGCCGTCAGATAAGAGTTTGTCACCGTTCACAGATAAATAGTTCTGGTGTCCCATAGCTCCTCCTGACTATTCAGTTGGTTGCTGCCACAATGGTTGATACGGCAAACACTCCTTCTACCCTCCAGCTTTTCCCCTACGAAGATAGGCCTGGTTGGAAAGGGTAAGCTCGTCCTAGATGCAATCTTCCGGCTGATTACATTTCGCTTGAAAAGCTATGTGGAATGGGAAGCCCGACCCGATCGCAAAGAGATTGTTCGGGAGCTGCTCAAGGGCAAAGAATTTACACCCGATCCCGGCAAGTAACACCTGCGGTTCGCATGTTGGTGTAGCACCGCTCATGATGATCGTGACCACAATAGAATTCCAGTTCGTCCCACTCCCGACCACGAATCCAGTGCTTATCGGGGACAGATGGAAAGAATACCACGAAGTCGTCGGCCTCAGGTCTATTGTTGATGTCAGCTGGGAAGTTGTTCAAAAGGAGAAGGCCGACATGATCCACCTTCTGGACTTCCCTTACAACGGCGAGACCAAGCGGGAGCATTTGCTCGAGAAGCTGACGGACAACAAACATCATTTGTGAGTTCTCTCTTATCAGTGCAGTCACTTATCGGAATTTACCAATGCAAAATTTAGCGTTAGGAATCACGGCGGTGTCCCTGATATTGACGAAGATGCTTTCGAGCTTGAAATCGGCGGGTTTGTTCATCGCTCCGTGAAGCTGAGTCTCAAGGACCTTAAAGATGAGACCAAGTTCCCGTGCGTGCTATTCACTCTGGGAGTCGATTTCGAGTCAATTGACCTCTCTCCGTTTAGCCAATCCGAAGTAACGGTCACCATCCAGTGCAGTGGAACTCGTCGTATTGAACAGATCCAACAATATCCGGGCGAAGGCGATGACCTGATCAACGCTCCTTGTATGTTCTGCCCTCCACTGGCATTGTCCGATACTGATCACGGAGGTATTTGACCTTGCTTACTCGATTAGGGGGAGAGGGCGCAATGTACGTACCCATACCCCTAAAGTGGGAACGTACATGAACACCACCTTTGTAGAGGAACAGCGGTTTACCGAGGAGTCCCCTTGAAGAAAGTATTGAAGCATGCTTGCGGTGGTGTGCTCCCCGAGTGTGAGCATCTCGAATTCATTGGGGCCGACACGTACTTTAAGTAAGCTCCGTCGGATCTTCGCTGTCTGGCCCACTAAATCTTCCACAGGAAGGGAGAGGTGTATAATTATGCTGTCTCGGCCCCGTGGCGTAAAGTCAGGGCGAGTGAAGAGGTTCTTCTTGCTTGGGAAATGAATGGAGAGCCGCTGCCCAAGATTCACGGGGGTCCGCTCAGGGTCGTGGTGGCTGGGTACATTGGTGCCCGGAGCTGCAAGTGGGTTTACAAGATCAATGCCCTGGCTGAGCCTAGTATGGGACCCGTTCAGCAGCAGGAGTACCTGTACTACACTTCTCAAGTAAAGTCTCCTCCCTCAAACTTTCTTTGCCGCCAGTTCCAACTTACCTTGTGACGTCAGATCGGAAAGCAAAACCATAAGTTTTCCAATGGGTTTTCAATTCAAGACATGCCGGTTTCGTATGCTAATCGGCAACTGAAGATTCCTCCAAGAAAGCTAATGCAACCGTGCTGACCTTCACAGGAGTGCTATTCTATACCCTCTCGATAAGACGGTGGTTATACACGATGGCGTCATCAACTTGCGTGGCTGGGCCTACAGCGGAGGTGGTTGTTGGGTGGAAAGGGTTGAGGTCTCCCCGGATGGGTGAGATTGTTGGTCTCCTCAGTTCCTCCTTTAACGCTAAACGTTCTTCAGGGGACATGTCTGGTATGCTGTTCAGCCGGACGATCTGACGGAGAAGGTATTGGCAATGGCAGCTATTCTTGATCTGCTGGTGCTTATGTTTTACTGACAGCACTACTATGCCTGGCGACTCTGGAAGATTGAGCTTCCGGTTGATGCGGAAGGATGGCTCGAGTTCTGCGTTCGCACCTGGGATTCTCACTGCAACACCGAGCCGACCTTCGTGCGTTCGGCCTGGAAGTGAGCGATTTCCTCATACCGACCCGTCGATCAGACTAACAAGCTCTCGTAGCTGGGACCTTCACGTAACGTCGTCCTGCCATCGCATCAAAGTATACAGCGTCAATAAGTCCAAACCAGCCACAGCCCAGCGTCTGCAGGCACTTGAATCCAGGGGAATACCGTTCATGCCGCTTACCAAACCTCTCGAATTCCCGCTGGAGGATACGCAAGACTATCTGGCGTCCCTCAGGAAATATCCGCGAGAACCCAAGAACTAAATGCTGTTGATACGATCAATCCCCATTGGAGACTTTGGAGTCCGACGAGTTGTATGTTAGAGATCGCTGAATGTATTTTGAGTTCAGATTCCAAATTCTGATCGTTTCGTTGACAATTCCGTGCCACACACTTCAACTCCTGGTGCGGAGGGAAAGAACGTGCTCGACCATAATAGTGGGGGAGACATGGCGGATCACATTAGTGAATGGATAATTTCTGTGAACCGTCGGTCAGTTCTATAGTTCCCTTCTTCCCTCGTGCATTTGGGAAGGGTCGGATATGTGATCCTCGGGGATGGAGGATGTTCCTGTTTGTCCGCGGATGGCAGGGGAGGGGCTCATTGACCCTCCCGACAAACACCCAGTGACGGGAAACCAAGACCGAGAAAGTCCGATCCTAGTCACCGGTCAGTCAAGTTCACGACTGTTGCTGAAAACAAGGGGAAACACCGATCGATACTGTTCCGTAACAGACCTCAGGAGGGGTGCACGTAAGCAGATACTTAGCATTGGAGCTTACCATACATACATCGAATTTTGCAAAAGGAGTGACCGCAATGTCGACCCAGACACGACACCCAAGTCTGGGCCATAAGAGAAGGAGAACAGGGTTCTCGGGACCTCGCATAATCTCCACATAGCATGATTGGCGTCGCCGTGTGGCATGCACATGATTTCCCAACTCAGAGGAAATGAAATATTTGTCAAGGACAATCAACAGTCACTGTATCCCTCCATACAACAGAGCCAGCAACGGCAGCACCCGCCGCATATATATCCCAAGGATAGGGGCAGCCGCAGAACGATATTGAAGTTAACAGTCTGGCAGGTCGCATAAGGTGAATTTCAACTGCACTGGGGGGATGATCTGTCACTCCGTCCAAATGCTGCGACGCCTGATCACGGAGGCCTCCGCGAAGAAAGACCGTATCACAAAGTGCTTGATGCGCCTATATAGTGATAATTCAGCGGGGAGGTATCTTCGGCACGAGAACTTGATGAGAACTGAACGCATTCAAACCTGGATAGTAATGCGGTCTTGAACCAGTACGATTTTACGCCCTTGGAACGTCGCAAATAGTCAACTCTCCCGCCAGAAGGTCGGGCTGATCGATACCGACTGTAAGCGCATGTAAGCGCCCAACATGGATTGAAATTGAATTCGGAAACAAAAACTCGTTCAGCCGTCGGTCCCACAATAAAGACGAACCCTCGCGCTCTGCTGAAACCTTGTCGGGTTATGGCGCGAGAAACGTGAAGTCAATGTGGCCCACTGGCAGACCTTGAAAACTTGGGATCAAGTTGTTGGTGACTGGACAACAGTGTCGGGTGCTCTGTAGATTCCCGGATCGCCAAGCAACGCAATCAACGGCCCAGAAACTTGGCTCCTGGATGTCGTTGACAGCGTGGCGATCATATCGTGAGGTTAACAATGACATGTCGTTCGTTCGCCACTCAGGAGTCAGGACGTCAACTTAGCATGGGAGTTAAACTGAGTTAAATCCCTTGAACCCTTAAGAAGCTCGTCAAGTTTCTGGCGGGATGCGCGATTATGAGCGAGGATTCTGCGGTACTAAACAAGATATGGGCGCTGAGAGTGTGGAAAAGATGTAGTGGGAGAGAAGGACAATATTTCAGGAATACCCGCCACAATTTTTAGCTGTGTGGTGCCAATTCCAGCACGGCTCAATGTGATACCACTCAACCTCCCCGACAGCTTGAAACCCGCAACGCTGTAGACCCCCGTTTGCTTGATGCGGGTCATCCTCAGTCCACAATATATTCACTAGCCGTTACCGTGAACCTTCGCGAGCGCCTGTCAAGCCACGATCACCTCTCCGCTCTCCTGACATTTTCCTGTTATTTCTTCCAGCTCATCAGCCTGCATGTCCTATGGAACCAATCTTGTTCCTTATTTGAATTCAATTCGACTTTCTGCTTATGCTAGAGCCATACGTAATGGTCTCTGAAGTTCGAAAGATCCTGAGAACACGAGCGGAATCAATAGCTCTGAAATGGAGAGATTGCCGTTATAGCTTTCAAGTTTATTTGCGGAGTGGCTTCCACCTGCCATGTTGTGCAGCCCTGTCTTCTTCCGCATCCACTCGTCCACATCCGCCAGCGTGTGCTGGTTGAATTCGACACCCACCGTTGCTTTGTCTTCCCCTCCTTCATTGTCTTGGTCTAACTAGGGTCCTTGTGCGACGAAATATGTCTGGATTTTCGATACCTCTCATCCAATCCCACCCCGAGTCTTTTATCGGTCCAGGAGTTGCTGGGGTATTCGTACAGGCTTTCCAAACAGGCGTGCTTGTCAACCAGTCCATAAAATTTTGGAGCAGGTCCCATCAAGAACCTGTATCGCTTCGGATACTCGTTGCATTTGTTTCTGCGGCCGCCTTGTATGTTTACAACCTGACAATTCACGTAAAACTCACGCCTCGCCCCAAGCTTTCAGACAGCTTTGGCTTTCTACACGACATGGCAGATTATTGTTTTAAACTTTGGGAACTGGGTGAGTACCATCGTCCGCGTTGCACAGAGTTGTCCATCTCGTGCTGAAGTTGGTGATCAGATAGCTCCCGTTGATCCTCGATGGCCAGACCGGCTGCAAACCGTGATAGTAAGGGCTTCCAGCGGGTACAACACATTTTTCTGTCTCACATAACCACCGTCAGAACGTATCGATGGCTTCCCCCGTCCAGTCTTTTTTGATATGGCGATGTTGGGCTGTACGTATCCATGTCTCTCGATCTGCCCCAGAATTATTCACGCGCAGTACAGATGACCAGCAGGCGATGGGTTATTATAGTGGGAGATTTATCACCGACCCAACTGATTTCGTTCTGACCTATCGCCGTAGGTTCCTCTCATCGCGACGCTGGTGGCATCCGTGGTTGTCAGTATCGTAACCACCGCACAAGTCTTCCAAGTGGATTTTACCCAGTATCTTCAACCGCAAAACGGACCAGCCCCCAAGATCCAAGTACGTAACGCCTGCCCTATCTGATGTCTCAATCTCACCCCAGGCACATTAGGTGGATGTTTCTTGTGAGCTTGCATGAACCTCTTGCCTTTCCCTATCGTGACCATTGATCCATTTTTAGTTGTTCTGAGCTTGATCCTCCCTGCTGGTTTGTCATTCTTCAATCACTTCCACTGCAATAAGTTGACCGAGAATCCAGCTCTCGACGTCGCTGTGACATCTATCTGTATGTTCTTCGGGTTTGAAGATCGCCTCAATCTCACCAGACTTCAGTATTAATCTATCTATTACGCTCACGATCGAGCGTCTACACCGCACGGTTTCGTAGAGTGAGTACGATTAATGCCACAGAGTACATCCGTTCTAACGTGTCCTCAGATCTTTACCCAACTCATTACGATATCATGGGAGGCGGCTGTCCCGCCTTGCGCATGCGCTATGGCTACTGTGATCACATATTTTGTCTTGGTTTGTTCCATAAATCACCTTCACGCTGCCTGCTTTTGACCATATACCCTCCAGGTGGACACGAATTTCTGGGACTTGTTCTTCCAACAAATATTGGGCAAATTATACGTTATCTCGCTTTTCGTCACCTTGTGAGTGGTTCACTACTTGTCTTTTTGTCAAGCCTTGTTTCATTTTGCCGACGACCAGGAATGGACGAGCACACCTGAAGCGAAAAGTGCAGCCCGATCATGTGCCAAACTTAACCGCTGCATTCGCAAGTTTGGCGGTTCCCGAAATTCACATCGAAGTAATCACATCTATTTCTTCCTGTTCTTCCGTTGCTTACGAGCATTCTCAGATGAGCTCGAATCGACAATCCGAGACCAACCATCTCACGCGCGATCTGGTCTCCCCTCCGCAGCGTCGAGTACCAGACGAAGAACGGGACGATTCATCAGCCGAACGACCCGAAAAGTCAAGAGATTGGCAAGTTAATGGAGACGATACGAGTTCGCGGTAGCCTTATCCAGACCACAGAAGGACATACGACGAGTCTCGGGAGTAACTCGGACTAATGATGTTTGTATATACGGCGGATGCATGTATGATTTGTACTCTAATGCGAGGGATGCTTCTTGGGCTTGGCGAGGAACTGTGAGGATTCGTCTCAAACACAATTGATTGAGTCTATGAACCGCTAATATACCGCCTTAGCCTCGATGCAACCCCGTATTACCCACACCCGATCACTCCCCTCACGAGCTGTCAATGTTGCTACTCTCGGATGCAGGGGCTCAGCTGTGTTCACGGTGATGAGTTTCGGGGTGTGTACCGTTTGTAAAGATTCCCCGCACACTGGGAACTTTGAGAAGCAAACCCTGCAGAACACTTGCGAAGATGTCACCGGTACGGATTTTGCCATGACACGAAAAGCCCACTGATTCATTTGACACCATCGTGTTCAATCGAAGAACGCGCGGGAGAAGTGGCAAGAAAAGAATGACGGTCGTCGGTGGGTCATGGTGAGCCTTTTTGTCCATATACGGGTAGTTGTCGTGATGGTGTAGAGGAACCGAAGCACCCATTTCGGCATCCTGAGTTCCACCACCCGTCGGATTATTCCCCGATGGAGGGGGAGCTTCAATCAACAAAGTGTATTCATCGACCCGTGCGATGATTGCGAATGCAGTCGTAATGAAGACCGAAGAGACACGAAGAAGCTTCTATCTCCATCAAAATCAAACTTCGAACACACTCCAACTAAACACACAGTCGAAACACCTTTGTGGCCTGAAAATCTTAGTTAGACTTGACTTTGTCGGGGTAAATGATCTACCTGAGGAGGATACACCATATGTTAACCCCTCTCATGCTGACTGGTCACAACAAGCCCATTCCATGGCCAGAGACGATTCCATTCTGGGGGCGCTCAAAGGGATTAGCCACTCCGAATTCAGTACGACGAGGTATCGAAAACACGCACCGGCAACTCCTGGGGATTGTTTGTCCCTTCACTTTATCGCCGGAGTGCTTCGCATTTCTCCGCCAGTTATCGATAACCAGACAGCGCCTTTAGCCGTTTGAATGCGGCGGGGAAGATGAATACATAAACACTCTTTAGGTCGACATCTTTTGGGCCCTGGCAAGGCTATCCACGGCCACCTCGTACCCGCGAGCCTCGAACGCCGCGGGCGACACTGCGGCTGGGTTGGGTCATGAACGTCAGATTGACGATGGAAGAGTAGTTGGAAGGTGAGGAGTAAGACTGACGATATTCGACGAGGAAAGGGACCCTCGCAAGAAGGACCTACCTATTCACCCGTCCCCCAGATCTGAAACTGTTTCGAAAGAAGCAGCCAAAAGAGGTGCCGAGAATGAATCCATGGTTCCAGTACAGAGACAAGATGAGGGCGGGGGAGATAATATCGTGAGTCAGGAGGTGGGGGAGAAATCTGAGATGCCCCATATGCCGGTCGGCTGAACGACTTTGTAGTGTTCCGAATTGAAAAATCCATCAGCTACCTGAGCTCTGATTAGAGTGTTGGATCAGAGGATCTTCCAGGAGAAAGATGAAAGGAGACAAAGTCCCCTCCGATTTACAAAGACGTCAAAGAGCCCAATATCACGCTCGTCGTGCATCGGTCACGAGCTACGACTTGTCGATTAACTGATCATATCCGAAAAGCTGAGCAGAGTTTACAGATAGAGATTTGCTCGGCGACAATGGCCAATAGGTCTGACCGCGGGCGACGGATCAGAATTGCGTAAATTGCGGGAGTAGTTCAGACGAAGGGGGATTATTCGGAGGAGGTGACTTACATTAGTTAGTTTTGGTAAACTCGAAGCATGGCATGAGACCAACAACGCCAAACCCCGTTTGTCGAAGAGATTGTGTTGGCATGATTGTAACCGGCAATGGCCATACACTTCCGGAGGACGAGATGCCATATCGTCAGCCTAACCACGTACGAGCGACATAACAGAGGAGAGGTGGCTATTCGAGAGCAAATTTGCCTTGGCAATAGATGGATCCTGAAATGTCCGAACGGAGGAGGTAAAATTCCAAGAGGAGATTGCCAGGCGGAGTGAGAGCTAAACGTTCGGGTTCCAAACTTCGAGGTTCCTTACAACGAGCTCGTTAAGTGCTCATATCCAATCCCTCAGGACGCTTGGCTTGGTGACAGAGAGTCCAGATCTTCTCAACTCTGTTAACCTGAATTGGGAACCCCGTTATGACGATGATAAGGAAGGTTGGGAAAAGGTTTGCGTTACTCGATTTGAAATATTGCAGTCGGCGGACAAAATCATCTTGATGATGAATCCTGATTGTCTTCGTCTGTGGAACTTTGTTGCGTGGTTCGTGAACCTTGCAGCTGTTCATCCTTGAACAGTGTTAAATATAGGCAATAGGACCTACGATTGCACAGAGGTTGGGTTAGGGTTTACGTGATTTGTGGTGTGGGAAACGGCGACCATAGGGAAATCCAGGCCATCTCAAGAACGGAGAGTTGGAAGTTACGGTCAACGGTGAGATAAATTGGACGAAGTCAAGGTCCCCGTCGAACTAGCGCCTTCGGGAGAATCTAGGAGAAAGACTCAGGCCGGGTGTCAGGGAGGCAAGGTGCAGTAACGGCACGGTCATAGCTACATTGAAGTTGGGACAAGCGAGAGCAACTAGAGGTCGATGTCCTTCCGCTTGTACAGTCCCGGCTGGCGAGATAGGAGAGTGGTACCAGGTCTAGGTCCCAAATTTCCCGCCTATTCAGGGGAGGTATCCAACAATATACTGCGAAGAGGCGAACGATCGCTCCACGGACATACTTTTGGGATGCACAATATCAAGCGACAACTGAGGTGCGGCGTTAGGTCGACGAAGTAGAACCGATCCCAGATATATGTCTGGCGTCAGAAAATCTCGACGTGTCTGACCCAGCGGAGTAACCGTTTCTCCATAGTCGGCTGGTACAAAGTGGTACGAGCACTCCGAAGGTAGATTCATTCGGATTCCACGGTCCGAGCTCCTTTCCATAATATCGCCCACATCTCCGTCTTCGTCCGTTTCGCCAGTGAGTAATCCTGAGACGATGGCCTCGAAGACAAAGTTGTTGGAAGATACAGTGAAGCGTGGCGTTGTTTGTGGTTTGCAATTGACCGATACCACACGGATTTGGTCAGGAAATAAACCGAGACCGGAACCGACTGTCGTAGGGGGTGGTTACAGACCAGTTTCCTATCCAAGTTTCGTGCTGATGTGGGATGGGTGGAGGTACGGATGGAGAGGGAAACAAATCAGACGATTTTGACGTCGACAATTGTCGGCATTTCCTCGATGTGGTGACAGTGAGATAGCTGGGTTCGGTGAGAAATTTATAGAGTCTGTGGGCCATGATGGACCGACGGGACACATAATTGGCCAAACGGATATCCCAGGTTATCTTGCTGTCAGGTGGACAACAGCCTTATTGACAGAGAACGACAGAGGAGATCAGTAGATGAGAGCGGCACCGAGAGGGCAAACCGATGTTGCCGATGAAATGCCTCGATTGCGAGCAAGTATTTTCTGTTAATGAAACAGTGGACACGACGTGAAATCACGTCCAAGGCCGACTACCAGCAGTGGGAGGAAATGAATTCATAGAAATCTGACCGTATCAAAGCGAACGCACAAGTGGTAATGGTTTGCCTCTCGTTGAAGAATTAGTGATCTCCGCAGAGCCCTTTGCCTTTCAATCAGAGTAGGTACCGTAGGGGGGGAGTCAATGTCAAGCGTCCGCTCAAAGTTCATTGCTCCATCTCAGGAGTATCGAGGAATCTCCTGGAACCTGTGATCTCAGCTTGGAGAGTCTAATTTGCGCAAAATATCCAAGGAGGGGATACCATTGAACTTTCGAAACGCAAAACTGGGTGAGAAGCGCGAAAAGAACTGGGAGCACACTCTGACTCTTGAAAAATTTCCTAGTCAAAGAGAAAAGATGGAAAGAGGGTGGTAAGTCAACAAAGCGGGGCCAAGTGGAGGCCGCCATTGTCTGAAAGCGGGACAATGATGTTGGCGAGACCACAATGCCACCGTGTCCAAACATTACCAAACACGGCAAAGCGCTCACGGCCCACGTTTACTCGAGCGCGACTCAACTGCCAAAGCATCCACCGTGTTTCTCAAACTCTGCCATCATCTCCTCTCCAAATCTCCGTGCCAAAGCTGCGCGTTTCCCTCCCTGGTTCCGCACCTTAAATTGCCCTGTTTTTTGCACGCCAGAAAACGTTGTTCTGCTCCAGATACAGCCCTGGCAACTCCAACTTTCAACGTGATTGCAACGAGGCCGATATCATTACTCCTGCTTACCTCCTCGATAACTCTACGCTTCTGCGTGTCTCTTGATCTGCCCTAGTCTTTCTCGGCCACCATTACATGTCATTCTCTGGCACACCTCTTGGTCAAGGCAGACGCTTGGATCATCACACTTTTCTTAACAAACCAAACCCGAATCACAACCTTCGCCCTCCCAATTCCCCTCCAAAATCTAATCTCATCCTTACTTCATACGCTTGCGGGTGTGTTTCTCCCCCCACCGATCTCTCTCCTTTCGTTCCACCTCATCCCACTCTAATTCAATGCCCCTTAGAGCTCCGACGACAATCCCCGCAAAGTCACCTCCAAAGCCTCATTCTTCCACTTCAGCGACATCTCGCGACAGTCATCCAGCAGTAGAAGAAGACGACGTGGACGAACCAGCCCTCGTTCGATTCCAGCGTCTCAAACAACGCGAACAAGTCACCAACTCACGTGGTCCGCGTACCATCACATCACCCCCAAACCCAACTCGGTGGAGTGTCAAGGATACCTCGGTTAACATCGCAGCCGCATTTAACCAAGCAGTATCTACTGTACTCGAAGAAAACATGCCCCCATCTACCACCTCCTCTTCCGCCAATGACCCTAATGCCTCGTGGGCATCAGGTCGCACGGCGATAAACGCAAATTTACCACGAAGCACATCAGTGGATTACGAAAAGGAGACACAATCAACCAATACCTCCAGACGACTAGCTGCTCCTCCTAGTCGGCTCGCCGCTCCCCGACCCAATCCTTCACGACGCACTCTCGTCAAAACGAACTCCGTACGGCACGTCCCCGATTCGGAGGGTGAGGATGATGGGAATGGAGAGGTTGACGAAGCTAGTGCTCGAGGGAAGAGCCCGTTCGAACAGGCCATTGACCTCACCAAACGTGCCTTGGCACCCGCTACATTTTACTTGCGACAACGCCTCTCACAGGAACCTCCTGAGCTCCCCGAACACGAAACTCCTACTCGCGCAAATGGCAATGGGAACGGAGCAGGCCACGACTCGAGTCGCAGCTATGACTACTCGGCTGAGGAACGAGAGTTCCAAGCTGCTGCGGCTCAGAATTCCAATGCCAGTGTCAAGTCAACTGGTAGTACTACCTCAACTGCGCGCCGTATCAACCCCACACATCGACGTAATCGCATGTCGGTAGATAAGAAGGCATATAAGCCTAGTGTGTCGGATCTCGAGCAATCGGATGAAGATTTTGACGACGACGAGAAGAAGGGAAGGAGGAGGCGGAAGAAGAAGAAAGAGCCTGTTGGAGGTCCGTTGACTACTCTCCCTGTCGCAGGGTACGATAAGAGGAGGAAGAGGAAGTCAAAGGGCGGGGCAGGTGAGGAAGACGAAGAGGATGGTAGCGAGAGTGACGATCACATCAGTGAAGAGGTGAGTGTTCTTCTCTTTCGACCGTATTATTGTAGTACTGATGAGTTTTGCAGCGTCATGCGTCATCTCATCGTGAGTCCCAACCTCGGGGTTCCATACCTCCACCATCCCGAGCATCAGTATCCCGGGCTTCCCTTCCTCGCGGTTCCCTCCCTCCACAACCTCAAGACTCGGGCTATATGGACTTCTCTTCTATGGACCAAGCCGAGCAAGGTCTGACCTCCATCGAAGAAGCGGATGAAGAACCTCCCCTCGTCGATGGTCCTGCATTCCAAAGCTTCGATGGGCCCAGTCCATCGTTCTCTATCGGTGCCATGCTCGGGAAGGCCGTTTACTGGTCAGCCCGCGGCAGCAAAGCCATTGGTACTTTCTTCATGCGGCTCTTATCAGCATTCTTCTTCCTCCTTGGTCGTGTCCTGGGAACCGCCCTCGATGTCATCTTTTTCCAGCCGGCTCGGTGGATATCACACACCAACCTCGCTCCCGTCAGGAAACTCGCGACTTACCTCTTTCTGGCCGCGTGCATATACGCCGTTTGGTTCTCCGTTCGAGATTATCCCGTCTCGCAATGGTTACCTGCACGGTCTGCCCACGAAGGCCCGATATACAGAGCTCCAGAGGTTCCAGCTGCGGACATTGCCGAACTTTCAAAACGACTATCGAATTTAGAGAATGCTCTATCAGGACTTTCGTTAGACACCGAGAGGACGAGGACGAGACAGGAGAGTGAATCAAGAACTCATGTTGACCTTATGGGAAGATTAGGGAATCTCGAAACGAGGGTCAGGCAGGAAAGTCAGAGGGCGGCTGAGGTCGAGAACCAGGTCAGGATAGCGGCTAGCCAGGGTTTGAAGGCTGTCAAGGAGGAGATTCATGCCTTGAACTCGCGGGTGCAAGAGGGTGCAGGTCGACGGGCTGAGGGGGAGCACGCGAGCGATGAGGAAGCCAGAGTCAAGCTGAGGTCACTGGAGGAGCGGATCGGCAGCGTTGAGGGTGGTGTGAAGGAAGCTCTTGAACTCGGGAAGAGTGCGGTGAAAGTGACTGCGCCCAATGCAGGCGCTGCCTGGTGGAACAAACTGGCCTCCGGCACAGCAGGAAATTCGGCCCTAACCATCAAGTCTACAGACGGTCAAGACGTTACTGGCCTCATCAGCCATCTTGTCGACTCCGCTGTATCAAGATATTCCAAGGATACAATTGCACGACCGGACTTCGCAATGCACGCTGCTGGCGCAAGAGTGGTACCCTCGTTGACGAGCGAGACGTTCGAGATGAAGCCTGCTAATTGGAGGAGCAAGGTGGTTGGACTGGTTACTGGCAGTGGCTTCGCTATTGGCCGACCACCAGTCACCGCTCTCCATCACGAGTTGCATGCTGGATACTGTTGGCCCTTTGCTGGTTCAGAAGGCCAATTGGGCGTCATGCTCTCGCATCAGACTTTCGTCTCCGACGTCACTATTGATCATGTCGCTAAGGAGGTCGCGTTTGATATGCGCTCCGCTCCGAGGGAGATGGAGCTGTGGGGTATGGTGGAAGGGAAGGACAATCTTGCGAAGTTGAGGGAGCGGAATTTGGAGAAGGCACGGAGGAATGAGGAGGCTCGACAAGTTGCAGAAGAGAAGGGCCTTCCCTTCGAAGACATCGAGGAGACCTACCCGAGATCTCTACCCACATTCCCTCCTTATATGCGAATCGCCAACTTCACCTACGACATCCATTCTCCGAACAACATTCAGACCTTCTCTGTTCCTCAAGAGATCCGGGATCTTGGCATTGATTTTGGGATGGTTGTGCTCCGGGTTAGGAGCAATTGGGGCATGGACGACTATACTTGCCTATACCGCCTCCGTGTCCACGGTGAACGGATGGGCGAGACGCCGCTTCCTTACCCCGAGGAGTCTTCATGATTGTGGTTGACTGGCTTGGTTCTTATTTATTGAACATTGTTCTCTCTTTTTATCATCTTCGTCTCTCCTTTCTGTTTATTCATTCATGACCGTATCGGATGAAAATCGTATCAATCCAAGTTGTTGTCTTATTTGCTCTCTTGCTACAAGCTCCCTCTTGGACCATGAAATGCAAAGTTGGTGCTTTACGAACTACTTCATAATATACATGTACTACACTAGAAGATGGTGATATAGTGTCCGGGCAAATATAATGTCGGGAACTAAGATGGCTCAAGGTGAACAAACAGCGTGAAGAAAGAGCAAGTAGTGTGATTAAGCAACCACATTGATAACAATCGCTCGCCGCCCATCGGGACCACCTTTCAGTATTATACATACTCGCCCTGTCCATTCATCAAAGCTCAAGGACTCCGCGGTTTCGTCGTGGTGGGTGGGGAATATCACAGATCCAGTGGTGACGTTGAAGTCGCCTGAGGAGACGCGGGCCAGGTCGATGTTTCGTCGAAGCTGGGGGAACGTACATGTCCGCAACCTCATCATTGGCTCCCGTCCTTCGGGAGAAGGGTCCAGAGAATTCCACCATACACCTCGTCGAAATCCAACGGTCGTCAGGTCCCCATCATCCCGAACGGGTAAAGGGATCACTCGATGATTGGGAGGAAAGGAAGCGATGTCGAGGATGTGCAACGCGTGATAGTCCAAGACCATGACTGGCCGTACGTGGCCTTTGTCGCGTGCCTCCCAGACCACGGGGCTGACCAGGGGCGGGAAGACGGTCAGGTCACGCTGTAGGGACCATAGTGGGTGCACCGAAATTATCTCCTCCGTCGTATCGTCGACTTCCACGGTCTCTAGGTCTGGAATGGGAAATAATGCGAACCCAAAGCCATTAGAAATCAAGAGGCGGTTGTTTGAAAGGAGGGTGATGGTGGAATCTTCGATACCCTGAGGTCTCCGTAGTTAGATTTGAGGATAGAGTCATAGAAAACAATGTACCGGAAAATCTTCGACTTCCATTATCACTTGCTGCCGGCGATCACGCATATCAGGGCCGACTCTTCTGATGGTAATCAGCTCCTCCTCCTCTTCACCCGGACAGGCAAATGCCAACAAGTCGAACGCAGCGGCAGCGGAGAGAAATCGATCAGAAAACGAAACGTCCTCCCATAATTGGATTGACGGAACGTCGGTGTTGAGCTGGTATAGGAATATATGGTTCATCTCCCTTGTGACCAAAGCCAGGGACGGGTAAGTGTGGACTGTAGGTATCAGATAATTCGACGACGCACGTCTCGGGGTTTTGACCAGTGACCAACAGCATCGTTTCCGCAGAAGCAGAAAGCGATAAGTCACATCCCAGTCGCTGAAACTCAATGGATCGCCCCTGCCTGACAGCAGCGACGCCGCCGTCGGTGATTTCCTGTAAGTATACAGAGGCGCTGCTCGAGACCAGTGCAACCCAATCCCCTCCAGCAAGTAGTCTAGCGAAATATACGTTTGGCGGGCAAGGAACTGAATAAACCGTGACGGGGGCGAGGTTTTCACGTTGCCACTTCGCGTCGAGACGAGCTGCTCGAATGGCACACTCTCTGAGCCCAGGGACGGACATTGAGGGACAGGACCGGGCAAGTTTGGGGACCGGGATCATAGCGAGCATCCGTTCCAATACTTGATGCCAGACGGCTCGATTTTGGGTGAGGGAATTTAGGGGCCGGCATGTCTGAGTATATCGTCAGGTCGTTAGACGAGTGAATCCTGGCCAGATATGGATGGTGCTGCATACCTTCCCGACGCTCAGTATATCGGCAACGGATAGCCATGAAAGAACTTGAAGTTGAACATCATAGGGAATTTGAAGGAGCATAATAGATAGGGCTGAAGTTTTCGACAGTAGGTTGAGGCATTTATAAGATTCTCCCGGCGGTTACTCAGGAATAGACGATAGAGAGGCTCAAAGTCCGTCATAAAAGCCAATCGGTGCTGGAGTCCCTTGGAGTGGATTGGCGGAGACTGACATGTGATCGGATCAACACAACCATCTAAGGAAATATAGTTGAGCGCAAGCCAGAAGAGTCAAGACTGAGCACTTTTGGGTGTGGATTATTGCAGGCACCCAGAATGATGGTCGTTCGGGATGAGTGCAGGATGATACTGCTGCACTCTGCGTGGCAAATTTGGTGGTGAGCGATCAGCGTGACTTGCCTGTCCCTTCGGAGTTTATCCCCTGTACTTCCATTGTGAGATTATGTCGACGCGTACGCCAACGTTTGGGTCATGTAGTATGCCGACAGCAGAGAAAATTACACCACGATATGGGAAATAGGGCATCGAATGTGTCCAGATGTAATGACCTACTCGATGGAGTATAGACGACGTGAGGCGATGGTGGGGATCACTAAACCTGGCCGACGATTGACGGCCTCGTCTGAGTACAACGCCACTAGTCCCACTCCACTAAAACCCCTCTCTTCCCACAAAAAATCACTAATCCGCAAACTTATCCGTGGCCTGAAAAACATCACTCAGTTATCGATGATGACGACGAGCTAATTATGACGAACCTTGACAAGTAAAGCAGCCGTTCCAGGTTCTCTCGAAGAGTGGCCCGCATCAGGGACGATGTGTAGCTCAAGCTCAGGCCAAGCCTAGAAATATCAGTAAATAGATAGCACAGTCAGAGGCTAGACGCTGGATGTACCTTTTTGAGAGCCCAAGCTGTGGTTGCCTGGATCCGCACGAATGCCGGATGAATAGAATGAAACAGAGCGAAACATGTTACGACATACCGGGCAGACTACATCATACCTACCTTGAACCACGACGCACGGGATGTGTCGGCTGGTCAAGAGATGTCAAGATAACGAGTCTGAAGGGATAGCAAAGTTAGCCTGGCGTACATCTTGTCAATTTCCTGACTCTCCAACAATTGACCATCTCTCATGAAGCCCTGATGGCGGAATATCAACATTTGTTCATCTGAGAAAACATTTGGCCTAGATCACTCACATCGTTCACAAAGTAATGGTTCTCGATCCGTGCAAACGCGCTGGGAAAACGGTTAACAGGTATGGGGAAAAACAGATGAGAGTAAAACAAACTTTGCCCAATCATCCTTCTCGGCCTCCGCGACTTGTTTCGGATCCACGTATAGCTTGGAAGTGACCATTCTTTCCAAACAAGACAAATCCGGTTATCCAATCTAGAATATGAGCATATCGGGAACATCACTCACTCCCATTTCGACCAAGCTTTGGCGGCAGTGATCCGAGTTTGGTCGTCAATGGAGTTGAGCTGAGCGTGGTAAGCGAGCATCATATCGTGTCTTTCCTGCTCAGGTATCGGAGCAACATATTCTTCCCTGAAATTTCATGGTGCAGGGAAGTCCAATCAGGCGGCAGACAATAAACGTTGTAGTGCTTGAGTCGCATACCATGCTTCCGGGAATAGATGGGAAGCTCCGTCTTGGTAGAAAAATTTGAGTTCGCTGATGGTGGGGCATCCTTCAGTGACGTCGATAAGAGAAAGTGTTTGGCTTACCTCTTCCTCAGAGTGAAGATACCGCTATCAAACAAGGATCAATTCATATTTAACGCGCAGCATGAAGTAGCCTGACCGGAGCACAAGACTCTTAACACGGTTAGGATGCAACTATAAAGGGTGTCAGCGGGTAACAGCTCCAAGATAGTTGGTGTCATCACAAACTTGGGCGTAAGCCAAGGAAAGAGTCGATCCCTGGGATGGCGAAACTCAGTATCATCAATGGTGCAACAGTAAACGACGAAAGTACCCAAGATCCACCAAATACGTGCCACTTATCGATATTGAGATGTTCACGAAGCTTCTCCATATCTTTGACAAGGTCCCACGTGGTATTCTCTTCCAAACATGCGCTCCTGATGCATTGTCAGAAAATATCCAACCTATTCAGCAAACTGATAGGTACGGCGTTGATTTGCCGGCTCCTCGTTGATCAAAGAGTATGATCTGCGATATGGTCAATTACTAGCAGACTCAGTGGGAACGACGCAACCCAACCTTGTACTTTGTTGGATTGAAGAAAGATCTATCCTTCCCGTCAGTTCCACCTCCAGGACCCCCTATACCATCCCATTTGCCACTGATCGGTATTGAGAACCTGTTGTCGTAGATCATCACGCACCGTGAACGAAGACAACTGGGCGTTATCAGCGATCATTGTGCTTCAACGTCATCTGGTACACTTACCAGCGCTCGCGTCTTTGTTTCCACTCAATTCATAGCTACGTGCGACATCAAGATATGGCCAGTGGGCACCGCGGGATTCATCACACGACGTACTAGAGGGTATGGACATCAGAGACTTTCAGGTTTCCGGTCTCAAACGGTTCAACGGGAGGGTACATCGTGGTTAAAGTCTGACTAGAAGTATATCTTTTGCTAAACCCTGATAAGCCAGCAAGGAGGATTGCAGTGGGCGTGTAACTGGAAGTGCGAAAGGATGAAAGTGTGTGGAGGCTAAATCGAGACATCATGGTTGTGACAGATAACGGTGTGTCACAGTCTAACAGATAAAATAAGGTTTTTGCCTCTCTCCATCCATCGGATAAGGGACATCACATTGTAAGCTGCTGCGAACAACTCTACCTGTAATTTCCGATGTCTCACAGCATCGCGATATGGTGGAGATATTGCGATATGTTGTGGGCGGTTAGTTCCCAGAAAGGCAATTTCCCGACAATGGTTCTCCCTCTCGGCAAAGCCCGAAACGGTACCGCTTGCAGGTCGCGACAACAAGCTCATCCGCTGACTCTACTTATAACCAAGGTCGCCATCCCTCTCCACACTAACTTTGATGATTATCATCCAATTATTTTTGGAAATTCACCGCTGATGTCTCCTCAAGCTGCGATGGGAACTGATCTGCGATCTGCATAGAATCGGAAGATGGCGTCTTTTCTTGCTTTACAGTTTAGCTTCCCGAAACAACTGTCGATGCGGCGAGGTCCATTGCTGCGATGAGCTCTGCTATCGACTCCAGCGTTCCGGGGACTCTACGGGAAATATGAGACACTCTTTTGGCAGTATTGCAAGCCTCGGCTCGGGTCTGTCCGCGTCTTCTTTCCGACTCTATCAAACTATTTCTCCAGGCTATCTGGTTCTATATTCAAACTCTTCATTCTTGCCCCGGCTCTTCCTACCCCGCGCAATCGTAATGCACTTGTTCAGAAGCTCTGTACTACCACCTTAGGCAGGACCCTGCACACCCAGTAAAAGGCCGCTGTTGTTCTTATGGGAAAGTGTACCTCACAAAACCGGCGCTTTCCAATCCCGTGGCAAACCCTCGTCTCTTGTGGTCGAGCGCGGTGTCCTCGCTAGAGGGTGCAAGACCCGTACACTTCAGCCTCGTCTCTCGATCGGGAGGGAATGTATTTGGAAAGTTGGCTCTTGGGTACATGTCGAGTCCGACCGTCCCGTGGTCTCGAAGTCTGTCCAGGATGCAGTGGTGGTCCAACCCCCCTCAAAGTGGTCGACGATTATCGTGAAGTGGCATCGATATCGATCGACATGGAGTGAAGAAGATCGAAATGGGCGATCGTCGGATCAAGATCCGTGCTCCGCCTGTTGGCGCTGTAATAAAGGACTCGTTTGAGTCTTCATCAGATTTGGCCTTATACCTCATCTTCGTTATCTATCGAATCCCAGTACAACTTCAAGCATGGTGAGCACATTGTGGAACACTCTCATAGTGTCGCCATCTAAATCGCTGTTATATCCAGGGTGTATCAGTCGAGACAATCTCTCCCGGTGATGGTAAGAACTTCCCCAGGAAAGGCGGTATGTCGACCCCGTATTCTGGCGTTGTTAGCTGCACTTCATGCCGGATCCAACAGACACAGTGACAATACACTATGTCGGCACGCTCATGGACGGGCAGAAGTTCGATTCAAGTCGCGATCGGTGTGTTTCCTCCCTCAACTCTCACAGCGAGCTCCTAACTAAGGACTTGTGTACAGGAATGATCCGTTTGTGACACAGATCGGCGTTGGGAAGGTCATCAAGGGTTGGGACGAAGGTATGTTGATGTCCTCAAAACGTCGCGTCATATCTCGTCTCACGAGTGATGGTTGATTCGATAAGGTGTACCCCAACTGTCAGTAGGGCAGAAAGCCGTTCTAACTGCAACCCCCGATTACGTGCGAATCCCTCCCATTGATTCCCAACGGTAGCCATTCAACTGATCTTGTTTGATCTCGTAGGCGTATGGTTCCCGTGGATTTCCTCCAGTGATCCCTCCCAATTCGACGCTGAAGTTCGAAGTGGAGTTATTGAAGATCAACTGATGTCGTCGTCGTCGGATCAAGCTCAATGGTTCCATTAGGTGGTGGACTATATGGGATCGGTCATGGATGTTGTTTCTTTCATCTGTTTCATATCATTGCAAGCCTTGTATGTTTTTTGTCTAGTGTACATTTGTCGCGAGTGATTAGAGCCAATCATGCGGATAGGGTATGGACACCCATTTTGGATGACATTCGACCTGTTTGGGCTTCAAGTCTGGACCATTCTGCGCTCGCATCTGAGATAAGCGCATTGTGGGAATTCCTCCTCGGGAATCGCGGACAGTTGGGATCAACACGTTTATTCAATAAATTGTTGTTCGTTTGTTTCCTGGTGCTCCCTTGGCTTCCTCCTGTGGTCTCCTTCCTACCGAGCTGAATCATAAATGCCAGACTACGAGCCTACTTCTCCACCCGCCTGTCCAGAAGGCGCCCAACCTCCCACGTTGACTGCGGAGGAGGAGGTAAAGTACAAGGAGGTGCTCGAACACTTCTCCAAGTCGGATTATGTCGTGCCTGGCGTAGAGAAGGGGGAGCTGATGGAGGAGGAGCAGTTTTGGCTGGTATGAACACTTGCTGCTCGATGTAATATCTGTTTCTAACCTAGAGTTCAAAGTCGTACGAGTGCTTGCTTCGGTGAGCCGAACTCTGACCATTGTCCCTATCTCCTTTTGTTTACAAGATTCATCCAGGTACCTACGGGCCACCAAATGGAACGTCGCTCTCGCTATTGAAAGGCTGGAGGCAACTTTGAAGTGGCGTAGAGAATACGGTCTTTATTCCCATATCACAGCCGAATACGTCAAACCTGAGGTAAGCGTGGTTCATATGACTGCTACTGTCTCTCAGTCTGACTCTGCCACAGTCGCTCACGGGAAAGGCGGTTATCTTTGGCTACGATGTGGAGAGAAGGCCCGCGCTCTATCTCCTACCTAGCCGTCAAAATACGGAAGAACCTCCACAACAAATCGAGTTCACCTTCTTTATGCTCGAGAGGACTATCGAGTTGATGGGTCCTGGCATTGAGTACGGGTCCCCTTGCCTCTCGGTTAATATCTATTAACATCCTCCGAAAGGACTTTGGCACTTATGATCGACTACGCGGACCGGGCCAACAAGAGCCCATCTTTCAATACCTCACGAACTGTGTGTCTTTCATACCCTTGTATCTTATACTTGTTGACGTATCCTCCACCTCCTAGGTTCTTAATATTCTTCAAACACATTATCCTGAGCGGCTAGGTCGCGCCCTCATCCTTAACGTCCCTTTCATCCTCAAAGCCTTCTACAGACTGATCACTCCCTTCATCGATCCCATGACTCGCCCCAAAATGAGGTTCAACCCCCAGGTTGTGACAGATGGTCTTTTCACGGCCGACCAGGTCGTAAAAAACTGGGGTGGTGAGCGGGACCTGGAGTGGGACCACGACAAGTATTGGCCTGCCTTGATCCGTATGTGCGCAGAGAGGAAGGCTGAGAATCTGGAGCGATGGAGGAGTCTTGGAGGTAGGCTTGGTCTGAAGGAGTGGGATTTCAAAGGCGGCCCTGCCGTAGCTAGTACAGCTGAGGCCTCGGGGAAGACTCAGGATATCGCGGTTTCTGTCGTTGAGGAGGGTGTCGCTGTGGCATGATTCTCACTCGCCCATCGACGCGATGTCGATCCCAGTCCACCATGACATTCCGCTCCTTTTGCATTTCGTTGATTTAAGTCACATCTAGTCGTAATACTTTGTTCTCAATTTCCACAGGCAACGATTCGATGTCTTCATGCAGGTCAGATGCTCCTGAGACTTTGTCGTCAGCGCACCAAACATGGGGACATCGTCCAGGTGATGGTCTACCCACTTCACTTCTGAAATAGTGGATCCGCACATTGACGCGCAGTTACCTCCCAGAGCAGGGCTGGGCTTTTATGCTTGTGAGGTGCTGCCCACCATTTTCTGCCATCGAGGTGTTGCTCCACAATATGCCGCCCGCCAGCGAAGTTCAAAAGCGCAACATGATGAGGCGGGATTCATCTTCCTCGTCATCCCACTCATCATCCTCATCATCCTCACCGTCATCCTCATCTCTAACTACCACCTCTCCTTCGACTTCAGTCAATAGTGGCTGGGTGGTAAAGGCATATCAGTTTGAGAAATGACAACAAATGCCGAAGAACACACCGTGTACTCAAACAAAATAGTGTCTTGGCAGACCATGCAAAGTCTAAGAGAGGAAACCTCTCGGCCTGGCAGTAGAAGTTCCCTGTGCGAAGCGATAGAGGAAAGCTTCACGGGACGGAGTCGGGGTTCGGGGTTTGCAGACTCGTAGAAGATCGAGTTGCTAAGTTCATAGATATCTACTTTGAGCGATTTCTCGTCTGGAAGTTCACGAGCGACTGTGATATGCAAGCCATCAAGCGCTTTGGCGGACAACGAAGTCCAAGGTGTATCCACGAGTTGGGCAGCACCAATCCAGCTCGACGCTGGAATTATAAGGGGATCATTCGAGTCGGTGGCGTGGCGTAGGAGTGCAGAGACAGGAATGATGAGCATACGGCCTTGGCGCTTGGGAGTCTCATAAAAGAGGGTGACAATTCGAATATCCGATCCTATGAAGAAAGGAACTGCATATGTGCTGCGGTCATCCCAAACTGCCGGCGATATCGTGTTCAGCTGGGGTCTCGATAATGGGGAGATGCTCTCCACTACCTCGCTGGGTAAGAGGAATTCTACCCCAACCAGGTTGGTGATAACAGTGGGTTGCGCTCTATGGGATTCCAAATGAAAAACTTTGAGGAATATATGTCCAGCGCTCTCCCGGATGAGGACCATGAAGTGGGTGTCTGTCAAAAGAATGTGGTCGGCAATTTTCCGGTCATTTTCTCCGTAGACACACTAGCGATGCAGATCATTGGGAGTTGCACCAACACGACGGTGGAAAGACGCACCAGATGGGTGTCTCCAGTCATCCAATCTAATACAACGATTGTGTCGACACGGTCTCCATCCAAATCCCCGACACTAGTTTGGAAACGTGAATAGGAAATGGCCAGGAAACGACCGCAGATCGCAACGTCCGTTGTTGATCCTAGCTCGTCAGAAATGATGTGACTTGCATAGCGAAGCACCCTTTGCTGTGCCAGACGATGTGTCTCTCCGGTTTTCAAATCAAGGATTTGGAGTTGAGAGGACCATCCGCCTTGCGGGTCGGCACTGGTCAGGTAAGTGGTTATCAGTAACTCGGCCAAGGATAGGAGATCAGATGGAAACTGACTCCTCGTCATCAGAGACTACAACTAGGAGGTTCTGAGAGGGGTCCAAGGCGACTTCGTGAATCGAGCCAATATCCTTCAAAGTCCACCGTCGCTCCGGGATTCCACGCGAGCGAGAAGGGATCTGAATCAGCGAAAGGGATTCACGCATATCACGGTCAATGTTCACATAGCCCAAAACGCCACCACATGTGTAGTACCGCTCATCGGCCATCTGCCCATCAAGAACCGTTTCGGTGGGGTTTCCCTCCTTCCAGGCGCGGGAGTGATCTTTCAACATCTTCAGGCGATCAACAATGCCAACCCCATTGTTGGCAGGAACGTCCTGCATCCCTACCATGTCCAGGTTGATCTTATATTGAAGGTCCACCGCGGACTGAATGATCGAGTGCAAGACACTGCAGACTCGGTGACATCTGACGAGAGTTCGTAGATCCAGTCGAGTAAGGATGTTGATGATGAGTTCGTCGGCCAAAGAAAGAAAACCAACTTGGGGGTGGGTCTTGCTCGAGGTTTCCACCATCCTGAGCGAATTCCGCAGGGGACAAGGGAGAGCAAGCAAGTGAGCTGGAATACTCAATGATAAACATCTTTGAGCGTCTAAATTTGGGTTCCAGAGGTTATCAAGATTTTAGGCGTTTATTGACACCGAGATACATCCGTTCCTCACCCACGGTGCAATAGGCCAATTAATGATTGAAACAGGTCCTTTTCCTTGGACTCCTATGGTCTGCGATAAAGGAACCTACCCATGACTGGCGACCCGATGAATTGACGAATAATGACTGAGAGTATGCAGGTGGAGCACGTGAGGCTGTAAGTATTACGGGTCTTGGCTATGCTAGGTGTACATCGAACAGTTCAGTCATCCGACTCTCCAGATACAATAACGTCATCTAGAAGATTCTGCGCTCAGATCAACTGAACAGAGGCAAAAACAGTTAGGGGGACTGACCTATTTTCAACACCGCTCTCACAAGCTGAAGAAGAATCAAAGTTAGCGGGAGGGAGCGTAGGGAAAGAAGGATAGATCACCTGTGTGGCCAATAGATACTGTTGTCTCTTGGAGATCAATGGGTCGTATACGAACTGCTTCTTCATGTCTATTCGCCAGATAAATCCACGGCTGAGCAAGGCAATCGTAAGAGTCAAGGCTCACCGTTTTCGCCCTTCTGAAGACAGTCAATTCCAAGACAAGGGTTCCCCTCAGTGACTTGTCTACTCTTGACGGAAGCAAGAGTCTCTATAGGTGACAACCCACTGTTCTCCGCCAAAGCAAGGGGTACCGAGTCCAACGCTGAGGCGAATGACCGCATGGCATATTGCTCGACAGTTGAAATCTACGAAAACAGTGAGGAGCTGGTTATGGTCAACAATTGAGAACACACCTGATCTGCAGCCTTTGCAACTGCGATTGAACAGCTGATGTCGGCTGCGCCTCCACCGTATACCACTCGGTTGTCAACAACAAGGTTACGAACACAACAGATAGCGTCGTGGAGGGCTCGCTTGGCTTCATCAACGATCTGAAGGGAGATGCCCAATCAATCACTGCCGGAGGGATGTGGTAGTCGATCGAAAGGCGTACCATTTTGTTACTGCCTCGTACAAATATGGTGACAGCCCGAGTATTGGCACATTCCTCAATGACCAACATTTTGTCTCTGGTTGTTCCAAACGTCACTTCTCGCACGACACCAGCTTTGCCCAACTTCTCAGGTGCTAGGTCTTCGAAACGGGGCACAATCCGCCCATTCGTGGCGATTGCGATCAGCTACATCAACCGGCCTCGTTGATTAGTAGTTCATACTAGGGGGGCGGAAGCGGAGCACACCTCAATCTCTGGCCCCCCAACCCATCGAACAGCGGGCAGGTCATTCTGCATCAGTAAATGGTTGGCTTCATCATCGAAACCCCATTGACAGATGACGAGGTTGGCGCCCGTGTCCTTGACTCTCTTGATCATATCCGCAAACTTCTCCTTTTCATACTCCCGGAGCTTTTTGTACTCCTCGACACTAGTGATATCGAGTTTATGCTTGGTCTTGGGTCGGGGAGGCTCGAAGGGGCAGGTGAGGATGGCGATTTTGGCGTCACGAACGACGGAAGGCATTCCTGGGTGGGACATGTCTTTGTCGACAAGAACACCCTTGATGAGAGTTGTGTCTGCGAGGGAACCGCCCACTTTGCCCTCGACCTTGATCAGGTCAAAAGGAACATCACGTCGCTCGAGATCCGCGACCTGGAGGACAGCATCCACCGCAATCTGAGCGAACTTCCGGTGTTCCATCGAGACACTAACAACCACTCAGTACTGGAATCGGGTTTAATGATATTTGAGCTTACATTTTGCTCCCCAAACTCGTCATGGAGGTTTTCAAAAGATTCTCGGTGTTCTCTCTCGAATACTCGATGCGATCCGAGATTTTGTCTAACTGTTTCACCGCGACTGCGCATGCCTTCTCAAATCCATCGGCAATGCGGATGGGATGGATACCTCGATCTAAAAGTGCTTCACTTTGTTCTAACAGAGCTCCGGCGAGCACTGGAGACGATGTCAGGATATTCTGTGATTGAGATCACCCAGGTGACAGATTAATGGATTGAATGGGATACGCACCGACAACGCCAGTGGTTCCATCACCAATCTCATCATCTTGGCTCTTCGATAATTGAACCAGCAACTTCGCGATTGGATGCTCCACCTCCATCTGGGACAGAATCGTCGCACCATCGTTCGTTACCGTAATCTCACCATCGGGAGATATCAAGATCTTATCCAGTCCTAGGGAGTGTCAATGTAAGAGAGCGACTTCAGCGATCTGAGTGAAATGGACATGCCTCGAGGACCAAGCGATGTACGGATAATGTTTGCAACCGTTCTTGCCGCAAGAATATGGGTCTGCAAGCATATTATCAACGCCTGTGAGCAACTTTAGAGGAGATCGAAATGATTGCGCACCTTGATTGCTTGCACACCATGACTGCGAGTCTTCTTCGCTTGTTCGCGAAGGATGATGAACGGCCTTCCGTACTGGAAAACTCGTTGGTCAGTTTTCCCTCATTTCTAGTATTCTACGCACCTCATCCGTAGCGTACATCGCCTGTGGTTGAGCCATTTTGTTGTAGACGCGTACGGGGACTTGTGTCGATTTTGAAGGGATATTGTCACGTCGGTCACGATGTGACGTACGGCATAGCATCCAAACACGGCATGTCGACAATCCTCTGCTCCGCCCTGCCCTTTACCCCACCCACCTCTGTTTTACTGCTCAGCTCACGATAAAATCCAATGGCAAGTGAGATCGAAGTCGACAGATGGATTGAACAACTTGCCCAATGCAAACAGTTGACTGAAGCCGACGTGAAGCGATTATGCGACAAGGTGCGGCGACGGTCAACTTCCATTCAACAGCGCTAGAATTGACAGAATCTGGATCTGACGATGGTCCTCGTCGAATGTTCAGACAAGGGAGATTTTAATGGAGGAGTCAAATGTACAACCTGTGAGATGTCCAGTCACCGTTTGTGGCGATATTCATGGTCAATTCGTGCGTCCTTGTCTTATTGTTCATATCTGTTGATCTCTGCTGATGTCGTCGTCCTCACCAATTTCCTTGCACTTGTCTCTATCGGGGGTACTCACCTTTTCTTGGATAGCATGACCTCTCAGAACTCTTCCGCATCGGTGGCAACTCGCCCGACACCAATTACCTTTTCATGGGCGATTATGTTGACCGAGGATACTATTCCGTTGAAACAGTCACTCTCCTCGTCGCGATGAAGTTGCGCTACCGCGATCGCGTGACCATTCTTCGAGGCAACCACGAATCTCGCCAGATCACCCAAGTTTACGGTTTTTATGACGAGTGTCTCCGCAAGTATGGAAATGCCAACGTTTGGCGGTACTTTACCGACCTCTTCGACTATCTCCCTCTGACTGCGCTGATTGACAATCAAGTGCGTGCTCTTCATACCATATTACTGTCTCTCCCATCCGACACTCATCAAATCTCGCCCAGATATTCTGTTTGCACGGTGGTCTCTCACCTTCCATCGACACTCTTGACCATGTCCGATCCATCGATCGTGTTCAAGAGGTACCTCACGAAGGACCCATGTGTGATCTCTTGTGGTCGGACCCCGATGATCGGTGTGGCTGGGGTATCTCGCCTCGTGGAGCTGGATATACTTTCGGTCAAGATATCTCGGAGGCATTCAATCACAACAATGGCCTAACGCTGGTTGCGCGGGCGCACCAGCTTGTCATGGAAGGTAAAGGCCCCGTTCCCCGCTCTGAAACCGATGATATTAACTCTTAGGTTCACCTTAGGCTACAGTTGGGGACAGGACAGGAACGTCGTGACTATTTTCAGCGCACCCAATTACTGTTATCGATGTGGCAACCAAGCAGCTATCATGGAGATCGATGAAAAATTATCTTATAGCTTGTACGTCTTCGATATTGTTGTCTAAGGAGGTGTTGCTCGATTGCCTTACAGCCTACAATTCGATCCGGCCCCAAGAGCGGGCGAACCGCTTGTTTCAAGACGCGTACCCGATTATTTCCTGGTATGTCTGGTGTCTGTTGGTTGCCCCTGTGCTTGCTACTTACATTATTCTCTGCAGTAATTCTCTCGGACCATTCACCCTGCACGACTCCCTCGTTCCCTTCCGTCCATTATATACACTGTTGATCGTACATAAACATTCGTGTAGCCAAATTTCATATCTGATACCTCCTCGACACCTATGCAACCCAGTCGGTTATAGCTCGCGTTGGTTATATCGCCACCAAAAGACATGGACAGGAGTTCGTCCTCAAACGGTACGCCACACATCTGGGTAAATCCCAGGGACCAAGCCTCGGTCGTCCACCCTCGAGATAGCGTCGTTCAGCGCGGTGATCATGTTGGGAAGGACCAGGGGGTCGGGGAGCAGCTGGACCTCGTCTGTCACCAGGGGCATCGGCTTGGAAATATAAGAGATCCGTCTTCTCCGGGTGGGTCTTTGGGGATCGCAGGAGCTTCATCACCAAAGGAAAGGTTCACAAAGCGAAAACAGAATCTTACCAAAAGGAAAGGAAAGTCGGCCACAGCGTTTCCCTTCTGGTCTGGGATGGCTCCAATAACAGTAAAAAACTTTCCTGTCGGATCGTAGGCTGCAAGGAAAAACTGGAGAATCTTGATCATGACCACTAGGACATCCACAAGCGAAAATCTCCAATGTCCTGTAGAGCTGACGGCCTGAAAATTCACTCAGACAGGTGAGCATTTATCAATTTCAGAAGCCAGAACGAACGCGATCAGAAATTGTAGTCAAGTGGCTGACGCGTCCTGGAACTCGCTGCTCCACCTCAGAGCAGTTCCTCTTCTTTTTCTTAACACTGATTCCTCTCATCCTCAACACCGCAAGCCAATAATATCTTAATGGCCCGTCTCCAAGCTAACCCAAAATCAATTCAGTGCTCCGATTTCGCCTTCGACGTCTAAGCTGGCTCCCGAGCCCATTTTGTCCACGAGAATACGACAGAAAAGCAGGTCATAGGTCACCTCCAAGGCATTTGGTGACCTGGGAATGATGCGGAAAAGCTGTTGTGGCAAGCACAGCCGTGGCGTGAAAGAACGCTTGTCGAAGGAGACAGAATATGGCCAACTGGAGGCACACGAACTCAAGAGAGACAACGCCGTAAGGAAGAGGCTAAGAAGAACAAAGCAGCCCGATGGTGACGCGCCTGGAGAAGCTTGCTCACTGCACGTAAAGGCTTGAGAAGGACCATCATGTCTGGATGTGGCACTTCACGAACTCAGGCGTCGGCTATGCCCTTTAGCATCCCACCCCTATCGGTGACGATTCAGACGCGATCGTTCTGTAGGCAAACTCGAAGGGAGAGAATATTGGGTTTCGACTACCTCGATCATACATAAAACATTCATATAGCCAAATTGATATTTGATACCTCCTTGAACCCGAATTAAGCTAATCATTCCGAAACTTGCGCTTGCTACAATATCGTCAAAGACTGCGCGGGCGGCTGCCCTCAAACCTAGGGATTCCAGATATTGGTGTACATCCCGGGGACCAACTTGAAGCCCCCCACATTCGCCGCCGAAAGAGCGTCGTTCAGCCCTTTGATCATGTTGGGAAGAGCCAGAGAGTCGAGAAGGAGTTTGACCTCGTCTCTATTACCAGATATGGCATTGGCTTGGAAATATAAGATATCCATCTTCTCTGGGTGAGTCTTCGGGGGCAAAGAAGATTCATCAGCGACGGACTGGGTAACAAAGCGAATAAAAAATGTACCAAAAGGAAAGGAAAGTCGGAAACCGTGTTTCCCTTCCCGTCTGGGTTGGCTCCTATAACAGTGAAAAACTTTCCCGTCGGATCGTAGGCTGCGAGCAAAAACTGGAGAATCTTGACCATGACCACCAGGACATCCACAAGCGAAAAGGGTAACGATGTAGATTTCGGGACGTAAAGGGGGTCGGTCGGCTCCAGAAGATGAAGCTCGTTTAGAGCCGACAAGAGGTGATGGCTCTTGATTGTCACGTCGTTAAGGGTTCCTTTCCACCATTTCAGCGCCAGCAGCGCCGTACGATCAACAGGACCCAGCACATTGTCTCCATACCAACGCCCGGCGGTAGGCAGGAACTCGGTGCTCTGGTAGCGACGAGCACCAGCTGGACCATCTTTATCCACCCCAACGATACGTTGGAGCCCTCCACGCACCCCTTCGGGCCCACCTGCCACCTTCATCTTCACTTTAACGAAAAGATCTATCTCCAAAGGAGGTGCGATCCCAAAGGCTTCCGTAGTGATGGCGGGGATGCTGCGAGTGAGTTCGCCAATAGACTTCTTGTTGAGGGTCCACCAGCCATCAGGAATGGCCACATTTTCACCAGCGAGAGTGTTCAACGACGTCCAGACAGCAACCAGGACGCTGTGTAGGCCGTCTGTGGTGAAGATAATGTTCTCTCCGAATGCATCCGTACCCAGCACCTCCTTGATTGTGTGTGTGGTCTGTGCCAGTGAGTCCACGATAGGGTAATCTTCCGGGAAAATAAGGTCGAGGTCGAGGTCAACATGACCACTGATAGCCGTCCGAGTGGAGAATGAACCCCGAGGTACAACGATGACGGGATCGACTCCTACATTGTTCAACCGTGCGTTGACGAGATTGGTGATACCTCCCAGGACCTTCTCGAGAGGAGCGTAATCAACCTCTTGGAAGCTGAGGCCCGCCATGAAGTCTACGATGTTGCAACCAAATAGAAGTTTCTGGGCATCGACCCATTCTATCTTTTGAGCGGGGAATTTCCCTATCGCAACGGATGGTGGTGGTGGAGGAGCCTGTCAAATGTCGGCATGAGGATGGGGAGAGAAAATCCTAAAAGGAAGTGTACGAACGAGTAGCTCTTTAGGAGACACGGACGGGGGGAATTGTACCAGTTTGCTAATGCGAGCGATGAAATTGGGAATGACATTGGCGGTGATAACGTCCTTGTAGGAGGCTTCGTTGAGGACTGCCTGGACGTAGAGGGTATCCATCGTTTGATATGCGAACTAAGAGGGACGGGATGTCAATTAAGGACTCCAGAGCCTGATATGGGAGATATCCTCACCTTTGGGAAAGGGTAGTCCGTACTACTTCCTTTGGTGATCCAGAAGCGAGCAGGTGGATTATATGCCCGATTCAAAAATAGCAATACTCGGAGCATAACATCGAGGACGCGACTGATGGACCACGGTTTCGAAGGATGGCGAGTGAGATAAAGAGGATCTCGTGGATCGAGGTCGTATAATGCATTCAAGGCAATAAGCAGATGGTGACTCTTGATCGTGCTCTCGCCGCCCAAATGAAGGCTGTTCTTCCACCACTTGAGGGTCAGCAGTGCCGTGCGATCAACGAGTGTCAACAGTCGGTCAGCTGAAGTCAAGACACCTTCAAAAGGGATGAATGTCGTTGTTTGGAAGCGGCGTGCACCCCCGACCCCGTCCTTGTCGACGCCTATTATAATCTCCTCTCCACGAATCTGGTAATAATTAGATATCGCACATAACAGTGCGAGATGACATAACGTACTTGCGTCTTTACTTTGATGAACAAATCAATGGGAATGGCTGGGATATCCAGTTGTGCTGGGCCCACACCAACGACCGTGGAAACGTTCTGGGCAGAAATGCTCCGCGTCCATTTATCGGGAGTTTTCCCGTCAGCCACACTCCACCAATGAGAGGTTGGAGGTGGGGGCACAAGCACTCGATCGGCGTTCAGTGTATCGTCGTTGAGTATGTCCCAAACGGCCTGTAAAACCTTCTTCAATGCATCCCTCTCGAACAGTATCGACCCATCAAGGTCCTCCCCCAAAGCTTGCTTGATTGTCTGCGTGTTATGGGGATCCCCATGCCTGAAGATCTGATAGTCATCGTCGAAGATGAGATCGACGTCGAGGTCGACGTGCTTTCTGAGAGCGGTTCTAGTACCGAACGAGCCACGGGCGGCAACGACTACCTTCTTCACCCATTGGGTGCCACTCGGGTCGACTTGACGGAGGTCGGTCCTGGCATGGACGAGGGAGGTAAGGGTGCGCAATATATACTCGGAGGGACGATAGTCAGCTTCTTGTCCGGTCACCCCAGCCATAAAGCTGACAGGCTTCGGAACCTTTGCCTCGAGATACCCGAACGATTGTTCAAAAGTCGCGTCGGGATTCGGGATGATGGAGACAGGAAGGGGCCACTCGGTGCCTGAGACAATTCCAACTGACATCTTGTGAATGCTGCAGCTGTGGCGGGGGATACAGACGAGGTAGAGAGGGTATTGTTCATGGTTTTATATGAAACTTGGCTTGGGTGTATGGGTCGACCGTGACAACCGCGGGATCAGAGCATCCAACCCGGTCCACAACTTGAATCAAAGAGGCCAAAGCGGCCATAGAAAGCACCTGACCAGGGACTCGCATCGCCCCCAGGGGTATTCCGAAACCCCAGTTCTGCTCTAACTCTAAGTAAGAATGATGCATAGACGATAGATATGAGAAGGCACCGAGTCTAACGTTCGGTGCACAAATATCGCCGAGAACGATGAAGGATGGTGCGCTGAAAACCTCCTACGAACTTACCCAGGAACGGAACGCAAGGACCTTGGACCAATGCTAGGTGTATCGGAGATGTACACGGCGTTTAGGTTCCTGTTCACTGAAACGTGCTGCCAGTGGGTGATGGAGGCGTGAGACAAAACACTATAAGTATAAAGAGGAGTGTGGTAATCTGCGTCTCGGACAGGTTTGTATGTCAACGGAGAGTATACGGTCAGTGATACTAATCAAATATCAGATCGATACCTATCGGTGGGACACAGGTTCCCTCCAGATGGAGCTTGTCCATCGATGACAGGGATGTTACCCACTGGCAGAATACATATTCGCACCTCATTTATGTTGCCGAAGCCATCCTCGAACTGTATGTCAGGGCCAAGGACCAGTTGTCATGGTTTATATGCAAGTGTATTCTTTCACCCAACAGTCTTCAGTGGGGTCTGCTCGTTCTCGCCGACAAGCCGGGCCGACACACCTCTCGGGACCTCGAGGTTGTCGTACTCATTCGAAAATCGTCACTTCGACTTGGGAGTTCGTCCTGTAGCCCACTATCTCCGACGACAAAGGGACGTTGCGATGCTTATCACCTGGCTGTGAGTGTGGCGGATGCACGTGCATCATCACCAAGATTTCGTCGATCCTCCCAAACCTTCGGGAGCAGTGGCCCTTTTATGCTTAGTGCCAGAGTCAGGAGAGACGCACTACATAGTTGAGGGACTCGAGTGTAGAATCCCTACGAAAGCCCACGTTACAGCAAGTTACAAATCGATAGTCAGGTCGACAAAAGATCGACACACAGCAAATATTGATGCCCGACCGTTAGCGGTGTCGTCGGAGTCCTCTGCGGGTGAAGCGACCTCAGAATTGATTGGTGGAGCTTGCGACACCGGATTATCCAGGCAGCCGCGAAAAGTTTAGCTTAGTCAGCTGAGCGAATTTGCTTGTATTTGGTCGCGAGAACCCCGTGAGAAAAACATAGCCCATGAGAACCCCGTGTGAAGAACATACCCCAAGCATGTCGTGAGAAAACACAACCTACTTGCAGCATCTGTGGGTCCGTTGTATTTGGCCGTATGTGTTTGCCTTTTCGGGTCACTTGGTCTGTTTCCTCCGAAATTCAAAGCCTCTGGTGTGCATCTCTCATCTCAGTCACTATCCTGGCTTGCTATATACCAGAATTCATCAAAAAATTCGCTTTTCAAGTCCATTCTGCTATATTCACTATGGATCTTGCCACACAACAACTCAAGAGGGCAAAACTGGATTGAAGAAATGCAACAGCTAGGGCTAAGCATGCTAGCTAATCTGGAGCTCAAATCACTGATTCTCTTCACTCTTTTGGAGCTTCTCAGAGTCTTATGGATGGTGCTCCAAGGCTACAAAGTACTACAGAAGTTGGGAAGGTCGATCGGCCTGCTAGAGGCAGAGCTGTCTCATCAGTTGGTAAGTGATTTACTTGACTACATATCCTACCCTACCATAATAACCTGGGATTAGGGTTCTCTCCCCAGCAAATACAGAGTGGTGAAGGTGAGTAGAAAACCAGTTTTTAAAGCTAAATCTTATTTGATTTAATTTAGCAATGAATATATCATCTGATCAAAGGCAAGTGAGCAGTGATATGTCACAGAGAGTATAAGAGAACATGGAAATTGGTTTGTATTGTTGTATTAAGTTCAACCATCACTTCTGATCTTGATTAGATCCTCCTCAAACACCTGTCCAACCTCAACAATCACAGTCTTGCTCAATAATAACACCAAGTACATCACAGACAAGGAAGTGGTGATATAATCGTCAAAGAACTAACACAAATCTTCAGGAATTGAGGATATCTGCTGGGAGTCCAACTAGGCCCCATGTACATGAGCCTTCATTAGATAGATCTCCATCTGAGTCTAATGATGAGGCACAGGTCAGACACTTATTTCATGATGAAATTGAAGCTGCAGGAAATAATTTTGATGATCCATTTTGTCATCAGTCCATAGGCTGACTGATGATAACCCTGCCTCAAATGATATCTATGGCCCTCCTGAAGAAGAATTAGAGGAGGCTTTGCATTCTCAAATCAATAGACTATTTAATGATAGAACACATCAGGGCTATCCCTCTCAGGAGAATAGAGATCATCAGGATCTACCTTCTCCCCAGTATAGTGAACCTTTTCAACAACAGGATTTACCTTCTCCATCTGAGCATAGACAATCTCAAAGCCCACCAATACCTCCTCCTGCAAGAATAGTAAGGGGGGCTCGTTATCAATTACCTAGAGCACGGAATATGACTACCATATGAGAAGATGATGCACATCCTGGACACTGAAAATGTTTTAAAGGTAAACATTGGGTTCCTTTAGCTCTGTTTCAGAGGGAAAATGCCAGTTGCACTTCCTACCTCATAATCCAGCATCAGAGAAGACAAGCTGCTGCTGCTACAGTACCAGATATACATTCTGAAGGCCAAAATGAAGGGCCTACCAATGAGAGTCAAGAACACCTGAATATAAATGATGCTGCTAATGGAGCACAAGGCCAGCTAGCAGCAGCTGTGATTGATCCTTTGCAAATGCCTGCAATCACAGAGTTACAAAAACAGTGGTTGGCTTCCTTTCGTGAAGAGGTAATGAAGATTGAGATGGAATTATGTGATGGCTGCAATGAAGAATGGTTTGATCTTGGGGTATCTGAGAAAAGAGGAAATCAATTGTGTAAAAATTGTCATTTGAAGTTTCAGGCCTCAAATAATATGGATTCTGGACCTGGATGTCCTGATCTTCCAAAGCTAACTTAGATGGAGGAGATTCTCATTTCTCCTCACAAAAGGTTACCTGTGTGAAAAGTGGTTTAGCTGAAGATGGAAAGCGAGCATATGAATGTTTCAATCAATCTATTGAACTCCAGCATATCTTTAGACAAGCAGGAGTAGATGCAGCTGCAGAGGTATGTTGTTGGATTTTATTAAGACAAAGAACTTACTCAATTGAAGAAGAAGACTACACATTACTTTCTGCTTGTTTTAGAGAAAACATCGAAAATGTCAGCCCAGAGGAAAGGGCTGAATTCAATTCAGCAATTAGGCTATATCCAACTAGTGCAACAGTTGATAATTACAATCTAACACAATTGGCTTTCTCAAACAAACCTGTTGTATGTTGTAAAGGTAGACATACTGGAGGGAAAAAGGCCAATACTGCTGTTGCTGAGGATGCAGATGGCCTTGAAAGAGAAGTGTTGCTGGCTGAAGAGGCTCAAGTGACGATCACACAAAATCTATGGACAGCAAATGGTGGGTTCTTCAAATCAGATTGAGATTATATACTAATGCTTACCTGCAGGTCTTGTCAATGGAACACATGGGGTAGTGAAGAGAATTATCTATGCCCCCAATTCCAATCCAAAGACAGACCTACCTGCTGTTGTGTTTATTGAAGTTGATGGCTACTCAGGTCCTTCAAATGATGCATGGAAATCTGCAGGTGGCAAGCCCTGGATTCATATTACACCAATTACTGTGCAATGGATTCTAGTACTGGTGACAAACTATCAAGAACACAGTTGCCACTTAGGCTTTCCTGGGCAATGACAATTCACAAGAACCAGGGATTGACTTTGAATAAAGTGGTGATTGAACTTAGAAGTACAGAGTTTGCATCAGGGCTATCATTTGTAGCTATATCAAGGGCCAAACAGCTGAGTGGAATTCTCTTTCAGTCAAGCTTTTCAATTAGTTGCCTTCAAAGAACATCAAAAAAAGAGGGGAGAAAGCATTTGGAGGAAGATGTGGAAAGCAGGAAGGAGCTAGGTTTTACTTTAAACTTGTTTGGAGTAGATATGACCATGTACAACTTTGCCAGCTAAATAGTATTTACATTGCATAGATCACATGCTCCACCAAAATGAGGGGCACCCTCATAAAATACATAGTTGAGAACTACTGCTTTCGGTTCGTTTTGCTCGCGGCTAACAGCGGAAAGTCAATTCTGTGCGTCTCTGTGGGTTTTGCAACCTGACTATCGATTTGTAATTTGCTGTAAGTGCATACTGGCTTGAATCCAACTCTCCTGGTCGTTCCCTTGATTTAAATTTGCCATTGGCCATTTGGTTCCGGTGGTACGAATCTATCCTAAACTTGAAGCTTGAAGAATTGTGATTGATTGTTAGAAGTTGAATATTTCCTCATGTGGATCTATGACGCCTCCCTCCTTGCAGAACGATAACGGGGGTAGATGTCCAGGTGATACTAGTATTCAAAACGACGTTCCGTACTTGTCGTACCTTTCCTGATTGGCCAGTCTACGATGTTTCTGGATTCTCTGTGAACGCGCGAGCCTCGTGTGGGTCTAAGGCGGTGAGTAATTCCGGTTCTGGTTACACTGCGGTGGTGGTAGGTAGGGTGAAGGTCATAAAGAATATCTCGGAAAGGGCGATACTTCCGGTGGTCATCGATCTGAGTTTGATCAGTCTGCAGTCTGCCCGTCTTTCGTTTAGTGAGATGCTTGGCCAAGGATGAATCGGATGATTGGTGAACTTACAGAAACTCTGCCGTGATCTGGATGAAAGCTAGGCCGAGTTGTATACCTTCCTCGGGTGCAGATGCTCCGCTGGACGGAGTGATAACATCGTCACTTTGTGGTGAGAAGAAGGGCAATGATGGTCTGGGTGCACGAGGTGGGAGGCTGGTTCACTGGGTTGGATCTTTCACGGAGGCCCCGATGTGCCGAGCTGGATGACATTTACCTCTAACCTTCACCCCCTTGCACATGTTCGACCACCTGAGGCAATTGCGTGCGTACCAGGCCATATTTGCAACTGTTCTGCCACTTTCCGGTTGGTCGGCGGTCGTCTATAAAGATCATGGCAACCTCCCACTTTCTTGATCACCCTTGATCGCCACATAGCCACATGACATCCAACGAGATGGCATTTTCTGCAGAAGTTTCAAGCCGAAGTCCATCGTTTCCTCGTCGAAGGCCAACCTTCAAGTCAAAGTTGGCCGATTTACCGCGCTGTGAGGCACCATGTCGGGTAAGTCTTTGCTTCAATCCAAGTCGTGTGCATTGACGAGGTGGCACTGACATCTACACCTTTAGAAAGTGATACTTGGTTATGATAGCCATTGCGAGGTTCACAGCCAGCGCGCAGAGATCCTCTTGTCAATCCCTCCCACCACCAGTAGCCGATCCCCATTTCCTTCGCCCAAAGCTAGCCCGACATCATCCCCTTCCTCAGCCTCATCCCAGACGTCACTCGCACCACCTGGCACGTATCCTACCTCGAGATACACTAGTCACACGAATTTACTCCTCACACCAACCTCCAGTCGTGATTCACTCCCAGAATCGTCGTTGAAACAACCACGCCCCGTCCGGTTGCAGGCGACGGCATTTCTCAAATCATTCCCTTCCCAATCTCCGTTATGTTGTCCAGACCCTCGCCTCAATGCGCTCCCGTCGCCCAGTCTGGCGCCACCATCACCACTCGACCTATCGACCCACCCATCTCCACAATTCGCCAGAATTGGCTGTCACGGTTGACATAGCATGGTAATCGGGATGCCTAGGAGTGGCACGTTTGAGATGAAGCTTCGGCCTATCTAGTCTCATTCCAATTTCCGTGAATCTACCTTCTTTGCTTTTCGTATGTTGTCATCTGACCACCCATTTGTAACGCTCTGAACACCGCATTTTGATCTGTAGCTGACCTCTGCTGTGTATTGTCAATCTATGCGTTGTATAATCGTCTCCCCTGTTCATTAATGCTATCGAGGTCCTGATCCAGTCAAATCCAGTTGTTGAGATTTCTCCGCTCAAACGAAGGTACGTACTTCGCAGCAAAGAGGTAAACAAATCGACATTCATGTATCCTGCATCGAAAAACCGCTCCAGCCCAGTGAGTATAAATACAAGACATACATAAGGATAGGCATTTCGTCAGTGGCAGTGAATTTCAAGTCGCCATGTCAGTACGTGAAAATAGCGTCAGGGATGCCATGTGGGAGGCCCGAATAAAACTCCGGGGAAGGAACTATGCCATCTGCAAGCATTCAGGACCATCCCCTTTCTCCGATAAGATCTCAATATCCGGACGTGGGTTTGGTCGTTGGAAGGCACTTGCATAGTCTTGCGTGCTGTTACTTTCTTCGTGATTGGTCACCTAAGAAAAGATACCACGAAACAGGATCAGGCAAACCATCATTAACATGAGATAGTGTAGAACCGGTTACTCACGGGCACCCTGACGGCGAAGGATGGCAGAGCAGCGGTGACATTCGTCGGCCGGTCGGTATGTTTCAAGTCGGCTCGACCGTTCCTGAACAATGACGAACGCTGATGAAGTGGGGAAGACTGAGGATGAACCAACATCGACGTACAAGTTCCTAAAAAGGGACATGACATAGAGCTTCCCTAGGATGGCTTGAAGGAACAAGTTCCAGAAATTCCTCGTCGCCTGCAGAGCGGTCCAATTTCAGTCGGGCGCTGGGATAGGGAGAAATTGAAAGGAGAAACAAAGCACGTTTGTACCGTATATTATCCCGCACAAGATAGCACATGCACAAGGGGGAACAGCAGCCTCCCAAGAAATTCTGATGAGTCGGTGAATGACCTGCATAAGTGACCACGTTAAGGGGAATTAGGTCAACGGATTACAATGACAGAAGGACCTACGCGGCGGAATTTATGGGTGTATGCTGTTGAGCGTGACCGCAACAGAAAAGTGATGACTGAAACATTACGGCCTTTCAAATGCCTACTCAACGAAAGGCAAGGATATACGCACGGGTCCCCGTCACTACAATATCCAAAGCTGTTCCCAGTCAGCTGGAGGAGTCCCGACGTCGACCAAAAGAGGAGAAATTACCTGCGGGAAACGCTAAGCTCAGGATGACTGATTAAGGGGTTCCGAATCAATCAGAGGGGAAATCACGCGCGACGGATGGGAACGTACAGGTGATGTCGGGCTGTGAAAGTCAACTCACTAGTGAGAGCCGGCCCAACTGAGACAACATCAAGTACGAACAGGGAATTTTTTCGGCGGGGCGGTGTTTGTGGTTGGGGGTACCAGAGCGACGAGGTTGACCCCAAACACATTAACGGTAACCACTGTGCTCACGGCTATGTAGCCGAGGAGCAATGCCGCCAACGGCAGCTATGGAGCAAGCCGGTCTTAGGAAAGTATTGCAAAATTGAGGGAACGACGTACAAGGAAAAACAATCGTTTGTTGAGAAGCTGAGAAACTGAATTGGATGACATCCGCTTATCAGTGTGTGTTGACATACAATGTAGCATCGCCAGATCAGAAAGGCTTGAACGGGAGTCGCCATGAGCATTGTCTACGAAACAACCAGATAGGTGATTTTCAATGGAAGACTTGGAAGTGCAAAGGACTTACAATCAGCGTCGAGAGCTTGTCTGGCCATCCAAAATTGAACAAGGCCATCCAACTACCAAAGTTGCGAACCACGATGTACCAGGTTTGATAAATCGAGATGCCGGTTTGAAAACTTGTTGACAAGCGGGTCTCCTTCGTGAATTGGAATGCTGCTGCGTGAAGTGGAGGATACTCACAGAGCCAGTACACTAACAAACGTGACCAAAGCCTTCACGACTATCGGTTCAGTCTGTGCTCGACTCCAAAACTTGGCAGACTGTTCCACCAGTATTCCCGTTTGGAAAGCTTGGACGATCGTGCCCATGATTTGAGGCCCCAGATAGTTCTCTGGATGAGCTAGAATATAGCCTGGAGTGATACCCGCCATTATAGTATGGTAGGCTTCGACTTTCCAAATGAGATGGGACTGATGCGAGAACGAGGGGGCAAAATTCACCACGCGATTAGAGTATTTAGTGACCTCTCGGAGGCTTTGCTTCCGATAGAAATGTTGAATGATACCGTGGGTTACCCGTTCAGCTCTCCAACGTAACGGGGAGATGAAGGCATTGGGTGGGATGGTAAAAACGGCGATCCGTTATTGAAGGCTATGGACGCCTTACGGTAAGCCAATCCAAGGATGCCTAGCGTGAACATCTGGTTCAGCGTGTGTCAACTCTGGGAAGAGAGGGTGGGCAGATTGGGCTTGGAAGAGACTAGTCTCGGTGGAAATCATACGCCTTCGGTGGGGTTTGCGGTGTGATAGACGGAGAGCTCTCCATTTTCGTTATCCTATGTCGTTATGAACAGATGGCCAAAATAGAATTGAGACTTTGATTCTTACGCTGGACCTTCTCTTCGTCATAGTCTCTGCTGGCATCAGTTTCGCGCCAAGCAACAATCGGCGCTGCCTTTGTCTTCATTTTCATCACCTCCGAACTGAACGTTGGATCCCCGACTCAGAGTCAAACTTGAAGCTTGAAGCTTGAAGGATGGTTATGGCGGAGGCAAATCAAAACGTCCACGTGGCATATGAACCCTTATCCTGAGAGCCCAAAGTACCGACAGCAGATTGCAGTAGCCACCTTATTTGTGGCTCCTCAGTGTCATCTCGCCGAACAGATATCGATCCAAGACGAATCCAGGGTCATGCAAGACCGATCGATTGGTTATGGTGTAGAATTTGTAGCAAACCCTCCGCCGGCTGTCCTCCTCCAACTGCGTCATCATTTTGCTTCCGCATCGTCACTCCACCGCTTGACCATAAGAAATGACAAACTTCAAATCTAGCAGCACTCATGTTCGCTCGTACCCTTCCTCGACCTATTCTTCACCACCTTCCACCACCATCGTGTCTCAAAGTATCCACTCGCCCACTCGTTCTTTCATACTTCAGAGCCATGTCTAGCAAAGCTTTGACCGCAGCCATCAAAGATGATCACGAGGAGGTATGTTCGACTACACCCATCTCGTCCGAACCATACGAACCGAACAACCCTGCAGATGTACGAGTACCACGACAACTACAGAAATGCAGCAGGCGACACGGACGCCCAAGCGCGATGGGCACGTCAACTTACTTGGGAGGTGGCTCGCCATGCAGTCGGGGAGGAGATCGTTGTGTATCCTCTCATGGAGAAACACCTCGGAGAGCAGGGTCGCAAGTTGGCTGATCACGATCGGCAGGAACATCAGGTATGTTCGGCTCTCTACTCATCTTCCCTTTCCCTCAATACATTTACCAAATGGCGATAGGTGGTTAAACAGCGGTTATACGAGCTGGAATCTTTGACTCCTGGCACACCAGAATACGACGAGAAGATCAAACAAGTGATGGACCACCTAAAGCCCCATAATGACGACGAGGAGAAGAAAGATCTGCCCCTCCTCGAGCCTTGTCTCGGAGAAGAAGGCAGCAAAGAAGCAGCTGCGGCTTTTAAGAGGACGAAGAAGTTCGTCCCTACCAGGTTAGCATCCTTCACCCTGCGGGTACCTCAATGACTATATGTTGATCCGTTTGCACAGAACGCACCCCTCTCTTCCAAACCAGCCACCGTTCGAGACGATCTTAGCTTTCCTTGAAGCGCCGTATGACAAATTGTTGGATGAATTCGCCAAGTTCCCGACGCAAGAGATGAAGGACGCCACCAAGAGCTAGTTGGACGTAATTCTAAAACACTGAATTGTACCTTATTGTCGTGTAATTCTCATTGTACATCCTCATTTCACTTTATACAATCTGTGTGAAGATTTTTACTCCTTCGATACCATCTGTTTGACGATGGCAATAGCGCCCAAGTACGCCACACGTTATTCAAGTAAAAGTCCGGCTCAACAGTGAGTCCATAGTGTCCATTGAAAAAAGTCCAGCTACCAGCAATACAAACGCTATCCAGGCCTGTACACATCTAGTCGACTAGGGGTGTACGACTGACTCACGAGTTGAGGGGAGATCGCAGATCGTTTACCAACCAAAGACCCTACAAAAACCGAATACGTCAGCAAAACCACTTTGCACGATGAAGGGGTACAACTTACTCTTCACAAAGTTCAACTCCACGAACAGCTTCCCTCCTAACCGGATCAACATTCCCAACAACCTGTCGAACCTGCTCCCCCAACCCCATAGGTCCACAAACACCCACCATAACCCCGGCCAATTTCTCCGCACCCTTTTGTTGGTTCGCAGATAACGTGCTCTCGATAACTCCATCCAGGATGTTGGCGATTTTAGGTCGGCCAGGGGAGAACGTTATACCGGGAGGTACGAAAGTCTTTGAGGGGTCAACGAAGCTTGCGCGGGTGTAGAAGATTGAAATTCGGAGGGTGGTGGATGTTTGGTTTGTTTGTTGGAAGAGGGTATGGAAGAGGGGGCTTAGGGGTGCTACCGAAGCTAGTTCGTGCCAACCCCCATGTCATATGGTCAGATGAAAGGAGGACGAAGAGGAGAGAGATGAGAACACACCCGGATCTTGAACAACCCAGACAATCTCGATTACTTTGACTCGAGATTCCCCGGCCATGGCTTTGAGTACTAGGTCTTGAGCGCCTGAAAGTGCGAATGTGATACCACTTCCACCGGCTACGAATAACGCGCCCGAGTAGCTTGCGAACACGCTATGACCCGAACCACCTAACACGACATGTAATCAGCCACAACTCGAACGAAGATGTGAGAAAAAGAAGCTGACTGTAAGGTCCTTCGATCATAACTTTCACCTCACCCTCACCCCCAACCCCAAAACTTCCCTTCTCACCTCCCTCATTCCCAGCTGCCAATCCATAAAGCCTCTTCGTCCAACTCCCCGTTTTCTTACACAACAAAACCAACCCCTCACCCGCCTCCGGTGCACTAGCGATAGTAAAAGGATGAACCTCTGACCAACCCATCAAACCCATCTTCGAAGATAAGATTCGGATTCGGACGTGTTGACCTGCTCGCCACCCGGTACTTAGGGTAGGAATTGAAAGGTGTGTTAGGGAAAGGGAAGGGATGGAGTGGATCTTGGCTTTTATGACGTGGGTTTTGAACATGCGGAGAATGTGGTCTGCGAGGAAGAAAGCTCCGGCTGCGACGACGTAAGTTATTAAGACGTCTTCGTGTAGGCAGGCCTGGTACAGTCGGTCAACACTTCAGAGCCGGGATGATGGGGTGGGGTGAAGTGACTTACTGCGAGGGGGAAGACGAGGAAACCGGTGATGTGACCGAACATGAAGAGGTTATAAGCTCGTTCGCGGACGAATGCGGTTGAGAGGAAGACGAGCATGTTGAGCGAGATTGTGGCGATTAGGCCCCAGATGACGAAACCTTGCGAGATGTTTTCTTGGAAGGATCCTTCCAGAGCCCAGGAGTAGACTATACGCCCACTTCAGTTTCGACGATGCGAGGAATAAATGACGGGTATCGACTTACAATAACCGAGAGTATGGATGTTGGCGAACAAGGCCATGAGACGGCCAGCCCAACGATGAAAGAAGTTGAGCTTTGAAGGAGAAACCTAGAGTCAGATCTACTGAAAGGGACAATTGTTGCAATCGAATCACCTTTTCGTATCCGACGGCGACGAGGGAACCGATCAGGTTATTCTTCGTTGCAAAGGCGTAAACAACGGGGATTTGGGACATGACGATGTAACCCGAGCGATCAGGATCGGTAAGTAGGTTGGACTGGAAAAGTGAAGCCCAAACGAGTACACCAAAGTAGGCTGTCATGAGGATGACTTGGCCCACGGAGAGGTGATCGTAGCATGGGGCACGAAGGATCTTAGCGAGTGGATAGGCCAGAGCTGACCAAGCGGGGAAATGGACGGGGAGGTTTTTGTTGGGAAGAGGTTTCTCGTTGACGGGTCGTAGATGCGAGTGTGAATCAATCGTTAAGAAATCATCCGAACTCGCACCGTACGCGAGTCCAGCACCAAGGGCACCCCTCTGCGCAGCTTTCCGTTTCTCTGGATCGCCTTTGCGGAGGAACAAGCCTTGGAACCACTCGGACTTGCGAGAGAACCGAGCTATGGCATGGGGTAAAGCCACCAAAGCGAAGAAGGCGATGGCGACGAGGAATAGCATGTCTACTAGGAATACGAGCATTTCGGGATCAAAAGAGGGACCAGAGTCGGGTGAGTTGGAAGGGGCTCCTGGGTCGCCGCCACCTGTGGGGCCAGCATTGGAGGGACTGTCGGACATGGCTTCAAAACAAAGAGAGTGAGTATCAGAGAGACCGGCTACTCTGAAGGAAGAGGGAGGAAGGAATGGAGGTTTCGAGGCAAAGGCATCATAACCAGAAGTTTGACTTATAAATAGTGGGGGAACTCAACCACGCGAAGTGCGATGGAGCACAAAGATAGATCTGCCGTCGGACAAATCGAGAAATAATCGGAAAGTCTTTGTTCTCTTGGCAAGTTGGCCTTCAATAGGATATGCATTTGAAAAGGGAATTTGTAGAAGAAAATGAGGTGGAAAGTGATTGTGGGTTGGATTGGAGAAGGTTGAACCGAGGATCGGGATGCCGCAGGAAAGATATAGATTTGGTTGACAGCTTGTCGAGCATCCACGGATGTAAATCAAGCTTCAAAGGGGACAATGTGAGAGGTTTGCTGCATTTCCGGCCGGGAGCTGCGGTTGCGAGGAGCTGGAACGAGTCCGCAAGGAAAGCGGTGGCCGTGGGACTTGGTGAGATCGTAGTGTAAATGAATTTCCAAATGCGTGGAGGACCATCGCAGTGACGCATTTGCCGCCACCACAGTGCCGACAAAAAGCAAAGGATATGGAGGTCCTCGATATCGTCTCCGTCGCAACCGTATCGTGATCAACAAATGATTCCTGCTGCGGAGACAACATCGACCATGTCTATCACGTCTTGAGAACCTCCCCAGCCAGGATTCTCCTTCTTTTGTCCAAATTGTGCCACGACTGCATTGTCCAGGCAACATTCCCTTGACATCCTATCCACTTAAGCTTGGGGACCCTCAAGGTCACGGAGTCGGTCGAGGTGCCCTTCATCTACACGTGGAGGGTGTTGGAGACTTGGAGTAATCGTCGCAGTCAATAGTCGCCGTGAGTGTTCGACATTTTTGCATGCTTTTGCTCAACCAAGGAGCCCCATAGCTTCGGAGTTGGAGTTACATATCTCTCGTCGATCATCACACGCAGGCGGGATAGTTTCTGACCGCCTAGTTCTGGTTTCCCCTCAAACGTTTTCAATGAGGGCGCGTGAACGGCTGTAAACGGGAGGCTCGAACCATAGGATCCATTTCATATCGTCTGCTTTATCACGTTTATGTCATTCAACACATTGATGCCCGCACTCCTCGAGATCAACCCTCCCAGTCTCGGATTTTGCTGCAGTTTGGTGGTTCGAACTTCCAAATACAAGGGTCCGTTGCTGCCGCACTTCTAGATGACGACTCCCTCATCGACAGGACTCATGCTCGAGCCCGTGATTGGTCTTCCCTGTTCGATCACCCTACTGTCTACTTATGCGGTCGACATTCAGAGCCCTCCGTCTCTTTGAGAATTCTCTAGGCACCTCGTTCGACTCCTCGGTTCTGTCTCATCGAATCGCCTCCTGGCAGTACTTGTGGGACACGCCGTCCAAGGGAAGGAATGAACGAACGATGCGGCTGTATCACGACTTTTTCAGCGAACCGTGATTCTTTGAAGGAATCAACTTGTAATGTGGTTTTGAGCGTTTGGTTGAGATCATTTGATAGACCTTGATATATCCAGCTCAGATGAAGTGGATGCAGCGATTCTTGGCGTCCAGATAGTTCGATCTGCAACCACGATTTGGTCCTCTCACTTCTCTGCATCGTGGGATTGGTAGGTGACAGTCTCCTCTGTCCTTCGTCTGGGAACGACATGTGTTGGCTTTCTGAGGTCAACTGTGTGTTGAAATCGACCCTGTCCATCCTCTTCCCGGTTTCCTTGGGTTGAAGGCGCCGTTAAAGCGGTGACCTGCGACCCTTCAAGAGTTTTCGACGTATATAGTTACGTACCTGAACTTCACCACTCTCAGAGAACGAATTCTGAACTTCTTGTCTCTATAGGCCCCGTTCTCATTCGTGGATGACTGCGTACATCATTTTAGAGGAGTGAGCGATAGTGTTGGCCACCTGTCGAAGGACTTCCCGCGTTCGGTGAATTCGGTGATGTTGACAATAGGGTTGACTGACTATGTCTTCAGAAGTCTGACGGGGTATATGCTCCCTTTCTGCAGTCTGCTACCCGGATCTCGACCTTGTCCATCGTCGTCCCAGTCTCTTCGAGTTCAAGAAGCATTGTAGAGTGGTGTCCTGCGACCTTGAAGACTACTGTGAGCTAGGCACGTCATCTTTGAATCTATCTAATAATCTGACCCATATTGATAGTTACGTGAATTCGCCACTCAGAGAACGATTTCTGAACTTCTTATCTCTGAACACCTTTGCCCACTTCTTTCATAAAGAGCGAACGTTCTTGTAGCAGAGTGGGCGATAGTATTGGTCACCTGTCGGAGAACCCTCGCCAAATGACCACCTTCTCTCCTCTTTCATTCGTGCAGATCTTATATCACGGCATCCTTACAGCATGTCAGGTCCACTTCTTGTGTATTGGCAATGGGTTTAAGAGGGGGGTTTCGTGTGTCTAGGTTGGCTTCTCAGACGCTATCACAATGTTGTCTTCACTCACCATCCAACTGTTTCTCATCTGCTTATTTGCGGCTTTCTGCAAGATCTTTATTTCATGGACACAACGAAAGCGATATCCCCCGGGGCCGACTCCAATTCCGTTCATTGGCAACGCTCTTGATCTCCGTACTGGCGCTTCGTGGTTGAAGTATATCGAATGGCAGAAGAAATACGGTGAATTACATGGGCGTCTCATGGTTGTCCCCAATTTCTCAGTCACCTTTACCAGGCGACATCGTGCATTTCACCGTCTTTGGGGTCCATATCGTCGTCTTGAACTCAATGGAAGTCGCCCACGACCTCTTTGAGAAACGTTCACAGATATACTCGTCTCGACCGCAGGTGCCGACTGTCAACCGGTGAGTGGGTGCCTATCGACAATTATTTTTTTTTTGTTGATGAAGTTGGATACAAGGCTGGGCTGGGGGTGGATGACCAATTTACTGCCTTACGGTCGTCTGTGGCGCCAGCATCGAAGACTAATTAGCAATAGTTTTCGTGCCAATCTCACCTCACAATACCACCCGATGATGATTCACAAAGTTCGCAAAACCCTTGCAAACCTCGCTTCTACGCCAGAAGAATTTATAGCACACATCCGACTGCGAGTCCTTTTATCGATACCAGTTGTGATTACTCTTTCTGATTTGGTTCATTTTTTTTAGTCTTGCTGGGACGATTATATTGAAGGCGACATATGATTACGATGTCGAACCCAAGAATGATCGTACGTCGCGATTGTAGAAGAGGCTATGGATACATTGGCGAAGGCGTTTCTTCCGGGAGCAGCAATTGTTAACTCGATGCCCTTCTGTCAGTATAATGGTGTTGTAGAATGTCATACAGTGGCTAACCTCATCTTTCTCCTCCGATTAGTATTTTACCTCCCAGAATGGCTACCCGGAATGGGATTTCAAGCGAAATATCGTCGGTGTGTTACGTTGACCAGAGAAATAAAAATTGCACCCATATCCCTCGTTAAGACTCGATTGGTATGTCACTGGCTGGCTTGAAGTTAACGATACTCAAGATAGCAGGCTACGGGCAAAATCTCTCATTCTGTAGCTTCCGATCTTCTTGGAAACATGAATCCTGATGGGAATGTCGATGAAGAAGAGGACGCTATCAAGGGTGTTTGTGCGTCGTTGTATGGAGGTAAATAGCCGACTACTCCTTAAACGTCTTTGCTTAATCGCTTCCGACCTTTTGAAGCTGGCGCCGATACAGTCAGTTTGTGGAGCTATCTACGGTATTCACAGTTGATCCATAGTCGTTTCTACAGACCGTGTCGGCGGTTACCACGGGTATTCTGGCAATGACTCTTTACCCAGAGACCCTGAAGCGAGCTCAGCGGGAGATTGACGCTGTCATTGGTAGAGAGAGACTGCCAGACTTCAACGATCGAGATGCGCTTCCGTATGTCGAAGCATTCACTAGGGAGATTCTCCGATGGCGCCCAATATTGGCGTTATGTACGTTTTGTCTTATCACTGCCGTTCATGTGGATGGATGAACTGATATCTGATCAGTACCTCACGCAACCAGCGAGGACGACGTCTATGAAGGATACTACATTCCCAAAGGTATTTGTATTCATGTTCCTTCTGACCTTCGCTTAACTAAATCTGGGATTACAGGAACCATGGTACTGGCTAATGCATGGTTGTTGGATCCTCGTACTACCAACGCAACCAAGCTGACCCGAGAATAGGGCAATATTGCACGATGAGAAAATCTATGATGCTCCCGAAGATTTTATGCCAGAGCGATATCTCAATAGCGACGGCAGTATCAACGACGATTATCCGTCTTTGGCCTTTGGTTTGGGGCGACGGTACGTTTGTACGTTTCATCACTTCAACCTCGCAAGGCTCATTTCGGACACTTAGTATCTGTCCCGGGAGATCATTTGCGGACGCTGAGATTTGGATTGCCATCGTGTCGATTATGGCCGTATTCGACGTGACCAAGGCAAAGGACGACAATGGTAGTGATATCCATGTGACAGCGGACTACAGTATTGGATCTATTAGGTCAGTTTGTTTTCTCCCATTGTTTCGGCGACATGGTATTGAATGCTGTCGTGCTAGTCATCCACTCCCATTCAAGTGTCACATTCAGCCTCGTTCTGAAGTTGCGCCGCGACTCATCCAAGATACTGGTAATTGAGGCATCGAGTCTTGGATAGCGAGCGCACATAGAATCAGAAGTTTTGCCTGGCGGCATATATCTTTGCTTAGTGCTCTCTGTTCCCTACGAAGTTATCTTCCCCACAAATCCTTATCTACCTTCCCTTTCCTAGGTGAACGCTTTAGAACCATTTCAAAGTTTGATCAAAGATGCTGATCGGAGAAGTCTTTATGCTCGAGATGCACTAATGAGGTGACACTGCCTATCTTCTCCAGGACCTAATTGTGGAGATCATGTTTGTCAAGGTGCGGTGCCAGTCGCCAGGATTCAAAGTTTACGGGTGAACTCACAATGAGCAGATGACTACCTCGTTGTCCTCTCCTCTTGGCCCTTTCATATTGGCTTCTCCGGACCGATTGCGCCCTGTGTCAAATCAACCCCTGCTCCACCATTCATAACTTAAACCGTCAATTCTTGGAGTCAGTGGAATTAGTATATCTATATGCTACGAATCCCTTGGTCACTAAGTATGTCTGTTTCCGTGGTAGCCCAGCTTGTCGTCCTTGGTCTCCTTGCGGTCGTACTCAACCGTTTTGTTCAGAGTCGTCGAGTCAATCCCCAACAGCTACCATATCCTCCTGGCCCTAAGCCACTCCCTATCATCGGAAATGCACTTCAGGTACCTGCAGGTGCCTCTTGGCTTACCTACACCCAATGGCAAAAACACTATGGTACGTGATGTCCCCACTCTTCGTTCATAGCTTAGCGACCACCGAACCACCACAGGAGATCTCATTCATATTCGAGTCTTTGGCACTCACGTCGTCGTTGTAAACTCGGCAAAGATTGCGAACGACCTCTTTGAAAAGCGGTCCAATAAGTATTCTGATCGACCCGACATTCCCATGGTGGATCTGTGAGCTTCTGTTGGTCATTCATAGGCTGGACAACGTTGCTGATTCTCATGCGGCAGTCTTGGCTGGGATTTCAACATTGCCCTCATGCGCTATGGCGAGAAATGGCGGCGAAACCGAAGGCTCGTGCATCAAAAGTTTCGATATGAAGCTTCGCTCCGCTACCGACCTATCGTTTTGGAAAAAGTCCGCGAGGGTCTTCGCAATGTCTTGGACAAACCAGAGGACTTCAACCTCCACCTCCGACAGTCGGTGCAGACATCGTTACTTCTTGAAATTTCGCCCTGAGAGTTTCTTCACAGCATCGCCGCCTCCATCATCATGTCGGTCACCTATGGCTACGAGGTCAACCCGAAGGAAGATCGGTTCGTAACTATTGCTGAAGAGGCAACGGAAATGTTGGTGAATGCGCTCCTGCCTGGATCTATGCTTGCAAATTCGTTCCCTATTCGTATGGTTCATTCATTTCAGTCCTGTCGCGTACCGCTCAAAGTTTGGTGCCCAGTTCTTCGTCTCCCTGAATGGTTACCCGGAATGGGGTTCAAAGCATATGCAAGGAAATGTTTTGGAATGACTACAGAGATGAAAGAAAATCCATTTACCTTTGTAAAACAACGAATGGTGCGAATTGCCTTCGCCCGTGTTTCGCCCTTCGACTGTGACTGAGGCCACCATAGGCAGCGGGTACAGCTACCCCATGCGTGACATCGGATTTACTTGAGGGGATAGATACCACCGGGGACGTGGAAAACCAGGAAGCACTCATTAAAGGGGTGTCAGCCATGGTCTATTCAGGTTGGAAGATTTCCTAGTCACCTTCAGGCAGCATTAACTGAATCATACGTCTACATCCCCATAGCCGGCGCCGATGTTGTATGTATATGCATGGATATGCCGCTCCGGTCACTTTGCTCACCCGCCGTTTTCAGTCCGTCTCTGCGATGACCACTGCCATCTTGGCCATGGTACTTCACCAAGAAGCGCAGAAAAGAGCCCAGGTTGAGATGGATCTTGTCGTTGGAAGGAACCGACTTCCAGATTTTGGTGATAGAGATTCCCTGCCCTATGTGGAAGCATTCTTCCGAGAGACAATCAGGTGGCGACAAGCAACCCCCATGAGTATGTGCTGCTTTCTCCCAACCAAGGCCAGGATTCATGCCTGTATCTAGCGGTAGCACATGCTGCGAGCGAAGACGATGTATATGAAGGGTATTACATCCCCAAAGGTCCGTGGCACACCCGCTTCCGGTTTCCTCTCGGCTTAGGACCCTTCTGCAGGGGCGATTGTCCTAGGCAATGCATGGTCTGTCCTTTATCCCAGACACACAGGGTCAATGGAGGAAGCTCATTTATTCCCAGGGCTATGCTCCATGACGAAAGAGTGTACAAAGATCCCGAGATGTTTCGACCAGAGAGGTTTCTAAACAACGACGGTACCGTCAACGACGACTACCCCATGTTGTCGTTCGGCTTCGGGCGTAGGTGCGTGACTTTGAATTTTGCAAGTTTCATTCCCATGAGACGCCCCCCTGCAGAATTTGTGCCGGAAGGGCATTGGCGGACGCCGAGGTCTGGTTGGCAGTTGCTTCAGTACTTGCTGTGTTTGATGTGACAAAAGCAAAGGATGCGAGTGGTTGCCAGATCGAGGTTGAGGTCAAGTACTCAGAAGGTCTTGTGAGGTGGGCATTCTCCGAATCAAATCTACAATCGGTCCTCTCACATGATGTACGTTCTTGATGCTAGTCACCCACTTCCCTTCGCATGTTCCATTGCACCCAGAGGTGAAGACGCAGCACGCCTTATTCGGGAGACGGACGCCACAGCTTGAAAAAGTAGCGGGATTGATATCTCGCCAGCCTACTATGAGCTCACAAATGGGTGGCTTCCATTTTCACTACTTCTAGCCTTGATTGCAAGGGTGCAGACTATTATGTGGATGCCAGTGGGCGGCGGCCGAGCTCACCGAGATCGTGTAGTTTCCTAACTTGCAAGTAATGATATGCTTTACGACATCTTTCGTACAGTAAAGAAATAGGGAAAAGACAAACTCTCGGTTTCGGGTCCCCATCCGTGGTGGAAGTGGGAATGTGAGCACGATATCAGCGCCGGGATACCCCATCTAACCCGATGGACGTGTCCAAGGGATGGAAGTTGACTGGGTGGGCGAACGACATAACGAAAACCGCGCCAAGGAAAAGCGTCGGAATGGCAACCACTACCGATAGCGCACCAGCTCACGGGCTCCTCGCAACGGTAATCGTCAGGGTCGTTTATGGCGTGCTTTATGGGTACGCAACCTTGAAGCTGCGATGGGTAGTCGGAACAATGGCCTGGATGATCGGCCACTGTCATGGTTGTGTCTGGCTTGGTGGTTGGGTTTGGGTTTGGGAGATAGAAGTCATCGCAAACGACTCTTCACCGGGACGGACGGTGTTGTCGAATAAGACAGTCGTAAACTGGGGGTCGCCAGTCAAATCCATGTCTGACGGTGAACGCGGCGCAAGGCGTTGCATGCTGAGTATTAGACGACATCCCTATCGACAACCCAGGTGAGGTTGTTGGAAAAGTGAAGCTCGAAGGATGAAACGAACCGCAGATGAAGTCATAGCCAAGAACCAACTGTAGCTTTTTTCAGGACTGTAGCATGGGCATGATAACGATGGGGACGTACCTGTATCCGACTGGCGATAAGGACCTGTCAAGGACGACGTAGATGATAAGATTCACGACGCCGCTAACTGAAGCATGGTCAGCGACACATGCAACTCTGCAAGCAAAAAAGACACGAACGGGCGACGACAAAAAAGGCAACGATGCCGTCTCGAGCCATTGTGAAGATAATCGGGGAACCTCCCTGTCTTGAACGTCTGAAACGGAGGCAACGGACGAGGGTCAACACTAGGATGAGGCCTTCAAATGATAACGCAAGTAGACTGCACTTGGGTGAGTGGAATGATAGGGATTAAGCGAATTGGTACACTGACATGGTCAGTGGATAGAAGACGAGGTATGGTTCGTTGACGACATCACATCCATAGGCGTATTCGGATTGCAAGCTGAGGGTCCAGCCGGTAAGACCGACAACCACCAGGATGGATGTACAGGTTGCAAGAAGGATGGCGATCCAGAGTTTGCGATCCCACAAGGCGTACACTGGTGACACAACCTGTTAACGAACGATTGCAAACATCTCCAGGAAGAACTGACGCCGAATGATAAGGATGACATCGACTGATATCAGCATGGTAATGTCAGCGATGAGGTGTTGAGTCGCGAGAGCTGCTTTGCAGAATCGGGGGGTGAGAGGAAAGGAAGTGGTTGCGGGCGAGATGAACAGATTGGCGCTGGGTGCTATGTGTCAGGAAAGTCCTTTAGGAAGCGAGGTACTTTGGAAACTCACATCTGCGCCGTCAACCCAAAGTATCTTGTCCATAGGAAGAGCCACTTCAACCACGAGGATCGTCGTTTTCTGGATGGGAAAAAAACGGAAGGATGAGTGTCAATTCGCGAAAAAAGAGGCTAGCGCCCATAGCTCACATCCAGATGTGGTTAACTTCATCATCGAGGGTAATCAGGATATCCCAGATAGAGAATGTGAGGCCTCCCACTGAATTAGCTACGTCAGTAAGTGTCGGGCGGGGTTCGGGAGAATGCACGAACCTGAGTTGCTTCCAATGATTCTGGATGCTCGAGGGTCAACGTCGCCCATGGGAGGTGTGGTCAGACCCTATCCGTCCCGTCTATCTGTCCTGGCCCAGTAACATAATATGCCCCTTTAGCGTTTTCGGAGTGGTTGAGAACTCTGACCGTGTGAGTTGCTCAGTGGAATTAGACTTTGGTTGGCATAATTGCGCACAACGCACCGCCACTCCCGGGCCCCTCGCTAACTACTTGACAATGACCCCCTCGGACTTGTACGGAGCTTTTCAAGCTTGAACTTGTACCGTCATCCAACCGTCATCTGCTCAATTGTGGCGGCATCCACATCATTCTCTATCCCATGAAACCCAACTTAAATCCCCCCATTTTCTTCTGTCTTCTGACCCCCCTGGCTTCTCTGCATCCGCAGATTTTCCACAAGCAACGCCCGTTGATCTGAACTGGTGTATTTTTGTGCCTGTTGTCGGGTTCGGTTGTATCCGGCCCGCCTATGCGTCTAGCAGTGCGGCAGCGACAGCCCACAGACGCTTCCTAGGTCGAGGGTTGACGAAGTATTCTGTCCCCCTGGCGTGTTGCTATGACCGCCGTCATCTCAAGCGACGTGCCTATGCCTATCGCCATTCACCCGTCTCATTTTTCTTTCTTTCTCTCCATCCGGACACGCCGGGCCGCCGACTACTTTGCGTTCCATTGGCCGTATAATTGACTGCAAGAATAACATGGCCTCACATGAATCGTCTTTCTCCTCCGCTCCCAGTAACTTATTCCCTGGATTTTGCGGTCTTTCAGCGATGAAGAGCCGAGTTGTTATATGTACGCCAGCGAATCCATTACTGCCTCTCGACTCAGGCTTCGACTTGAGACTTAACAACCTCCCCACCCAAAAAAAGACCTAGCATGAAGCTCTCTACGTCCTTTGCGGCTCTCCTCGCTCTTATACCATTTGCGGCTGCTCAGCAGTCTGCATACGGACAGTGTATGTGTACTGTCACTGCATGGTCGTGCTGTGTACTCACCGACTATCAATGAAGGCGGTGGGCAGGGATGGACGGGTGCTACCACTTGCGTCGCAGGTTTGACGCGTAGTTTTACCTCTCGAGCGTCCAGCTAATGCCTCCATTGCCACGTTAAGGATACGTTTGTACCTACTCCAATGCTTATTACTCTCAGTGTCTCCCAGTAAGTTGTCTCCTTCCACCATTGCCTCCCCATCTCACCTCAACTTTACAATAGTCCTCAACCGCGGCAACGTCGTCTGTGACCGGTTCTAGCAGCGCTCCCGCGTCTACTTCCACAGCTAAACTTAATACAGTCGCAAAACTTGCCGGAAAGAAGTACTTTGGTAGCGCCACTGATAATCCGGAGCTCACCGACACGGCTTATGTGGCAATTCTGGACGACAACACCGAGTTTGGGCAGCTCACTCCTGGCAACAGTATGAAATGGGTGAATCATGTCACGAATCTTCTTGTCCCTCCTTTCTAATATCATGCTCTAGGATGCTACCGAACCCACTCAGGGAACCTTTACGTTTACAAACGGTGATACCATCGCCAACCTCGCCAAGGCGAATGGACAACTCCTACGAGGTAAGAATTACCTACACATAATACCAGTACATCTACTCACCAGTGTCTTTTCTTTGGGCGTAGGCCACAATTGCGTCTGGTACAACCAACTTCCCAGCTGGGTCACTGCGACAAATTGGACTGCTGCCCAGCTCTCCTCGATCGTCAGTACTCATTGCGGAACTCTTGTGGGACATTACAAGGGACAAGTGTGAGTTCTCCTGGCTATGACCACTGGGAACGTGACCTGACCAGAGCCTTCCTAGTTGTATGTTGTCAAGATTTTCTACATATTGACAATGTGTGGCTAACTCAATTGTGCGGATCAGACAGCTGGGATGTCATCAATGGTCAGTTCTTACAATTCCTTTCAACCAGAAAACGGACCTCAATCGTCAAATGCTTGCAGAGCCGTTCAACGATGATGGGACGTGGCGCACAGATATATTCTACAACACGCTTGGAACTTCTTATGTTTCAATCGCTCTCCAAGCTGCCCGTGCTGCAGATCCTAACGCCAAGCTGTACGTCCCGTGATTCTTATTGTGTTGATTGCTTCTCACACATCTTGCGATTTGCAGTTACATGTACGTCGCCTCGTCTGTCGTTACCTCTAATTTGGCTGACACATTCCCAAAAGCAATGAATACAATCTAGAGAGTTCTTGTATGCATTTTCTCTGTCATTATATCCCTGCTACTCACTCCCTTCCTCCAGCTGCCAAGGCAACCGCCATGGTCAACCTCGTCAAATCTCTCCAAGCTGCGGGTGTCCCAATCGATGGCATCGGTATCCAAGGCCATCTCATCGTCGGCGAAGTACCATCAACATTCCAATCCACTCTCAGCCAGTTCACCGCACTCGGAGTTGAAGTGGCCATTACTGAGCTCGACATTCGGATGACCTTACCGTCTACACCGGCGTTATTGGCTCAGCAAAAGACGGATTATCAAACAGTGATTGCTGCTTGCAAGGCTGTCGCCGGTTGCGTTGGCGTTACGATTTGGGATTACACTGACAAGGTGAGGGGAAGGCGATTGAATCGATGGTTGCAATGCATATTGATCGTCGTGGTTCCACTTCTTTTAGTACTCCTGGGTACCGAGCACTTTCTCCGGCCAGGGCGCTGCGTGCCCTTGGGATGCTGTAAGTCCCCAATGTCGACGTGGAAGGCAGAGTCACATTAACATGTGTTATTTTGCAGAATTTGGTCAGGAAGCCCGCTTATGATGGCATTGCTCTTGGGTGGACTACCTAAGCACTTGCGCTGGAATGGACCATAGCGGTGTTTTGGCGTCTAACTATAGTACTTGTCTGTGGTTTATGGAAGTAGGAAAATCTGGAAAAACTTCGATTTTTCGGCATTTGTCCGTCTCGTCCATCGAACACCATTCCGATCGCACCGTAATCCATGCTACCTCGGCCCCTTACTCCCTAAGTTTCAGCAATTCGGTCTTCAATCTCTTGTTACTTATCCCTCTCCACCATTCAGTTCAACGCCCGATAGCTGCTGTCCGATACGACTCAGAAAGACGATCCACAAATTTCATTAATAAACCAGCGCTAAATTTCTCCCGAAGCTCGTCCCTGCAAATTATTCTCAACTTCAATGGTAGTCAACGCATGAGACTCAACAAAGACTAACCAGGTCATCTGATCGTTTGAAGAAAGGGTTGTCCCAAACGTCATCGAAACCAGCGCCTGTAGCTCGATAACGTCCTCTGGGGGCATCATAATCCCAAGAGATGGATCTGATATTAACTTGGATATTGAGGCGTTTTGTTGTACTCGAATGCGAAGAGATCGTGCTAGACAATGCCAAGGGTAGTTCACAACGCCGTACAGAGTTGTCTGAGGTACAAACCGAAGAGTTGTCAGCTGTGGGCAGGGTAGAAACGGCGCGTCCCGAGGATGAGGGAGCGACAATGCGAGGCGGAAACCAAGAGGATTGATTCCTTCGAAGACGAAGACAGCCAAGTTAGGCATCTTTCTGAACGCTGACCATTCCACGGCTTCCGTGGTACTGTCCGTAGTATTGATATCTGTATGGCAGACGTGTCATCTCAATTCAGAGAATGCAAAATGGTTAGAGGCTTGAAGGTGGCTGGTGGTCTGCATAGTAGTGCTGACTTCAAGCTCACATAGAATATTTCTCACACAATTTTGGGCTTCTTTGTGTTGGGGAGTGTTATTAATAACATGTACATTATAAAGAATATCAAAAAGTGTATTGAAATGTAGGATCCCTTGCTCGAGTTATTCACCCTACAGCAAAATCTGTGCGACTTCCGGGTGCAACATGTTACTGTATTATAGTTGCTCATAATTTTCGTAACTAAATTCCAAGTCGTAGCAAAGGGAAATGGGTCAAAAGACGCAGTAGGTCCGTTTCACTTTGAGGGGAGCCGCGTAGTGTTGGGGGAAAAACCTCCTGGCTCGTAACTTACATGGTAAATTACAAGTGGGCGGGGCATCCAGAGAGGTGGGATTTTTTACAGGGGTAAATTACGGGTAAATTACAGTTTACATAATCGAACAGAAAGCAGCAGAATGGGGCCTCGGGGGACAGAGGGGTTTCAAAATGAGCTTGGCTTCCTCGACTTCATCGACAGATGGTTCGCTGCTCTTGGGCTCAAGAGCAACGATGGTAGCCCTGAAAGGCTTTCTGGCGGAGAGACCTTTCTTACCCCTTTTTTTTACATACCCCAGAGGCCCTTGGTAAATTACCTTGCTGTAAATTACAGGGGACTTTCTTCCCCAACACTAGAGCCGCGGTAACGCGCGTCGTTACTGTTTTGTCACAACGTGACGTGGAACCGCACTTGCTGCAGCTGGGTACAAAGTACTAAGTGGGTCGACGGCTTGAACTTGTGCCATCATCCACTCAACCCCGGCATCCATGCCCGCACAGGGAGTATCTCTGTCCCATTCAAACCCACCGCGCCTTCTTCTTTTGTCTTCTGACCTCTCTGCAATCCGCAGATTTTCCACAAGCAACCCCCGTTGATCTGAACTGGTGTGTTTTTGTCCCTCAACATACACGTTGTCAGAGCTCGGTTGTATCCCGGCCCTCCTATGCGCCTTGCAGTGCGGCAGCGGCAGCCCACAAACGCCTCCTAGGTGAAGTATTCTGTCCCCCAAGCGTGGTGCTATGACCGCGATCTCGAGCAACGTGCCTATGCCGATCGTCATTCACCCGTCCCATTTTTCTCCTTGCGGACACGCTGGGCCGCCGACTACTTTGCGTTCCATTGGCCGTATAATTGACTGCAAAAATAACATGGCCTCACATGAATCGTTTTTCTCCCCCCCTCCCAGTAACTTATTCCCTGGATTTTGCGGTCTTTCAGCGATGAAGAACCGAGCTGTTATATGTACGCCAGCGAACCCACTACTGCCTCTCTACTCAAGCTTCGACTTGAGACTTAACAACATCCCCACCCAAAGAAAGATCTATCATGAAGCTCTCTGCGTCTTTTGCGGCTCTCCTCGCTCTTATACCATTTGCGGCTGCTCAGCAGGCTGCATACGGACAGTGTATGTGTACCGTCACTGCATGGTCGCACAGTTTACTCACCCACTATCCATGAAGGCGGTGGGCAGGGATGGACCGGTGCTACCACTTGTGTCGCAGGTTTGATGCATAGTTTTACCCTCTCGAGCGCCCTGCTAACACCTCTCTTGCGACGTTAAGGATATGTTTGCACCTACTCCAATGCTTATTACTCTCAGTGTCTCCCGGTAAGTTGTCTCCTTCCACCAATGCCTTCCCCATCTCACCTCAATTTCAAACTAGTCCTCAACCACATCGACTAGCAGTCATCCCGGTACCACGGCAACGTCGTCGTCGTCTCATGCTTCTTCCTCGTCTGCGACCGGTTCTAGCAGCGCCCCCGCGTCTACTTCCACAGCTAAACTCAACACAGTTGCAAAACTTGCTGGGAAGAAGTACTTTGGTACCGCCACCGACAATTCGGAGCTCACTGATACCGCCTATGTGGCAATTCTGGACGATAACACCGAGTTTGGGCAACTCACTCCTGCCAATAGTATGAAATGGGTGAGTCGTGTTTCCGAATCTCCTTGTTCCTCCCTTCTAAATCACGCTCTAGGATGCTATTGAACCCACCCAAGGAACCTTTACCTTTACAAACGGTGATACCATCGCCAACCTCGCCAAGGCGAATGGACAACTCCTCCGAGGTAAGACTAACCTATCACGTAAGAAGTCTATCTGCTCACCAGCGACTCTTACTTAAACGTAGGCCACAATTGCGTCTGGTACAACCAACTTCCCAGTTGGGTCACTGCGACAACTTGGACTGCCGCCCAGCTCTCCTCGATCGTCAGTACTCATTGCGGAACTCTTGTTGGACATTACAAGGGACAAGTGTGAGTTCTCCTTGTTATGAACATTAGGAATGTGGCCTGACCAGAACCCTGCTAGTTGTATGTTATCAAGATTTTCTACCTGTTGACGATCTGTGACTAACTCAAATGCGTGGATCAGACAGCTGGGATGTCATCAATGGTCAGTTCTTGCAGTTTTTTCAGCCAGAAAATGGACCTCAATCGTCGATTGCTTTTCAGAGCCGTTCAACGACGACGGGACGTGGCGCACAGATATATTCTACAACACCCTTGGGACTTCTTACGTCTCAATCGCACTCCAAGCTGCCCGCGCTGCAGACCCTAACGCCAAGCTGTAAGTCGCGTGATTCTCGTTACCTCGGTTACTTCTCACATATCTCGCGGTTTACAGTTACATGTGCGTCGGCCCGTCTATCCCATTACTTGTAAGTAGTTTGACTGACGCCTTCCTAAAAGTAACGACTACAACTTGGAGAGTTCTTGTATGTGTTTTATCCGTCATTGTATCCTCTCTACTCATTCTCCTCCTCCAGCTGCCAAGGCAACCGCCATGGTCAATCTCGTCAAATCTCTGCAAGCTGCAGGTGTCCCAATCGACGGCGTCGGTATCCAAGGCCATCTCATCGTCGGCGAAGTACCATCAACATTCCAATCCACCCTCAGCGAATTCACCGCTCTCGGAATCGAAGTGGCCATCACTGAGCTTGATATTCGGATGACCTTACCTTCTACACCGGCGTTATTGGCTCAGCAAAAGACGGATTATCAAACAGTGATTGCTGCCTGTAAGGCTGTCTCCGGTTGTGTTGGTGTTACGGTTTGGGATTACACTGATAAGGTGAGGGGACGGCGATTGAATCGATGGTTGCAATGCATATTGATCGTCGTGGCTCCACTTAATTTAGTACTCCTGGGTACCGAGCACTTTCTCCGGCCAGGGCGCTGCGTGTCCTTGGGATGCTGTAAGTCCTCAACGTCGACATGGAGGTCGGAGTGACATTAACAAGTGTTATTTTTCAGAATTTGGTCAGGAAGCCTGCTTATGATGGCATTGCCCTTGGCTGGACCACCTAAGGACTTGGGATCGTGTTTTTGACGTAGTAAAGAGAACCATAGTGCTTGCCTGTGTTTGATGGACTTAGGAAAATCTGTAAAACCTTCAATTTTTTTTGGCGTTTGCCCAACTTGTCCATCGAACCCCATTCCGATCCTACCGCAATCCATGCTATCCTCAACCTCTCGTTCCTCGTCCCTCTCGGCTATTCAGTTCAATGCCGTGATAGCTGTCCGATATGGCTCAGAAAGACGATCCACAAATTCCCCTAATAAACCAGCACCAAGTTTCTCCTGAAGCTCGTCCCTGCGGAAAGGGGTCATTCTCAACTTCAATGGTTGTCGAGCCATGAGACTCGACAAGACTAACCAAGTCATCTGATCATTTGAAGAAAGGGTTGTCCCAAATGTCATCGAAACCAGCGCCTGTAGCTCGATAACATCCTCTGGCGTCATCATAATCCCAAGAGTTGGATCTAATATTAACTTGGATATTGGGGCGTTTTGTTGTGCTCGAACGCGAAGAGATTGCGCTAGACAGCGCCAAGCGTAGTTTACAACGCCGTCCACACTTGCCTGAGGTACAAACCGAAGAGTCGTCAGCTGTGGGCAGGGTAGAGACGGTGTGTTGCGAGGATGGGGGAGCGACAATGCGAGGTGGAAACCAAGGGGATTGATTCCTTCGACGACGACGACAGCCAAGTTAGGCATCTTTCTCATGAACGCTGACCATCGCACAGCTTCCGTGGTACTGTCCGCAGTATGCGTATGGCGGACGTGTATCTCCAAACTTCTCAATTCAGGCAATTCAAAATGGTCAGAGAGGCTGCCAACAGTGGCGGAGAGGAGAGGGGCTTGCAGTTGTATGGTGAATCGAATACGGTCGCGGTGTAGGCGTGCGGATGGGTCGTAATCACCCTTGCCGCACAACGTCAGCGAGCAACGTCCGAGGGTGATATCGAGATGTCGGATAGATCTGAATCTCGTCATGACGAGATTGGGTTCGCGGGAATAGGGAGCGAATGGATCTGACGGGGTTTGGCTATTGCGATAGTACCTCTCCAATTTAACCGAGCACGACCTCCGGATATTGATATAGTCGAGTAAATCTAGGGCATGAAAACTGCAAAGCGAGAGTGTACGGAGGTTTGGAAGCCGAACTTCTCGAATGGCGGGGTTGCCAACAGAAGAAGTGATTCTCTCTTGGAATAAATCCAGGGTCTCGAGATCGGGACTTTTCTCCAGAATTCGAAGGTAATCGCGGGTGGATGGGGCAAGCGCCGCTTCGCCGATGTATACGTCAGATAGCGAGAGAGAGAGAAGGTCGTTGAACCAAGGGGATGTCAAGGACATGATTATGTTTCTTAAGACCATTGATCGAAGTCGACTGGGCCTCGGGCGTCCAAATAGGCTCTCGATTCTGACAGCAGTTTCTGTTTCAAGCCTTAAAACCTCTAAGCTTGGGATTGGTGCGATGATATGGCTGAAGAACAGAGTCAACTGTAGTGCAGGCAGAAGGCACCTGAGAGACCTGATCCGATTGATAATCGGGACGACAAGAGAAGATATACGTTCCATCCCGTATGGCGGATAGTCGAGAATCACTTCGTCGAGGGAAAAGTCGATGTCAATCAATGTTGTTGGGCCACACCTGCGGATATCCTCCCTGGGGATGGACAGGTTGAAAGATCTGATGCTGATTTGGGACCAGAGCAGAGGTGTTGAAATTGCGAGGTGTCTCCAACGGCGGCAGACGTATGTCACTGACCTCCAACTCCAACCGTGTCTAGCAGGATACGGATCCGAGTCTGCCTCTCGTTGAAGAAGTCGAAAGGTCTCCAGAAGGACGTCGTCTGGGAGAGAGGCCACGGGAATGATGGTGTTCCGAGTGGCTTTGAGCACACGGTCAGCTTCTTGAAACTTAAGTTCCGTCTGGACGAGCAAAGACTGGCTTTCCTGCCAAGGAAGTGTGCGAAAACTTTCGATTGAGGGGATATGAATGGAGATTGCAGACGGGAACTTTGCTTCGTCGGTTCTCTCCATTAGGTCCCTGCCGATGGGTCTGATTAGCTCGTCTTGACTTCGACACTGCCAGTGTTCCCTGCGATGTACTTACTTGCCTGGTGGAAGAGAAAGGAAAGCGATGTTCGGGGGCCGGTCGCTGATCCTGACTCTTCAGTCACTTCGGCTGTGGTAATGTGATAGATCCAGCGGGCCGGCTTCCGGAGCACTAGCCTCCGTTCAATTCTTTCTGCCAACAAGTCTGCCGTCTGACGATGCTGCACTTTCATTCTAATTGCTGAGATTCCTTTAACTAAGTATAAGACGCCTTCTTGAATGCACTCGTACTGGGAGTCTGATCGCTATCCGCACGGGTTCCTGCACGGAAGACTTGCCATCAAACCAAGATGCCATGAGGACTCCAGTGGCTTTGTTTCAATCTTGGACCTATTGTAGACAGCGAGCGTCTATCTCGACTTCTTTATTCCACCGGATCGCCTTGGTTTCGCTTATTGTCTCTCCTGTTGCTCTCTTTGCTTCTCCCTCGCTCATAACATGGCTCTCGGAGGGGGTATCAGAAAGGGTTCCACCAGCACTGCAGCGTCACTCGCGGTGTCTGCCATCAACATCACGGCGCAGTTTGCTCCCATCCCTTGGTTGGCACCAATTGGTACTGTTCTCGGGGAGATCATCACTATCTGCGACAACGTTTCTGTGTACAGGCAAGCCTTCAGCGTTTCGCGCGTCGCAGCATGTCCTCATTCCGCCGCACAGGGACGCTGCTCGACAATTGGCTGTTCGATGTGTAGAGTTTGTCAAAGTATTTGAGCCTGCTCAGACTGGGTTGGTGACAGAATCCATGCAGGAGGCCGCCAGGGAGGCTCAAAGGTCTGTCATCTGATGTCTTCCCCTACTGTCTGTCCCATCCTGATCTCTCAGCGAACTATCGCTAGAGTGCTCGACAATATTAAAGTCAAGATGAACACTTACGCTGGCAAGAAATTTCTTCAATGCATTGTGTCGCAAAATGCCGTCAGCGACGACATTCAGACTTGTCAATTTGCGATCACTGACTGCTGCAGCAAGTTTCAAGTCAGTCATATCGTAAACTTCTCGTATCGAGTGAATACTGAGTCTGATCTCGCAGATATTTGCCCAAATCGAATCGAATGCCTGGCAACAGGAGTTCTCCAGGAGTCAGAAAGAAGGCCACGATGAAATCATCGAATATCTGTCCAACATCCAACATAAGCAAGACCTTGCTGACGAGAGGAATAGATTGATGATGCAACAGCTGATGGAGATGATGCAAATCGTGGGTACCCCCGTGCAGCACCTTCGCGTTGACTAACCCTGCCGTTCCTTTCAGGCACTCCCCCAAGTCCGAGAGGGCGACAACCACGCTGGTCTCTCGGCCAATCTCCTCGCCGTGCAACGCAAGGCTGGGACTCTCCTACCCGACCAAGACTTCACGAGAGGTGAAGTCATACGGTTGGGCGACCGCGCAGTCTGGGGCAAGGCCAATATGGACGTATGGGAGGGCCTTTTCTTGGGTCAGGAAAAGGTCGCTCTCAAAGCAATCCGGCTTCCTAATCTGAACGAGAAGGCATTGCGCGTAAGTCCCATCTTTCAGAAAAACGGCTCGTTCTGCTGTTGAAAGCCGATTCAGCGACTACGCCGGGAAAGAAGCGTTTGGGCCGCTGTGTATAAGGTGGACAAGGGTAAGTATATACTTCCTTTGTATGGCTCCTTCGTCGAGTTGGGCTTCACGTAAGTAATCATATCTTGATGTACATTGGTAAACTTGATCCTCAAGGTTTATGAAAGGTACTTGGTTAGCCCTTTGATGTCGAACGGCAACGCAAACGAATACGTCAAGGCCAACCCCGATATGGATCATCGACGTTTGGTGATTCCCTGGTTCAGTCCTTACCTTGAATCCCACTCATAGCTTGCAGATCAAGGAGATCACCCAAGGAATTCGGGTATTACACACGATGGAGCAACCCATCGTACACGGCGATCTGAAAGGAGTTGGTCCCCCTCTTTGATGCCACTCTTCTTGTATTCACTCAGTGACTGTTTCAGTCAAACATCATCATTGGACCAGATGGTAACGCTCTGATCGCAGATTTCGGCCTGTCAAAGGTACTTCGTCTATCTGCGTCTACTGTGGCTCCCAAAGGTTAACAGTCTGTAGATGGTAGATGATATCGCAGGTTCTGTGTCCTTCACCCAGAGCCAGGGAGTGTCCGAGTCTTATCGTTGGTTCGCCTTTGAATTATGCTATGGCACTGTGGTCCTTTCTCCAGCAGCGGACATCTACGCATTCGCCATGACAGGTCAGTCCTTGCCCCTCATACTTGTTTAGTCTCACATTGCGTGCCAGCACTCGAGCTACTGACACACGACCATCCCTTCATGGGCCTGCGCCGCTCCGAGGTTGCTATTGAGCTATACTTTGGCAACATCCCCGCCCGTCCCATCGAACCCGTCGTCATATCAAGAGGTTTGAATGATGATATGTGGGACCTGATGGTCCGATGTTGGGTGAAGGACAGATTCAGTCGACCAGACATTCACGAGGTCTTGGCTGCTGTGGAGGCTTGGGCGTCATAATCTACCTCCACCCATCTGCTTTCACTTGTTTTCTCGATCAACCCTGCGACAGTTCTCAATCTCGATTCTTGTCATATCCTGTTCTCTTGGACATATATTACGGTCGCCAACCATTGTTCAATGTGTCGTACTGGGGCCGTCCGTTTTCCCCAAAGAGACTACATTTTCTCAAAGGATGGCACGTGCGTGACTGCTGCGGTTTGCCAACGAAGGCTGGCCATGCATTTGATCCTGTAACGTTGACGCCGTTTGCATTTCTGCCCTTGCAGACATGTCTATGGATCAACCGAAGCTGTTGCGAGCCAAGTCCTTCCTGAATGAGGACGGAAAAACTTGTTTCATGTTTTCCCTTTATTTCCTGGCGACGGATTGCTGTGACGCCGGAATTTATCCAAGAATATCAGCGTCAATAACCCATCGACAGGCTGAAGGCGACAAAGAGCGGATCCTTCTCTGTGTTTCTTTGGTCTTCGTGTTCACCTGCTCACCTGCGTTCATTCAACGGGGAGCATCGGCTGTTCCGACTTCTTGATCTAGGTCATTTCTTCTTGCGTTCTTTCAACGCTGTCCTCGCGGGCCCATTCCCTGGACGCCCACGGTTTTCACCCCGAGGCCATGTTTCCCTACCACATGATCTCCTATGATCTTGGCCTTCCCATACACATCTTTCGAATATTTTTGAAATTTGCGTTCATTATGCGACGAAAAACCGCTTTGCTGCTATATCTACCCCAGCCCTCTTGAGGGGAAATCGGAAGTAAGTAGTTATGATCAAACTCTCCACATCGTTCGTTGCGCTTCTCGCCCTTGTACCCTTCGTTGCTGCTCAGCAGTCTGCTTGGGGCCAGTGTATGTGTGATGCAACTCTGGGATAGATTTCACCTGTAATGATATTTTTTAGGTGGCGGTCAAGGGTGGACTGGGGCAACAACATGTGTTGCAGGTGAGATTTATGTCGTCTATCTGTCGACGTTCACTGACGATGATCATGTCAAGGATATACTTGCACCTACAACAACGCATATTACTCCCAATGCATCCCCTCCGTACGTCCCATTTCTCCGATCCGTACCCTCCCCAATCTGACCTAGAGCCTCGTACACAAAGTCTAGCGGCACTACCACGAAGCCCGGCACTACCACCACCACCACTTCTCACTCTACGACTTCTTCCGCCCCGGCTTCCTCGTCTACCTCCACGGCCAAGCTCAATACAGTTGCAAAAGCCGCTGGAAAGAAGTATTTGGGAAGCGCCACTGATAATCCAGAGTTGACCGATACGGCTTACGTGGCCATCTTGTCTGATAATACGATGTTTGGCCAGATTACTCCTGGAAATAGCATGAAATGGGTGAGTTGTCGTGACTGAGTGACCCTTTACTGTGTTTCTGATACCATTGGACTCACTATAGGACGCTACCGAGCCGTCGCAGGGAACGTTTACGTTTTCGGGAGGCGACACCATCGCGAACCTTGCGAAGCAGAATGGCCAGCTTCTTCGAGGTGTGTCATTCGCTTTAACCATCGTCACTATCGATCGAACGCCTTCTTGAACTCAGGACACAATTGTGTTTGGTACAACCAGCTTCCTAGCTGGGTCACTTCTGGCAACTTCAACGCTTCCCAACTTTCTGCTATCGTCAGCAACCATTGTGGAACTCTAGTGGGACATTACAAGGGACAAGTGTGAGTCCCCTTTCTGTACATAGGTGGGGAAAAGTCGTGACCGTGTGCTCACTTGTTTTTCACTTAGTTGTAAGTCTAGATTGTACAATACACGTGTGCTATTGACCAAATCACTTTTGTACGGATAGACAGCTGGGACGTTATCAACGGTTTATTCCATTTCCCCGTTTTGACATATCCTATGTGCTGACGGTTGGCGGCAGAGCCTTTCAACGACGACGGAACATGGCGCACGGATGTTTTCTACAACACATTAGGGACTTCATACGTATCCATCGCTCTTCAAGCCGCTCGAGCCGCCGATCCAGCTGCTAAACTGTAAGCACCAGTGCAATCACCGGGACGATTCACTCCTGACCCCCCGTTTCCTTTTTTTCAGTTACATGTACGTACCCGCTCAGTTGAGTTTGACACGCGACTGACGACTGCGTTTTGCGAAAAGCAACGATTATAACCTCGAGAGCTCATGTAAGCTGTCCTTCCTATTCTCCCCACCCCCTAGCTAACCCCCCACCCCAGCGGCCAAAGCAACAGCAATGGTAAACCTAGTCAAATCCCTCCAAGCCTCCGGCGTCCCAATCGACGGAGTAGGTATCCAAGGCCATCTCATCGTAGGCGAAGTGCCATCAACATTCCAATCCACCCTCCAACAATTCACAGCTCTCGGAATCGAAGTGGCCATTACAGAACTTGATATTAGGATGACGTTGCCTTCTACACCTGCGTTGTTAGCTCAGCAGAAGAAGGATTATCAGAGTGTGATTGGGGCTTGTAAAGCTGTGACTGGGTGTGTTGGGGTTACTGTTTGGGATTATACTGATAAGGTGAGGGGAAGGCGATTGGATCGATGCGCCTGATGTTTATTGATGGTTGTGGTGATACCTTTTTCAGTACTCCTGGGTGCCGAGCACTTTCTCTGGCCAAGGTGCCGCTTGCCCTTGGGATGCGGTAAGATCCTTAATCCATTACTCCTTGGGGCGTTACCTTACCGAGTCTTTGGACATGTAGAACTTGGTCAGGAAACCAGCTTACGACGGTATCGTCGCCGGGTTCACTTCCTAACGGGCCTACCAATGAAGTACTGTCGATTATTCGGGCGGAGGGAATGGTTGTCGCTTGCTACGAAATATATTTTGGTTTTTTTCGGAGTGCTACAGAGGATTGTTTCGAGTGGTGTGTTAAACCATCGACGATGTGGTTGCTACTATGCTCGCTTCCCTTCTCGTTTCTCCAATACTTGACTCAGTTCTGCCATTTGACGAGGGCTTCCCCAGTGGGCCCCCTCCAGAGAATTTAGGCCCCATCCATTAACCTCACGCCCCACCACAAAAACCCCATAAATCAATGAAAAATAAAAGTTCTAATTAGTTGATGTTCCACCCAACGAACACAATGGTATGTTTGAGAGCATCAAACGGAGGGGCGGGGATCACCCCACGAGACGACCGACGATCCCAAGTCCCAACAGGTTACAACCCATCCCAACAACCCCCAGGGTTAAAAACCATCCCAACTATGGATGGACTCCCTAACAACCACTCCAACATAATCACCACCTCCAAACCCCAAGGGCTAAACTAACCCCCTCCCTCCCATTCTAACCCCATCCCCAACGGCTCTAACAACCTCTTTCCAAAGACGCCCAACAACACCCACTTCACCAAACCTCCTAACCATCAAACTTTTCCTCACTTCTTCCGCCGTAGCTCTTGCTCCCACTCCCGATCCCGATCCCATTCCCGAACCAACCCCGGCACCCGAACCAGAGCCGCTCAACTTCCTCCTCCTAACCCTAACCAACAAAGAAACCAAAGGAAAGATGACGAACAATAGAACGAAAGACAATATTTTGGAGGTTGTTAGGTGAGGCCGGATGGAAGCTTTTATCAATGATAATATATTCGGGGTCGTTGGTGATGACGACCTTTGGATGGGTGGTAAAGTAGGCGGATGAGGAAGCGGTGAAGACACAGAAGAAAGAGATTGACGCGATTTCGTCGTGGGATGATTCGTAGCCGAACCATTCGTATACACCGACGCATTGGCATTCCCATTCAAAAACGGTAAATGTGGAGAAGCTTGGCGTTGGGGTGTAATGGTTGATGAAGATGACGATGCTAAGGAGGTGGTGGAGATGGAGGGGGTGAAGGATGAGATGGTGGCTCGTGCGCGGGGGGTTAGGGGTACCGCTGTGTGTGTTGAGGAAGTCGAGATTGAGGAGGATGTGGAGGGTGTTGGGGAGGGTGTTCGTGGGGGGTGGGTTTTGGGAGTGCTGCGGGATGCTTTTGTTTGGGCGTGGTCGTATTGGAGGGATTGGATCATTCGCTGAAAAGAGTTTATTAGTGTTGGGAGGGTGGAAGAAAAGAGGAGGGGATGGCGAACCTCTCTCTTCTCGATCGGTAATTCATTCTCGAATTGTAAGAAATCTTTTGCGTATTCCCATTCCCCCAATCGAGGCAAGACATGCAAACAATAAACCTCCAAAACTTTCTCGTACCCATCTTCATCCTTGAGCCCCTCACCGCGTCTAGCCAACCAATCATCGATCATCCCCCTCCCCACCTCCTCACATTCCAATTTCAAGCACCCGAGAACGAGGGTGACTAGGACTTGTGGTGGTAAGAAAGCGGGGTTTGGTTTTTGAGGGGGGGAAGAGGGGGTGAAGAGACGGAGGGAGCGGGTGTGTAAGGCTGTTAAGAGAGATTGGGGGGACAAGAGGAGGTTTGAGCGCAGAGCTGGTGGGAGCGTGTCTGTTGGGTCACTCGGGGTAGGTGGGGGTGGTGGGGAGGCGTAGACCGTAGTCTCCAAAGTGATACGAAGGATATCCCATTTCCTACGGTGAATATGTAGAGAATCCTGAGTTGGGATCTCTGGAGGGAGAATTATGGAAAAGGCAGAAGTGAGGAGGGAGTAAGTGAGAGAAATATCGCGTTGGAGAAAAGCTTTGGCTGCTCGGGGGTAGAGAGAACGGAGGGTGGCTGCTGTTGTTGACGGCGAGGGAGATGCTTTGAGCGGGATTGAGTGTGCCTTGGAGGTTAGCGTGCTTGTGTTCGTCGTCGTGGCCATTGCTGGGCGGGGATGAGAGCCGGTTTCACATGGCGGGGCGTCGGGGTGCCACTTGGTCCGTGGACATATGGACCACGGAGACCACAATCTAGACGTCCATAGACCAATGCCACAGAGTCCACGGACAGTCCACCGTAGACCTCCATATCCCACTCTTGATACGATCACAATCTTTCCGATAACTTCTCCATCCCGCACCACCTTTTACAATGTCAGACTGGGGTACGCCACTCATCCACCTCCATCCTCACAAATCTCATCAAAACACCTCCAGACGAATCCGACTCTGAATCTCCTCCCACCGCTTCCAAGCCTGCTCCAGTCGCGGCGGCAAAGAAAGTGCCGGTGAAGAGTAAATGGGAGGGTGAAGACGAGGAGGATTCAGAGCCTGTCGTACGTCCCACCTCCACCTTCTTTATCATCACTTGTATTCAAATTGGGCATCAGAGCGACTGGGAACAATCATCAGAAGAGGAAGAAGAGAAACCAAAGGCACCAACCACAGCACCCCCCAAGAAAAAAGGTACTCTCAAAGCCAAGATCGCAGAAAAGGAAGCTGCGAAAGCCGCAAAGAAAGCAGATGGGGACGGTATAGATTCCTCATCAGACGTTTATGACGAAGATGTCGTTCTCGATCCCCGAGAAAAGGCTAGATTGGATAAAGAGAGAGAGTTGAACGCTGATCTCGCGAATGCACAAGAGTTATTCGGTGCTGCGAGTTTAGGCGGTATGCCTCCCTCCCTCTTACCCCTCCAACCCTCTTAACTCAGATTTATCATGGAAAGGCACCTCATCAAAAGAACTAGACACCCTAATCTCCTTCCAACCCCGCACAAAAGAAGATTTCCAAACTCTCTCAACCCAAATCTACGAATACATAATCAAACGACACGCCGACAAACCTCTCTACGCCTCCTTCATCGAACACCACGTTCGAGAACTAGCTCAACCTCTTAAAGACGTCGAAGTCCGAAAAGCCGCTAGTGCTTTAACTACGTTAGCTAATGAGAAACAGAAGGAACAGAGGGATAAGGCTAGTGGGAAGAAGAAACCAAAGACAGCTGTTAAACCTGCTCTTGGGGCGGCGAAAGTCGGTTCTAGGTATGTGTTGAATGTTTGGAGAGTTTGGTGTTGGGCGCTGATGGCTTGATAGATTGGATACCAGTGCTTATGATGAAGGATTGGATGATTTCGGGGCAGACGATTTCATGTAGCGTTAGATATCTACACCCATGTTGTTGTTCTTTTAGTGTTTTAATTTCGATACCACCGCCTAAATCGACAGATTCATGCAAACTTCAAAGTCGATAGATCCACACAAGTCAATAGACCGCACAAATCAACGGATCCCCCCAAAATCGCAACACTTCCCGTCCCCTCACTCATCATCCTCGCTCCCTTCCCCATCACTAACAACCCCAACAACCCCTCCACCCTCCCTCTCCTTCCACTCCCTCCCCATCTCTCCCAATTTTGCTCCAAACGCTTTACGAGCGCTAAAGTTGGAACCTACGTCCCAGATTTGGAGTTTGGCTTTGGAGCCGGCTGCTGCTAGGGTTAGGGGGTCGTCGGGGGACCAGGAGACCGAGAAGACTTTGCCCTGCGGGTGGGGGATTAGTGATGGGTAGGGAGGAGGGAGGAGCAAACGAGTAAGGAAAAAATAAGGAAAAGCAAGGAAAGAGCGATCCATCAAACCAAGAAGAAAAACCAACTCACCACTCCCAAATCCCTCGAAGTAACCAAACTAACACCCATCTTCCCTCCCTCCCCACCTACAACATTCCAAACTTTAACCATCTTATCCGTCCCACCTGTAACTATACACCCCCGAATATGGGGGTTTATGTCGAGGGAGGAGGCTTCGCCGTCGTGTGCTGAGAGGGTGAAGAGGGAGGGGGAGGGGGAGGAGAGGGAGGTGGGCAGAGTGCGGGCGTCGAAGTTGAGGATTAGGCCGTTTTCTAGGGAGACCTGGGGTGATTAAGTGAGATGCGAGGGAACGAAGGAGGGAGGTGAGATCAGATCAGATGGGAAAGGAAGGACATACATAGAATGAATGAGACTCCCAAGGATCCCATCGTAACGCTTCCACATCAGCACCCACAACAGCTCCAACACCAACATCCGGAGCCCTAGTATCAAAAACCCTAACACTCCTATCATAACTCCCACTCAACAACACACTCGGTTCCTTCCCATTCCACTGTACACTCTGTATCTTATCCCTATGCACTCTATCAAAACTCCTAATCGCACTTCCACTCCCACCTTCCACCTCCTCTTCGTTGGAAGGTAGAGGTGATCGGGAGAGATCCCAGAGTTTGATGGTCTTGTCTGCTGAAGAGGAAGCTAGGAGGTTTCGATGGGTTTTGTTCCATGATAGGGAGAGGACGGCGTCGACGTGGTGGTAGGGTGATATCGTTCGCGTTTTGGTTTTTTTACGCTTCTTTTTACCTGTGCCTAGGGGAGTGGGGATATGTGCGGCGGTTTTGTCTGGTCGACCTAGGACCATATCTGGGTACATCCCTTCTACCACATCCAAAGACCAAATCTCGATTTCGGGATCCATAGTTCCCACTGCGATGTAATTGCCGAATTGTTTTTGCGTGGCTGAAGGGGAGGACGAAGAAGGGCAAGGGGGGAAGTCGAGCCATTCGAGACAGAGGGGGAAGTTGGGGAGCATGAGGTCGTGATGGACGTAGAGGTTTTCTTGAGATTCGTCGTAGATGTAGATTTCGAGTTGGGAGATTTCGTCGGCGGTTTTGGCTGTTATTAGGAGGTTGTCGGTTGGGAGGACTTCGAGTTCTTGGCGTTCGTCGTCTTCTGGGTCCTAGGGTTATATTGGATTGGGACATGTCATGGATGGGGGAGAAAGAAAGGCGTACGTCTTTGAGAGTTATGTACGGATCGTCTTCGTTGTCTCTATAGTATTTGAGACCTTTGATATTACTGAATGGGCCGAGGGCTGCATGACAGTATATCAGGATAAAGAAAAGGCGATGGAACAAAACCTGCTAACCTGTAGATTCCTCGTCCTTGTCGTAATCATCCAATTGATACTGGGCAAGATCGTCCCCTTTCCCAGCCTTGCCCGAGCCCTCATCATCCTCATCCATCCGATCTTCATCCATAGCATCATCTTCCTCGCTTTACAAAAGACCTCATTCCCTCAGTACACCCATACCACCACCACCACCAAAAAAAAAAGAAAAACTCACTCAACCCAAGCACTCTCATCCTCCCCATCCCCATCATCATCAACTTCATCCCCCTCCGCACCCTGTCCCATCATTTTAGCAGCTTCATGCGCCCGTTGCAATTCCGTTCGTGCATCTTCGAGTTCGATACGAGCTAAAGCACTAACTCGTTCTAGTTCCTTGTCGTCTAGGATGTATTTGGCGGGGTGTTGGGCTGATACCCCTCGTTTTACCCTGGTTATTCGATTAGTATTTTGATTGTGGGGAGAGGGGAGAGACGGACCAGGCTACGGAGGAAATGAGGCTGCTCATGGTCGATTGACCATGAAATGGATTTTTTGGGTTTCGAGATGGTGTGACGATGAGTGACTGTGCCGTTACCGTGACACTCACTCTGCCTTCATGAGGTGACCTCGACGAATTCTGAGTGGTATACACCTGCTGACGCGTTTTAGGTCGCAGCTATTGAAGAGTGCCCTCCCCCTTATAAAGGACCACGGCTTTACACGTCAAGCCCTATCCCTCTCCGCACTTTCACTCCCGCAACCACACAAGGAACCACTCTCCGACTCTGCAGTATCTGCACTGTTTGGTATCGGCGATGACGCCAGACGGACACTAGTCGAGGCTTGGTTGGATAACGCTAGAGAAGAGATGGTTTTTGGCGTCGCTCCAAATGTGAGGGAGATTCTGCGTGCTCGGCTAAAGTGTAACGAGCCGGTTCTGGGGTATTTACCAGAGGTGAGTTTTGTATCTTTTGATATTATCGGTGACTCTGACGTTGCTTAGGTGTTTGCGCTCCTCGCCTTACCATCTAGGGGTCTACCCCCTTTGGACTTACGACCTGCTTTGAGACATTCGTTTAAAATTGCGGATGATGCTTGTCATGCATCGGGCGATAGTACTGTTGGGGTGAGTACCACCAGTTTGTTTTCTCTCTTCTAATCTTAAGCAAGATCCGCAGACTTCGTGGTACGCTCGACGCATTTCACTAGCAGGGGTATATACCGCTACCGGTTCGTCCACCCCTCACTTTACGGATCTCGCCATTTTTGCTCACTGTTCCACCTCTTTCGCCATGCGTTCGCCATTTGTAGAGTTGCACCAACTAACATCTCCAAAAACTGCGTACAACTTCCTGGACTCCCTCCTCGAGTCCTCGTCTTCACTCAAGGCGTCACTGGATAATGGATTTGACTTTGCGAATTACGTTGGAAGGAGTTGGGGTGGTATCATTCGTAGCTCTGGCATCCTCTAATTAGTGAGTCATGCTCTCGTCGACGTGACACTCTGAGCATGAGTATCAACTATCTATCGAGTGGATTCCGTAGACTTTGTGAGTGCTTCCCTCCTCGTACAATTTCCTGACTCAATCCCTTTTTTTTGCTCTGCCTCTTTCACCAGAGCATACATTCAATAGAAATGTTGACAACCCTGATGAACGCGTTGCGAGACTCTGCGAACGATTTTAACTCCAAGTGACTGTAGCTGTCGACATCCCGTCTGTGCTCAAGCCAAACAGGCCGGATCCCTTCGTTCTAATTGAGAGCACCGAAGTAGGCTCTCGACTAGCAGTCAAGGTAGTTTGGGCTGCACTCGAGCCAGAACTTTGGGGGAGTCACTTCTTGAGTTTGGGTGACTCTAAAGTCCAAAGAAATCGTTCCCCGACTATTTCTCTTTGTCTGCCAGAGTCACTATCCAATCAAGATGTGAGCACAAAGGCATAAAGGAATGACATTGACCAGATCTCTTTCTGCTTCGGCAAACCTCGCCTCGAGGCTGCCCTTTGTCGATGTCATGTGACGTCGAGGGGGTATATAACTGATAGCTTCCAGGACAAAGGAAGTTTAGCGTTTCCCTCAAACCATTGACTCGATGGACGGCGTACCCCCAAAGGTCAAGAGAAAAGCTATGGTCCCTAGGAACTCAGGACAGCGGCCTGCGGGTGGAGGAGAGCTTGACTTCAGTTCTAGAGGTCCGGTGGCAGAAGGCTCCTCTGACACTTAGTTCGTTTTCTCTTTAACCGTTGAGAATTCGCGGTCTGACTGGATGTATTCTCTCAGCTGTATTATTCACGACGATCCGGGGATCCCGGTGTGGGATGGTCATCCTCGTGACGGAGGTGGGGGGGGCCGAGGAGAAAGGGATGAGTGGCGCATGATGGTGAGTTATGGTAGCCCCAGAATTACATCGGAACCCACCGAGAACGGATCTGAACAGGCGTCCCAACTATCCTCTGGTCCTCCTGGTGTAATCATTGCACGCAACAAACAACACATTCTCAACACATTTTCAGCTGTAATGTAAGATCTCCTATTTTTCTCGTTACTCATTCTTCCTCTTATCATGATGAATAGTGTTGAACGTGTTATCAAATCTTCCGCTGGGCCCGTTCGAAACTTCATCTCAAGATCCTACCATCGGTTTAACGCCATTTTTCGAAAGACTAAATCTCGTCCCCATCCACCGCGTGGGAACATTTCGTCCACGGCTCCTGATGGCGAAGTCCATCGTTTTAGCGCCACAAGGAATAATCACCATGCAATTCCAGGATCGCCCTCGCCCCCGGTGGTACCTCCTAAAGTTAACCAAATATGCGATGTTCACAGACCGACTGCACCTCTCCCCACTATACTCCCTCCTACGCCAACCTCTCAGCCTAATTCGATCACCTTGTCGAACCGCATTGTCAGACTACGTGTTCTCGAGACTCCCAATGTTCCCAGAACAGATGCTGGACCTTCCAGAGGAGGAGTGATGAGTGTTCGTCACCACCTCGTTGTATCTACTTCTCAGCAGCCAACGACTTTCCCTTCATCCCGTTCGGTGGAGAAAGACAGAAGCGAGCAGAGTCGGACCCTCCATGAACCCTCGTCATCTTCTTCTCATCCACCACTATCCTTGCCGTCCCTTCAACCAGCCGCTGGCACTACGCTCTCTGCTAGCGCTGGTGGTGTCCCGAAGGAGGCTAACCGGTCTCGACCCGATAGCGTCCAAGAAATAGTGCCACCACCAAGCTGGCCTTCAAGAAAGTTTCCCAACGAAAAGGTGACCGCTCTCCTCCATTTCCTCCCCGCATGGTATTAAACCAAGTTACCAGGCTGTCGCTGTTGACCCTGCCTATCAGACCATCTCGTTCGACAAGGTCGAATCGGAAAGTCGTGCAGTTCGTAGACCAGAAGGTCGGAAAGTTGCTCCACCGGCCATAAGATTCTCGTGGTACAAATCAGAGGGAGAGTTACCTATCAGGGCGCCCCCTCGTGATCATCCTCCCCATATCACTTTTGTGCCTGGTGACATCTACACGCACAAGTGGTTGAGTCCAATGTTGCCTGGCAGGATTTATGCCGAGATGCCTTGGAATTATCTCATGTGGACTTGGAAAGAGGAGGGGAAATGGATTCGGATTTGTCAGGGGTATAGATGTGAGGAAGGGCCTATCAAAGGGAGGTATTTTGTGGTGACGCCGGTGAAGCGCGTTCCTTCTTGGGTTACGAGATCGACTCTTCGGGGTATCGAAGTTCAGAAAGCTCGCGAGTGAGTCGATGGTTTGTTTTTTTTTGGCTGGTGTCGGTTGTGAATAATCTTTGCTTTAGGGCCAACGCATTGGCTGCTAAGAAGGAGGCTCATGCGAAGTCAAATTGAAGGAGATTAAGCATGTCGTTGGGGTTTAAGTGTTGAAGTTAGTGATCGAGAAGGGTCTATCAAGAGGTGGGCAGGACGAGGGTCTATGTCGACGCTCAGCTGGGCAATAGGAAGTGGCTGGTAGGATTTGAATCCTTGAACTACTGCGAAGAACGCGGTGTCTATCTGAACGCAACAATGTGTACGAATTACTGGGGTGCGGATGAACGTAACCTGTGGAGACAACAAGAATTCGACCCCGACCGTCACTAGCTGCTTTCCACCTGAGCACTTCCCAGTCGCACTTCCGCGACATATCGAAACAAAACGCCGTCAAGAGACTCCACACCCATATCACACTTACCAGCCTTCTATGCCTCGCGATGTCAGCTCTCTTTCTCCCCCCTTCCCCCTTATTCCCTCTGTATACTGACTTTGCTCGTCGCGAACCTCCTAACCATCTCCATCGTGAAAACCGGTCGGAAATTCCAATTACTTAGGGGCTGATCGCAATCAACTGGAATACGTAAAATCCCTGAAAATCCCTCGCAATATCTACAATCGCTCACCTCTCTAACGCACGCATTCCTAGTGCATCGCAATTCTATTGCGTAGTATTCCAACACTATTCTACTACGATTCCAACCGGTCCCAACGGAAGGCAGATCTCCTGAGGGCCTGGGCTGAGCCACTTCCACCCCCTTTGCTCGGGCGCATGAGATACGATATTTAGGCAATAATAATAGTATTATTGATGGGAGTACGAGAAAACATGATATGGGGG
>KL197720.1:581500-595470 GCA_000697665.1 Jaapia argillacea MUCL 33604
CCCGGGTGGTCGTCGACGTCGACGTCGATGATGGCGAAGGAAAGAGAACGACGAAAAACAAGACATTCGGAACTCCGACGTCGAACTTGAACCAAGGTGCACGTGAGCCAAGTAGATCAGAATGTTGAAGGCCACCGAGGAGGTTGGGATGCCATCCCAATAGCTTTGAATACAGAGCGATATTCGAGGGGAAAACCAATTGCGTTGCAACTGCTTGCAATTCCTCCCAATATTTTGACCCCGTCGCAAAGCAGCCGCACACACGTCACAACCAATCGCAACCCCTCGGAATCTCGCGAGCCTATCGCAATCATTCCAATCTGTCGGGATCTGCAAGCGATTTCCTCGATGTCGATACTGCATATATATGCACGAAGATGGTGAGGTGCGCGACCACCCACAACAGACAGCTTCGCCGAGTCGGGGCTCTGCATGAACATTAATGCAGCGGATACCCAGTGGCGATCCGATTTCTCCGCAAAGCCCGAAGGAGAACACTTTTATTGTTTGTAACCATGGACACCTTCTGCTGGAAAGCAGTACAACACTACAATAACGAGTTTTGTAAAGAAACAAGAAATATGCAGACGACGAGCAAATGAGGATGGTGATACTTGATGTCTAAAGCTTCGAAAGATCATATAGCAATGTGATAGCAACGAGGAGCAACGAAAGCGACACAACAAAGGGGACATCATGAAAACTACAATGTCAAGTACCTCTTAATCTCAAGTGGGGGCAGTACCCCCTTCAACATCCCTGGCAGTGTTCATATTAGATTGGACAACAGAGTACTCCCAGGCCACAAGGCCCAAGAAGGTGGCGGTGACCACAGCGAACATGACGGTGAATGCAGTGGATGGCCTCGGTGTAGCGTAACCGAGTTCGAGAGCCACGGCAACAATGAGGCCCAGCTTTGGAATGGCTTCAAGGGCGGCGAAGATAGGTATTCCGATGGTATTGATGCGAACCTGAACAAAGATGAGTCCGAGGCCAATAGATAGACGAGGAGGGGGAGCGGAACTGACCCTCGCGATGTTGAGGGGAGGGTTGTGGACCGCAGACTTGAGTAGCAAGGCATAGAGGGTTAACCCAGCACAAGCTGCGGTCATGTCGGATTTTATGACTTGCACGCTATAAGCAATTGCCATGAGTTGTGCGTCATGGAAACGAGAGAAGGGGGGTTGAACATACCCCAAGAGAGCAGATAACTAGAGGGGATGAGCTGGTGAATTGCAGTATATTGACTTGAGTGGAAAGCACTCACCCTGGCCAAGGCATAGTTACCCTGGTAGACAATCTCGGTCATGGTACAGAGGACGACATCCTCGCTTGAAGAGTGTAGGCCATGATACCTGTCCAAGTCGACGAGGTTACACATAACGTCAATGAGGACGGATTTACACGAATGCGAGCAAGACGCCCAGAACATAGTAGAGGTCGGGAGGTGCGAGTATGCATCTCTGGTGGGGTTGGTGGGTTTAAATGCTTTCTCAGTCACCTTTAGACGATGTTGAGTTGCGGAGAAGTAGCATGCATCAGTTACCCAACTGCTGCCGAAGGGATGCTCTGATTGGTTGGAGGTGGGTTTAAATCTCAGTCACCTTAGACGACATTGAGTTGCGGGGAAGTAGCATGCATCAGTGGCATAGTGTTGTTGGCAGTGCCATGCTGGCTGGCAAGGGAGGGGGGCGCTGGCAGGGGGGTGGCAGGGTACCATAGGCGATGGCATCTGAGGGGACAAATTGGGGGTTAGATGCTCCATCCTCCACAAATCCTGGCAGATTCTGGGATGATAGGCCTTTGACCACACCAATCCACTCTGTTTCACCCTTGGCAAGATTCCCACACTCAGAAAATCCCTAACCGTGAGAATATCTCTTGGCCAACCCATCATTTGCAATTGAACTGGTTGCTCCGTTTCATTCGAGTATTTTAACATCTGACAGAGAAATCAAGCAGTGTAAACTGTCCAAGGTCAGTGAGTGGCTGACAAGAGGTAAATCAAGGATTTCTTCCAAGGCACCCGTATACAAAGGCAATGTACCAATGGTTGTCGGTTTCATTCCCAAACTTTCTAGCCAATATGAGGGTTTCCTAACAGGATTGGACTCGAAGGATGCTGTAGCTTTAGGCATTTGAACCACCATTATTTTTATTCCATTTGATTCAAGGTTTTTTCCTGCCACCCCCTTGCCAAATGGCAAAAGTGGCAGTTGCCAGCTTGCCGGCAACTGGCAGCCCCCCAAAGGGGTTGCCATCAACACTAAGTGGCTTGCTACTGGCGTGTGTGGTAGATACCGGCTAGATAGCGGAGTTTTAATTACTTTCCCGCGCCTCAGACGCGTGGCTGTAACTACTATATTCGGAAATTTTGGACGCATTTTCTCGCGGTCCTTCTGATGCTTGTAGCTCCTCATCCATAGCCTCTCAGACGACCAAACGAATTCAGAATAATCTGAATTTTATCTACAAAAAGGCCTTTGGTCTTTATCCACCTGCTAGCCTCAAGAAAGCTAACTTTTATCTGCTTATTCTGCCTGTACCACCAGATTCTTCAATTTGCTTGTTGATGGACAACACCCCAGGACCCATTGGTTGTCAGAAGTGACTCTGGTAATGGGTTCGATGAATTGGACAGGGCACATAAAGATCTCCCTGAGTGTAACAATTGTGAAGTGGGAGACTTTATAATGGGAACAAGGTGTGTCTATCAATTTCTTCCTAATTCCAATTTTCCTAGTAGTGAGCAATAAGAGACAGGTCAGATTTACTTATTGTAGTGTAGAGCTGGGCTTTCAAGGACTTGGACTAGGTAGAATCCTGTGGAGGTAGTAAAACAATCATGAATGGCCTTAGGGTGGATTGGGACTCAAACTCTGATAGCAAGGGTGACAGGACTTGTACCAAGATTCAGTAATTTTCATCTTGTCAGAGATGTCTTGGAGCACATAAATCCAGGTTATTGAGTCATGTGGGTAGTTCAATGTGGAGTGGTAAANNCATTACTGTCTCTCACAACCAAAGTGGTAAAGTTTTGGGTTTTTTCAGGCTTTGCCAAAGCCCAGAATTTCTGAATAATCAAGAAAGAGTATTGCTAGTGCAGGTACAAAATTCCTGTGATGTGTGATTGCCTTTGTGGTTGTGAGGGACTGAGAGTGCAGCATTACTGTATGGTCATGACCAAAGCAGCGGTCACACATCACAGCGAATTTTCGCCCACATGCACAACAATATTTTCTCAAATTTTCAGATTTTCAGGATTTTCTGAAAGTCCAAAATTTTCCAAAATCGTGCCACTTTGGTTGTGACAATACAGTATTAGCAAACCACTGGCAATTCAAGATAGTTCTACACTTTCAAAATTTATGCCAGAACACACAGAATAGATACTAGTTAGTTTGAACACCAAACTGTCTCAGATACAACCAGAAATCCTGAGTAAAAAATGATTAATCAAAAATGTTGTCACTCAGGATTGAACCAACACCCATGCACAAACAGCAGGACAATATAACCACTTGACCACAAGACCTTTGACAAGGGTTGTATCTGAATGTACAGATAGCGAAAATAGCTCTGCTATTTTTGATTATTCTTTTTCTTTTTCTTTTTCTTTTACCCACAAACACCGGTATCTTGCCGCATCAGTTACCCAACTAAACAGAAGAACCACCATGTCAGGAAAACAGGCGCCTAAGCCTCCTCCACTAAACCTCTTGAAAAGTACACCCACCAGTCGACCTACACCTGCAGCTGTTCAGCCAGACACCAATGCCAGCACCATATGCATCAGACAAGTCCGACAACACTCACCAGACCTGTCACCACCCCGACAAACGGTCTCAATGCCATCAAACATCACAAAATCCCCACATAGCAACAGGATCATAAAGAAGGGCAGGGGAGGGCCTGAAGGCAAGGCAGAACTGTCCTGGGCTGAGCGAACTGTAGCTACAATACCAAAGACCTCACACTCTGACAGAACTGCACTGTCCCTGTCTGCCTGACTTGACGGGTTACTGGATGCTGTGCTTGCAGCTGTCCTCAAGATACACACTTCCTCTCCAACACATACCATTTCCAATTGAACTCGCGAGTTGCTGCAACAATTGGTAGCCAAAGTCGGCGACAAGTCCACTCAACCCAGGAAGTCCCATCAGACTCCAACAACGACGAGCAACAGGAGGTCTCCCCCACAGACCTCCAAATCGACCACTCCCAGTATGAAACCCACTACTACTACCCCAGCCACCAATCAACCACCAGTTATCTTGCGTTTCACCAACTCCACCCCAACCAAGATTTGCATGACACCATTCGCTATTCGCGACACCCTCAACAAGGAGTTCAGTGATGACCCCAATATTGTGGAACACATCCAGGTCATCACTGCTCGATGGACTCGTGGAGGCAACATTGCCGTTCTCCCGTCGCCTACCTGCACGGCCCAAGCCCTTGCAGTGGCAATGAGGACAGGCATACCAAAATCCATCTACCACAAGCAGGGTGATGTGAATCTTGACATTGGAGTACCCTGGCACCAGGTTGTGGTCAACCGAGTACCAACACAACCTGATGGTATAGCAGGGGCCCCTGACAATGACAAGTGGGTGGAGGAGTTTCAGTTATGGAATCCCTTTGTTAGTGCTGGTGGCATTAAAGACTTCTGTCCCCTGGTCCGAGGGGATGCTGACACTGATATGGTCTCGCATGTTTCACTTATGTTCTCCCTTGAAAGCGAGGCAGCAGCAGCTGACCTCCTGAGAACTGGTTTCTATTGCTTTGGAACCCATTGTCGAACCTCAATCTACAAACCTCGACAATGTCCTCAGACAAGACATCCTCACTGCTCACAATGTTATGAGCGCCTTAGCGTTAGCGTAGGATAGCGAGTAAGGCTTGTAAGTCCTTTGGATACTTCTTGCTAACTAGTACTCAGGCTACGACGTTGAAGAGTAGAGGATGACGAGGAGAGAGCGAACCGGTTGAAGGGTACAACTAAAGCGCTGTATTGTTCAAGTGGACAAGCTACCGAATACAAAGTAGGTAGGTGTCCTTATATACTACAGGAACAATGGAATATCGAACAATGTACTATAGACAATAACAAGCGAGACAATGTCTCAAGACAATGGCGAGCGAGTTAAGGTTTGAGACAATGATAAAGTACAATGATAGACGAACAAAGAAACGGGGAACAATGGCGAGGCTGTAGGAGGCTGTACAGGATCTGAGATAAGATAAGATAAGATAAGATAGGAATGCGTCGTACTAAGTATCATAGACAAAGGAAATGATACAAAAACAAATGGAGTTCGCTGAAAATACAAACAATACAAAAGGAAATTATACATGTCCGAACGTGTTCACAACACACAAGATGAAGCGAGAAGCAGAGTTATGAATACCTCCATATGACATTCCTCAGACTTATTTTATTTCCTTATCATCGCCTTTATCTCCCCATAACTACTGCGTTTACCCACCATCTTCACGATACAATTTTGAAAACCCTCTACAACCTTCTTCTTCAACCCAGCCTTCTTTGTAGGCTCATCTGACAACCTTTGCTGTTTCTGTTGTAGTTACTCCTTCGCACTAGAGTACACTAGATCCAGCACCATGTCTTAGCTCATTAGTTAGCTTGTTGCGGTATACAAATCCAGAGTTCATCATCATCAGTTACCCAACTGCTGCCAAAGGGATCAATTTTGTTTGTTTTTTGTCACTCTGATTGGTTGGAGTGAATCTATTGCGGAAATCCGAAGTAGTCTCGTAAGGTGTCACCGTTGCCCACTGCTACCGAGGGGAGCTGCACCTTTGCTGATTCCCAGCCCTAATCTGGAAAGTGTTGTGAGAGACTGAGGTACCACTTTCTTGCATTCACTTCAATGCATCCTTGTCTGCAGTCTGTCCTATCAATCGGGTTTCCAGTGGGTTAAGAGGCGCGATTTGCTGCGCTTGTCGTCTTAAAAGCAGGTTCCTTGGGAGCTTCTGCATTGATCCTTCCCCTCTCGGTATTGTTGCGTCTCTCGTGAGCGCTGCACGCTCCACTCGTCTGAATGGCGTCGCCTCTGATCATATTCACTCCCACCCTCGATTGGTGCTATAGTCTTTAGCAGAGCTAGAGGCCAACCTGGAGCTGTCAAAAGAGCTGTTTGTTTTCATCTCCTTCTCTATATACCTCGAGCTGTTCCCGGATCTCTGTCTCTTCAACCACTTTCTAAGTTGGTGTTACTGTGCTGGTTGCTGGTATCTACTCTTTTTGTATCTACGTAGCAGCTAGCTCTCCTGCTCGTTGTGAAATTAACCCCTTTTGAGGCCTGCTGCTTGTAGCAGGTCTCAGTAAAAGAGATGTATCTGGGGTGCTGGTGCCCTCGCGGTGACCCGCTGGGGACTCACGTGACCTGGTTCCCGTGCCCCGCTGGTGACCTGTGTTATACACTCTGGTGACCCTCCATGGCCCCAATCGTTTCACTGTGAATACATCGATTGCACAGTGTAATACCAGCTACTGCATTAGACAACTGTTGCCTCTTTCGTCCCAACTGCCTCATCCGTCGACCAACTACCCCATTCGTGCCCCAACCCTGCGATCGGGCCTGCTGGTCTCCCAAGTCTTGAGACAGACTGCACACGGATGACGCCTGGAGTCCTGGGCCGAGAGTTGGTGCATTCACCTTCGACTCTCTTGGTTTCGCGCTCTCGCTGGCTCGTCAAAGCTACCTTGGTCAGTTCGCTTCCCTGTCTTTGCTTGTCTGAGTCCATTGACACTCAGTTTCTGTATTACTCACCAGACAACAAAGCAACTTCCGTGCGGTCTAACCTGTTTTCCGATTCCCTTTCGTACCATAGCCTCGTTGTCTCCCCTCCTGCAATGATCCCCATTGATTCCCTAAGTTTATATGGCTCGATATTGGCTCTGTGAACACACACTGGATGGAGGTTGGGTTTCTTGTGTAGCCGTGCATCTATCTATGAGGGAGCCCCACCCAACAATATCATACGAGAAGTGTAGTAGTCGTGATAAAACATAAGTACAATGTTCTGGACTTGCGGAAAACAGAAAACAAGAATTACTTCAGGGAATAACATCAAATATGAGTCAGTCCCCCTCAGTCAAATCAAACATCTGTCCCCAAACAAGTTCCAGAACATGGAATTCATCGTTGTCGTCAATCACCTCAATAGTCTCCATTGCATACTCGGGTTCTTTCCTCTTGAGTGATCCTAGAGGATGGGGTCTCGCAATGCCACCGATGGGGGGCTCGTCCATTTGCCAAGTCCTCTTTAGATTTTGATCGGTGTTGCTGTCGAGTCTGTTCCGCCATGTAGTGAGTATATTTCGGGGAAATACCACACAATTGAATATACCGAGGAGAGGCAGTGGTTCTGCCTGGTGTGGAGAGCTCTGCGCCTGAACCAGAGGATGAGTTGTCACCCTCATCACATTTCTCGACAGTTTCTGTCCCTTTACGAGAGCGTTTTGTCAGAACCTACAAGGCTTGCGTCACGTCAGGATCAGTCCCAATCCGTAGCTGGCAGGAATTCCATGTACGAACTGTTGATGTTGATGGCACCCTGAGAGTCATCGGATGGCTAGAGTGGTACTGTGCAACAGCTTCGGGCAGTGCAGCCTCCAAAACAGGTGCGGGAACCCATATCCGCACAGGTTTCTTGATCAGCTCCTGTACCTTTGGCCGAATGTCAATGTTCTCTTGAGGTCGATATGTCGAGTCGTCGAGTGAGGTGGATGGCACAGATACTATCATCGACAAGACTGTTGCGAGCAGCTGCAACAAAGTTTGATGGAAGAAACTGCACTCGATATGCAGGGGTTCCATAATCATCATGATGGTCCTTGAAACGTGTGACTTTTAGGTCCACAAATGAGGCAAGATCGGTATCGAGGGAGGGGGTCATCATTGAATGACCTGGAGCAGGTGTTGGTTGTGAAGACGAGCCTCCCTGATGATTCTGGAGGCGGTTCGTAGATACAATACATGTCATGGTGGCACTATGTGAAAATTGTATAAGGCTTACGCTGGAGTGGCCTTCGTCACCAGAACAGCGAGCTTCCTTCCAAATACCTGCCTTGCCAAGCATCTGCATGCACATTGCACCCCAAAGGTTGTTGTGAAATGCAACCAAAACATCGGATGCGTCCTTCCAGATATGGGCCATCCCAATACGGGCAAGGGCAGATATACTTGGTGACTGGAGCTGAATGTCAGTTCGGTGAAGAGTCTTTGAACCACTGGAGGAGGAGGAGGAGGAGGAGGAGGAGGTTAGCGGTGTAGAATAGGCTCGAACAATATCTGGGTTGGGGAAATCATCTTGCACGTTCTGGGCGATATGCGGATGCTTGGAATTGAGGAATCCATGGGAGTTGGTATTGAGTTCACCACGAAGGTCTTGACACCACGAGGAGAGGAATTGTGACAGCTCAGACCCTGATAGCTCCTGCACAGCCAGAACCAGTTGCCTTCTGAGCCCACATTTTGCAAGGCCCAATGCCGTCACGTCTCCACAGTCCTTGAGACCCTGTCAACAAAGAAGGAGAGGGCTGTGAGTGAGGAGCATGATGGCGAGAATACATGTCTTCGCGTACTTTGTTGAAGTCACCGCCACTGAGAACTGCAAAAAAAATCAAATCTTCACGTGAAAGGCTTGCCTGGTTGTGTAGACGTTCAGATGTGATTTCTTTGACAGATCCATTGTAGGTGTTCGGTGTGGCACTGGAGGTTGCCTGTGAGGATATGAAAGATGAAATGATGAAATAACACTCACCATCTCAACACCGTTGTAGCTCCGAAGGGCAGGGTGTCACTGTCCTCTGAGTGCACTGCATCAATCACATGTTCTTTGCTCAGGTTCGACAACTCTGCCTTGGCATCTCCAGGGGCCTTTGAGGCGATGAGCCTCGAAAATGATCAGTTTGTACCATCCCACTCACAATTATCCATGGTATTCCAAGTGCAGATAGCAGCCACTGAAAGTCCCGTTCCAACCAGCTCCTTGTCATCTTCACCAGCTTGTTCCATTTCTTTGTCGCCCTGCCTGGTCCATCGAAGACAAAAAGTGGGACAATCAGTGTGCTGAGGATGTTGAGGAGCTGATAAAAGAGGGTGGTGAGTTGCGGAATACGGGCTCCAGAAGGACCACTTCGAGCAAGTGCCGAGCAATCATAGAACCACAAGCTAATCAACCCAACAAGAAATCAGTGACTCAGTGAGGTTGCGACCCCACGAAGAGTTGGGTGTGTGAACGAGTGTAGTACCTGGCATCAAAGCCAACAATGAATCGCCCATCTCCGCCCTTGTTTTGAGCATAGTAATCTTGAAGGGCAAGCTGCCACAGAGTGCAGAGGCGAAACATGTTCTGAACGACCTGATGACAAGAAAGAAAAAGCCAACTGAAATCTGGGGTGTTACGCCCAGTTCCACCAGCTATATATACACAATCTGTTTACGCACATGTAAGCGTCTATCACTAAGCGGGGCTGCTGCGCCCGTGCTTCTACTGCGAGTCCTGAGTAACTATCCTGAGTTACAGTCCTGAGTTAGGTCATTTGACATACTCGGAGAAATCTAGAGCGACTGCGGCGTAGTCCGCAGCTACTCAGAGAAATCTGGACTACTACGGAGTTCTGGAATGTTCTCTATGACATCAGGGGAATCTGGAGGTGTCTATCACTTGACCTATCTGGCGCTTGTTATGTTCGATGATCTAGACTGAACCTTCTAGGTTAGGGTTGAATTGTGGGATCCTTTATGGAAACCGTGACAAATACCCCCCCCTCAAGGGACGCGTCCTCGCGAACCACCTACACTGTGCCGTCGGCCTTAGGCGGACGTTCCTCCAAATCATGATCCCTTAACTGCCAATGGAGATACATATTCTCCCACATCAACCAGTCCCGTGACTCAGCAGGTCGCAACTCCGACCAAGTCACTGCACGGCTTTGTAAGCCTCCAGGCATACGAATTTGTGGCATGCGAGGAGCAGAGGGATGTGTAGCATGGAACGCATCAATCAAAGGCTTCCAAACCTTTATCAATGACGTTCTTGATTCCCACGTGTTATCAACACGTGCCTTTCCTTGCCATTTAACCAAATACAGAAGTCCCCCACGAGAAACCTTTGAATCCAGTATTTCCTCAACACCATCATCCATCATTCCGGGGATGGGAGGAGCAACGATCTTAGGCTTCTGAGATGGGAATTCTGGCTCCTGATATGGAAGCAATAAAGCTTCATTAAAGACAGGATGTATCCCTTTCCAGGATACGGGAAGCTTTAACCGGTAGGCGCTAGCACCTATTCGCTTCTCGATGATGAACGGTCCATACCGTCGATCATCCAGCTTTTTGGACGGGCGATCCGTCCGAATGTTTGTGCCTTCCAACAGCACTTTGTCACCAATTTCATAAGGTACCGCATCCTTGCGTCCTTTGTCATAGTAACGTTTGAGAAGTGCTTTGGAAGTATCTAAGGCATTCGATGCCTCCTCCTGGATTTTCTTCATTTTCTTTTCGAACTGAATCGCGGATTCAGTTTTCATCTCCTTTCTAGATTCGACCCCTGTGAATGGGTCGTGTCCATGTGTCATGAAGAAGGGTGACTTCTTCATTGCAGATTGTTGCCTAATCCTGTAGGCAAATTCAGCCATGGGAAGCCATTGCACCCAATCAGACTGTCGATGATTCAGGAATATACGGAGATAGGTTTGAATCTCCTTATTCATGCGTTCCGTCTGTCCATCCGTCTGAGGATGATATGCTGTGCTAGGGTGTCCTTGGATTCCCAATTTGGCATAAATGTCTTTAATGAATTGTGATACGAATATTGACCCCCTGTCAGAGGTTATTCGTTTTGACAAGCCATGTTTTGACCAAACATGCTTGATATATAAGTTTGCCCAACCTTCTGAATTCAATTCATTGGTTGTGGGGATGGCGATATAATCTTTCGATTTCATATCAACCACCACCAATATGGCATTCATTCCCGTTGATTTGGGCAGATGTGTCATCATATCAACAGATATGAATTCCCAGTTTTGTCCAGGGACTGGGTTTGGATGTAAAGGCGCAGACTTCTTCTGCTGGTTTGTTTTTACTCTTTGACAAGTATCACAACCAGCCACGTATGTTTTCACGTCTTTCTTGATGGTGGGCCACCAATAAGACCGATATATCATTTCTTGGGTCTTGCTTTGACCCGGATGTCCTGCGCTAACTGAGTCGTGGTGTGCTTGAATCACTTTTCCATGTAAGTCTTTGTCATTTGGAATGACTAGACGTCCTCGTTTTTGCATTAGACCTTCGTCATCCATGACGAAATCTCCATCACCTTGATTTACTTTAATGATGAGTTCTTTGTCATAGGCGTTTTTCATTTTCTTTATTTCCTCTAGGATCAAGTCTGATCCTGCAATCTCTATTTGTCGGAACCATTCTGGCTTTAACACAACCACTTTGTTGTTATAACTATCGTCTCCTGCATGATCTGGACGACGAGAAAGTGGATCTGCCTTAGTCATTTGTTTTCCTGGTTTATGCGTTAAAGCAAAGTCAAAGTTTTGTAACTTCGCTACCCATCAGGCTTGTCTGGGCACCAGTTTCTGTGGTTTCCTAAAATATTCAAGATTCTTATGATCTGTATGAATCTCGAATTGCTGTTTTGCTCCCATGAGGAAGTGTCTCCACTCGTCAAGTGCGGTCATCAGGGCTAGCATTTCCCTGTCATAGATGTCATAATTTCGTTCTGCAGGTGAGAGACTTCTCGACAAGAACAAAATTGTTTTCCACACTCCTTCTTGCTTCTGGCTCAGTTCTGCACCCAGTGCAAACTGTGAAGCATCGCATTCCACTCTGAATTGATCGTTATCATTCGGTATTCCCAGTATGGGTGCCGATGTGATAGTTTTCTTGATCATTTCAAACGCTTCTTGCTATTCTGGACCCCAGGTCCATTCCGCCGTTCCCGTCAACTTGGTCATTGGTCCTGCAATTTTGGAAAAATCTTTGATGAACTTGCGATAGAAGTTCGCAAATCCGAGGAATCGCTGTATATCCCTTTTGTTTCTAGGAATTGGCCACTCCGTGACCCCAGCAACTTTCGAAGGATCCATTTTCACAAATTGTGTCCAACGATGTGTCCCAAGTATTCGACTTCTGTTTTCTCAAATTCACATTTCTCCGGTTTGCAAGTTAAATGATTCTCTCGAAGAATCTGAAGTACTTGGCGCGTGACTATGCGCTGTTCTTCCAGGGTATTTGAGAAAATGAGGATGTCGTCTAAATATACTACAACCTTGCCCTGCAAGATTAATTCTCTAAACTTTGCATTCATGAACGTTTGGAACGTTGCTGGACTGTTTGTTAAGCCAAAAAACATAACTAATGGCTCAAACAGTCCACGGTTCGTCATGAACGCAGCCTTCTCCTCATCGCCTTCTTTCATGCGAATGTTATTATATCCCCACTGAATGTCTAATTTGGTGAAGAATTTCGCTCCCTTCAATCTATCCAGTAATTCCGAGATCAACAGAAGTGGATACTTGTTTTTCTTGGTTAGGTCGTTTAACCGTCTATAATCTTGTACTGGACGAAGATCCCCTTCTTTCTTTTTGACGAAGAAGAAAGGTGCTCCCCATGCTGATTTTGACGGTCTAATACGTCCTGTAGCCAAATTATCTTCTAAGAATTTATCCAACAACTCTTGTTCTTTGAGAGTTACTGCATAGGCTTTTCCAGCATATGGTACAGCTCCATCTACTAGTTCGATTGCGTGGTCCCACGGTCGTCGATCCGGTAGATGTTTGAAGTCTGTGTCGGTGAAGACATCTATGAAGTCATGATAGAGAGATGGTACAATCTCCTCAAATGACTCCTTCTTCTTATGCAAGTTCTTTTCTCTTGCTATGTCAATAGCGTTGGTGGCGCATAGCCGTACTTGTTTGTCCTCTTTTGATCGTCTCCAACGATCTTCATCTATCATAAAGAGTGTATCACCTTCCTCGATGTCTATTCAATTAAGGTGGATGCAAGTTTCAGGACAACATAGAAATTCGACTTTTCGGTTTGTCCAGTCGATTAATGGATTATGATGTTCAACCCATTCATATCCAAGGAAGACATCAGCCTTTCCCAGTTGAGTGACCAGAAGCATTAAAACTTCTTTATGGTCACCAATGGTTACCGGAAGGCGTACATATTCCAGGATATGTCCATGTTCATTGTTTGTTCCGTCCGCATTAAATACTTCTATTGGTTCTTCAAACTTTGTCATGGTCAAACCATGACGGTGTACAAAGTTTGTGTTGATGCATGAGCCGGTACTCCCGGTATCAACTAACGCATTAACATCTATCTTCACTTCTGTCTGTGGATTTGTGATCGTGATAGGCAATTCCATTTACTTCCCACGACGTAGTCCCTTTACTACTTTAAAGAGTTTCGGTCCCTCCGTAGTGATGCTACGAAATTCCTCTTTCTTTGCTTTTGTCGATACACTTGACTTTTCGGGTTCTTTCGACTTTTTCTCTGACTCGTCTGGTACTTCTTCAATTGAAACTATGTGTCTTTTATTTGGGGAATTAAGCACAGTCTTTGCGCTGCCGAGCCTCTTGGTAGAGGACTCCCCTTGCATTACAGTTTCAGTCGGTATATACAAAGTGCCATGAGAAATCGGTCGTCTAAACACTTCATCTTCTTCTGTCATCGAGCCAATTGTCCTGCCTAGGGAGCTTACGTTGTTAAGCTTCATTGAAGGCCGTAATTGACTTTTGTCCTCTTCCGGATGTGAACCTATAATATTTTCAACATCTGGAAGGTCATCAATCGTTAGAAGGGAATAGCGGTTCCCCCTGGTCAAGATGATAGTTTTACTCAGTTTTGCGAGTGGTGATGCTTTTTCTTTTCCTTTTCTTGGAACCGCACTTGGTGTATTCAAGCCGTTCC
>KL197720.1:597578-608031 GCA_000697665.1 Jaapia argillacea MUCL 33604
AATGACAAGAAGAAAAAGCCAACTGAAAGCTGGGGTGTTACACCCAGTTCCACCAGCTATATATACACAATCTGTTTACGCACATGTAAGCATCTATCACTAAGCGGGGCTGCTGCACCCGTGCTTCTACTGCGAGTCCTGAGTAACTATCCTGAGTTACAGTCCTGAGTTAGGTCATTTGACATACTCGGAGAAATCTAGAGCGACTGCGGCGTAGTCCGCAGCTACTCAGAGAAATCTGGACTACTACGGAGTTCTGGAATGTTCTCTATGACATCAGGGGAATCTGGAGGTGTCTATCACTTGACCTATCTGGCGCTTGTTATGTTCGACGATCTAGACTGAACCTTCTAGGTTAGGGTTGAATTGTGGGATCCTTTATGGAAACCGTGACACCTGACGAGACTTTTAACTTGGTCACGAGTGAATACCAACTCCTGCATACCTTCCATAGCTCAAACACACCCATTTCAGGGGTTTGGTGAGCAGAAGTGCTTGACGTAGCCTTAATGCCCAACAGCTGCAGGGCCAAAGACGATGACAGAGGAAGAGAAAGTCAGAGATGGCACGCTCAGACGCAACACAGTTTGATCATGAGCCCGAGATCTGTTAGCCACTTAGGACTATCTGCTGAGTACAAAGACAAAGCAGGGGCAATACAAGGAGGAGCTAATTACGAGACGACATGAGAAGGAAATGGTAACAGTACAAGATTGATGGAGAGAGGGAAATATGCAAACAAAACAATGAATGAAACAGAAATAGGTCCAATAATGCACGGGGAGGATGCCAGTGAAGCACCGGCGAACGATGATGACTGTCCAATATACAGTGAGCCATTGATATTGCCCACCCGCCGTCGTCGAGACTGCCAGGGCACCAAATAGGGGTAAACCTGAGAGAAGAGATAGAAAAACGAGATGAGAACGCAAGAATACCGAGACGTCGACGAGAGGCGACACCGCGACGACAACGTCGCCAGCAGCAATAAAGAAATAAGGGAGGAAACAAGAGCACTACCAAACCGCCGGCACAGCAAATGCGAACACTTCCCAGCCAATCTTGGATTTGGGGTAGGCTTTTGGGAGCTTGAGTTCCACGGCGTGGTCTGCCATCATCACCAGGTGGGTATATCGACCGTCGGTGATCTGAATCTCTTGACCATCTGGTGGTGTGGGAGGCGATGCCGACGTGGCGGGCGACACTGGTGAGAAGGTGGGTGATGGGGTATCGGGGGTGAGTGGAGGCATGTAGTCGTTCGTGGCGTGACGGGAGTCGTAGGTAACCTTCACGGGAACGGGGGGAGGTAGTAAAGGGTTCTGAACAGGCTTGGGTGGAGACTTCTGAATGGGTATGGGAATGACCGGTATTGAGATGGCGTTCAATTCGAACGGCTGCATTGGCTGTTCTGAAGGACGAGGGGGGAGGGCATATGTAGGATAAGGACTGGGGCCGACGAAATCCTTCTTCACCTTTCCCTCGAACTTGGCCAAAATTGCCGGCTCGATATTCAACTCCCACTCCAGATAGCTACACATCTCCCTCTCCATCTGATTAATCTCCCGTAGCTGGTAGAGATTCTGGCCGACGATGGTCCACGACTTGTTCGAATAGGTGTCGTCGCAGATAACTTTTGAAGCAATCATGAAAGCGGCAATAAATAGGCGATGACCCGATGATCCCTGAGCGGCCGGGAATCGAACTTTTAGGCACTGTAAAAGATATAGTGCGGCGAACGTAACGGATGCGTGTAGTCGGGTTCGATGGAGGGCGTAAGCGATGAAGCGGGCGAGGGGAGGGGAAGGGAGCAACGGGGCTGTCGACGTCGACGGGTGCAGCGGTGGGGGTGTTGGCAGATCGGGACACGCAAACAGATGTGTTACGAATCGGGCGCACATCCTCGCTGTGTGCTCATGACCGTAGTATGGATCCTGGGATGTCTTCAAAAATGTCAATACTCGTGTAAAAAAAAATAAGACGGCAGGTGGAACTCACCTTGGATGCACTACTACTCAAGATAGGTTGAGCGGAAGAACTTGCCACCGCATTAGATATGGAAGGATTGACCTTCACCTGGGGAATTGATGATCTGGCCATACTGTGGCCATGTCGGAAGGGGGAGGGATGTGATGCGATCGCGGGTCCGTGTACAGCAGCCATATTCAACGCGGAAGGCGCGTCGATGAATTGGTGATGACCCGATGATCCCTGAGCAGCAGGGAATCGAAACTATTAGGCGCTTTAAAATATATTGCGCGGCGAACGTCACTGAGGCGCACAGTCGGGTGTGATGGAGGGTGTAAGCGATGAAGCGGGCGAGGCGAGGAGAGGAGAGGGGATGGGCTGTCGACGTGGAAGGCTACGGCGGTGGTGGTGTTGAAAGATCAAGAGATGCATATAAATGCGTTACAAAGCGAGCGCACATCCTCACTGTGCGCTCACAGCTGCAGTACGGATCCTGCAATGTCGTTGAAAATGTTAACATTGAGGGGACCAAGATAGTGGGTGAAACTCACCTTGACCAAGCTACGACTCACAATCGGAATTTGACTTCTGCAACCAGACCGCTGGCTCACTGCCGTTGAGGACGGATTCAGATGGGTGTTGCCATGGCCAAGTCTTGAGTATGTAGCATTTGAATGGGGGTGCATTGGGTGTGCGAAGAGCCTGTCGAGGTTGTACATAGCTGTAGGCCATGTGTAGAAGCCGGTGCAGATGACAAGGGGGAAGGTATGATACGAGCCACAGGATACGAGTTACAATTGAGAACAGTTGGTGTGGGGAAAACTGAAGCTGACAACGCAAATAGTGGAGTCGATGTTGGCCGTTTCACCCAGTTGAATCCACGGTGGGTGACTGACACCAAGTAAAGACACCCCCGTTGGGATGAACAGCGACGAAAGGGTGGTAGGCAGTGAGGAAGGTCTTTCGTTAGCCGACAGCTCGGCTAACGAAAAACCTTCGCACTTGGCTTCCTCAACATCTCAACAAGCGCCCACTCAACTCGTCTTGCGCAACGCTGGACCTGTCCTTGCTCATCTTTCCTTTGTTCATTGTTACTGCTCATTTCTGTCTTGGTTGGTCACCGATGCATCCCCTGGCCACCACAACTTCGCTCTTTCCAACGGCTTTAGACTCTTGCCTTGACTACCTGCAACTGAAGGTTCTATTCGTGAGTTTGACTCTTAGTTGTATATCTTTCGCCATTTCTTCCTCCAACCAGACTGCTAGTAGTGTGATCCTGGTGGTACTAGAGCTCGCTGTCGGGCTCATCACCAGCTGGGTAGCAACGAACGAGTCCTGGGCAGAGTTTATTTATTCCCTCATTATGCTCGGCAATCCCATGTTTCATATATCCTACTGTTCACCTCACTGGTCGCCGTTTACCCCTTGTAGCTTTCTTAGTCTTTGGCCTCCCACGAACTACTTCACCACAAGGGTATGCTATGCTCTGTGATTGCGAGGAACATGAACACGAAGGTGTCTGGTGCGTTACCCCGCCGAATTCTGGAATACACGCGTCTCTAATCCTTACTTTAGGCCCCGTCATCGGTATTGACTTGGGGACAACAAACTCTTGCGTCTCTGTGATGGAGGGCAAGACATCTCGTGTGATTGAGAATGCTGAGGGTGCACGGACAACGCTATCAGTGGTAGCCTTCACCAAGCACGGAGAGCGTCTTGTTGGTTTGCCTGCCAAGCAACAGGCCATCGTTAACTCGTCGAATACCGTATATGCCTTCAAACGATTGACCGGTCGCAAGTTCAAGGATGCAGAAGTTCAGGAGGGTCAAACACTGGTAAGTTCTGTGCGTTCCTTTCGATGAAGTTGGGGACACTGATGGTGTTACTATGTAGGCCATTCAAGATTGTTCCCAAAGCCGATGGACGGCCAGCTGTCGAGGTCGAGGACAGTGGAAAGAAGCAGGTCTATGTATGTTATCACTTCGTATGTTCTTCATTCAGCGTCTAACATTATTTTTATAGTCACCGGAGGAGCTATTGTCGATGGTTCTGGTCAAGATGAAGGAGACAGCGGAGCAATATCTGAACAAAAAAGTCAAGTGAGTATTCCAGAACCTTTTTGCGACCGCAGCTGTTTATCTGTCTGTAGCCACACCATCGTCACCGTCCCCGCTTACTTCAATGACGCCCAACGGCAAGCAACAAAGGACGCTGGAATCATCGCCGGCTCGACGTGCTCCGTGTCATTAACGAGCCCACTGCTGCTGCACTTGCATACGGTCTCGACAAGACCGAGAACTCTGTCATCGCCGTCTACGATTTGGGAGGAGGAACCTTCGATATCTCTATCTTGGAGATGCAGAAGGGCGTCTTCAAGGTGAAGTCGACAAATGGTGACACTCACTTGGGCAGTGAAGACTTTGATTCCGTCCTTGTCAATTTCATTTTGAACGAGTTCAAGAAGGAGTCGGGAGCCGATCTCGGGAACGACCAGATGGCCATCCAGCGTATTCGCGAGGCCGCGGAGAAGGCCAAGATCGAGCTTTCGTCGACTTCTCAAACGGAGATCAACTTGCCCTTCATCACGGTGGACGTGACTGGACCCAAGCACGTCAACCTCAAGCTCATGCGATCGCAATTCGAGTCGTTGGTTGCTCCCCTGATCCAAAGGACAGTCGATCCTTGCAAGAAGGCGCTTTCGGACGCGGGAGTGAAGGCGAGCGAGATCAACGAGGTTATCCTCGTGGGTGGAATGACGCACATGCCTCGCGTCGTCGAGACCGCGAAGGGTATCTTTGGACGGGAACCTAACAAGGGTGTCAACCCCGACGAGGCTGTCGCCATTGGTGCCTCCATTCAGGGCGGTGTGTTGGCCGGTCACATCACGGACGTTCTCCCCCTCGACGTTACTCCTCTCTCATTAGATTAGTGTTTCGTTCCTCGATCTTATATCCTTCTGACCAGGTTTGTCCCACAGGTATCGAGACCCTTGGAGGGATCATGACCAACCTCATCTCGCGGAACACGATCATCCCAACGAAGAAGTTGCAAACCTTCTCGACCGCTGCTGACGGTCAAACTGCTATCGAGGTCAAGGTCTTCCAAGGCGAACATGAGCTCATCCGCGACAACAAGCAGCTCGGTTCGTTTAACCTTGTTGGTATTCCCCCCGTGCGCCCAAGGGTGTTCCTCAAATCAATATCGTGTTCGACATCGACGCCGATGGTATCATCCATGTTACCGCCAAGGACAAGGCAACGAACAAGGACCAATCGATGACCATCACCAGCTCATCAGGTTTGAGTGACAAGGACATCGAGCGCATGGTGTTGGATGCCGAGCAGTACGCTGATACCGGCAAGGTGAGGAGGGACGTGATTGAAGAGGCCAACAAGGCCGACTCGGTGTGCGCAGATACCGAGAAGGGTATGTGTCTTTTTAAATCTTGAGGTATACGTTGCTTACCTTCACCTTCCTTAGCGATGAACGAGTTCAAGGAGCAGATCGACGCGACTGAGAAGGAGAAGGTCACGAAGTTGATCGCTGAGCCCCGCGAGATCGCCGTCAAGGGACAAGCTAGCGATACTTCCGTCACCGCCGACCAGATCCGAGAGAAGGTCAACGAGACGCAACAAGTGTCATTGGGTCTCTTCCAGAAGGTCTACGAGAAGCGCAATGCTGAGGAGCAGGCTTCATCGTCATCAGAGCCCAGTTCGGAGATCAACGAGATCATCCTTGTTGGTGGGATGACTTGTATGCCCTGCGTTGTGGAGACTGTCAAGGGCATCAGCCTTGACGAGGCTGTCGCCATCGGTGCCTCCATTCAGGGCGGTGTGTTGGCCGGTCACGTCACAGACATTCTCCTCCTCAACGTTACTCCTCTCTCATTTGGTTAGTGTTTCGTTCCTCCATACTCATACATCCTTCTGACCAGGTTTGTCCAACAGGTATCGAGACCCTCGGTGGTATCATGACAAAGCCTATGTTGCGGAACACGACTATCCCCATGAAGAAGTCCCAAACCTTCTCGACCACCGCCGACGGCCAGACTGCTATCAAGGTAAAGGTCTTCCAGGGCAAATGTGAGCTCGTACGTGACAACGAGCAGCTCGGTTTGTTCGACCTCGTCGGTATCCCCCCCTACACTCAAGGGTGTCCCGCAAATCGACATCACCTTCGACATCGATGCAGAACGTATCGTCCACGTTACCGCCAAGGACAAGGTGACGAACAAGGACCAATTGATGACCATTGCCAGCTCCTCAGATTTGAGCGACAAGGATATCAAGCGTATGGTGTCACAGTATGCTGAGACTGGTAAGGCGAGGAGGGATGTGATTGAGCAAGGCCAACTCAGAATGCGTAGATATTGAACTAGTTGCAAATACGATAGTTAGGATAGCTGACAATAGTACACTACTTAAATGAATTAGAATCCTCCAATATCTGCTGGTGGGTGGTGGGTGTGAGATAGTCGCAGAATGCACGGGCACGATACCTCGGCTCATACTTTTCAGCCAGAAAACGGAGGACCTTGGCAATGTTCCAACGAGGCTTTTCGGAAAGTGCTTGAACAAGTTTGTAGACTTTAATCCGGCGTGAATTCTCCGTCTTGAGGGACTTATCATTTCTCCTCCACCTTGCCTCCCACACCGCATTCAAGTCCTGGACTGGAAGATAGCCATGCATTCCATCTGCATATTCAGTCCAGATCTCAGTGATCTTCGTGACGGAGATATACTTGTACTTCGGTAGCCAGTCCCCGCCAATCCACTCCCATTCGTGGTTTTTGAGCTGAGTCTCATTGAAGCGTTCTGTCAGCCTGACCCACTTGACTTGCTTATGGTCCGACTCGTCCGAGGCTCCACAGGAAGATGAATGAGCTGAGGCATCCGCGACACCAAGAGTGGGAGTGATCACGCTTTGACGGTTCATAGCATCAGAGAGTGGTCCAGCCTGGGGAAGTGATGGCGGTGATGAAACGGGGAGCGACGAATCAGATTCAGGGGTGATTTGAGAACCGTGGAAGTTAATGGTTGCGGATGGTCCAGAAATATTGTAGACCGAGGAAGGCAGCGTAGGTGGAAATGAGACGGCACCAGGAAATTTTGAGAAAGGTGGGGTGAATGGCTGGAACGATGTAAAGGGCTGAGCAGCCCACGGCATCCCAGTCGACGAAGATGCTTGGATAACCGGCGCAGATACAGGTGGCACAGGCGACGGTGATTCTACTACAGGGAGAGGCGATGTCGGATGAGAACAAAGTGACAGTCATTAAAGGAAACACATACCCCGCTTTCGCTTTTTCGACATTCCGGGGTTCGAATGCTGGAGCCTGATGGAGCCTTTCAGCCTTCCCACCTCCTCAACGAGGCTTTGAATCACCGCATTTGTCTTATCATGCTGCTCTTGCTGAACCAGTGATTGCGACATGACAACACCGCTCACCCGCTCTGCAACTTGACTTGGGAGGAGCTGGAGAGTGAGTTGATACTCACGCTCTGCAGTTGCAATCCTCGTAGGTGCGTCAGCGGCAAGTACCTGGAATTTTTCCTTTCAGAAGAATGGATCGTGGAAGAGTTTTGAATTCAGGTACCGTTGGTAGAGAAGCGATAGGTCCTGGAGTATCACAGTCCTCATCCACTTGAGCAGCTCAAGGAACTTCGTCAAAGCGATATCCTTCGCAAGGCGATTTGCACTGGAACGATCTTTGAGGGCGGCCTCCTCATCCTCGATGAAAGGAAAGACTTCTTTCTTGAGATCTTCTGGAACAACTAGTAGTAATCAAAGTCAGTAAATGGTTGACTATGATCAGAGTAATCACACCTACAGATCTTTGATCGTGCGCAAAAGTAACTTTCGGGCCTTCTGCCGTTGTATCCACCAGCTGCCAGAAGGGCATCAAGTGGTAGGTTGCGATCGTAGCACTTTCAGAATGAGCCATGATCGCTCCAGCCACCAAGCGCCTTTGTTCCTCTCTCACTGGCACCATTTGAATGAGATTCCTGAGCAGCGTAGCACCGCCCAGCATGGGTGACTTTCGTAATAAATATATTGTTCTTGGCATGCTGTCACGGTTTCCATAAAGGATCCCACAATTCAACCCTAACCTAGAAGGTACAGTCTAGATCGTCGAACATAACAAGCGCCAGGTAAGCCATGTGATAGACACCTCCAGATCCCCCTGACGTCATAGAGAACATTCCAGAACTCCGTAGTAGTCCAGATTTCTCTGAGTAACTGCGGACTACGCCGCAGTCGCTCTAGATTTCTCTGAGTATGTCAAATGACCTAACTCAGGATAGTAACTCAGGATAGTTACTCAGGACTCGCAGTAGAAGCACGGGCGCAGCAGTCCCGCTTAGTGATAGACGCTTACATGTGCGTAGATAGATTGTGTATATATAGCTGGTGGAACTGGGTGTAACACCCCAGCTTTCAGTTGGCTTTTTCTTTCTTGTCATTAACTGAAAGCTACCACTACCCTTTCACTCGACAGGCACTGCCTCTCTTCCCCCTTGTTATCTGTCTAGGCGACGCGGTCTACGCGTTCAACTATTCCTACCTTTATCCTGGCCGCCATCTTTCGTTGAAACTCGACATCGACAGCGACCAAGACGCCGCCTCCCATACACCTTCCTTTCTGATATCATCTTACGTTGTTAGCGGGATTCTGCTTTCAGCACCCCTCTTCCCCATCTGAAATTGTCTCTTCTCGGTGACTCGGAAATGTGTAGACTGCACAGAACGATTTGCTCTTCCTCACACAGCTAGTTAGTAACATACTTGAGTGTTTGCGGATAGTCTTGCAATTGGGCACTCTCGGCATTGACGCCGGTTTGCTTTGGAATTACCTCATCGGTAGTTTCATCCCGGATTGAGTTTGTTCGCGCTTTGCCTAATCACGGCAGCTGGACTTACAGGGATCAATTTGACTGTTCGTCTGCATTCCCCCGTACTACTCTAGTAATAGGAAAGAGAGCACTAGTGATAGAATCTGGACAGCGGGATTGCATTGCCCGACTCCAGAACACTAGCTGCAAGAATCGTTCGTACGCATTGGGCTTTGTCACCAGCCGCTAGGAAACTAGTGTGATTGGTGGGATTGTTCCTCCTGCGGACCGTTCTTCACAACGTCACCTGAACACGTCGGTTGGAGCTTACGTGAACCACGTCCAAGAACTCCATCTGACGACGAAGAAGAAGAAATCGAACAAGAGGACGAAAACTACGTCCACAGACCACGACATCTGAGGGCATTCAGTGCCTTCCTTCCACCAAACTTACGACAAAGACAGACCCAGCCACCACCACTACCGATACCTACCATGGCTGGAGGATCAGGCGGAACAGCAGCAGCAGCAACTGCCAACCTTGACCCTGGTAAAGGTCTCGCTGCGAGACCAGAAATATTTACGGGGGACAAGCAAAAGTTCGGGAGATGGTGGAGAAGCATGCAGCTTTTCCTCCGTGACCCTAAGAACGGAACATTGTTGGAAACGGAAAAAACCGACATCCTGATTTCCCATATCAGGGGCCCAGACGTTGACACCTGGGTTGAAAACTTTTGGGATGAATATTGGGACGAAGCCAACGACAAGTGGCAAAAATCTTGGGTTGACGTCGTCACGATCCTCAAAGAGAGATTTGAGGACTCGAATCTGCAGCGCCAAGCAGAACTCGAGCTAGAGCATTTGGTGCAAGGAAAGGACTCAGCAGAAGAGTTCTTTCAAAAATTCGAGATACTAAGGAACAGGGCCAAGTACGACAAGAAGAACAATCACTTGTTGTTGTTACTTGAGCAAAATGTCAATGCCGGTATCATCGACAAAATCTACGGGGTTACGCCTCTCCCCGCAGATTATGACGCATGGAAAAAGGCGATCCTGGTGCATGACGCACTCTGGAAAAGGCGTTTGGAGAACAAACGTCTTCAAGGACAGACTTCGTCGTGGAAAAAGAGCACAGACGCTCCAATGGCATCCACGTCGAAACAGCAGACTCCTACTGCTGGGCAAACAAGAGGAGATCGGAAAGACGCCACAGGAAAGACCTACGGCGGAATGGGCCAACCAATGGACCTAAACCGCACGTGCCTTAAATGTGGCGCAAAACAGAGTGATAAGGGGAGCTGTGGAAGCCCCTGGCATACCCCGAATCGAACGACGGGAATGACTTCTGGAACAGTCGCCGTCCGAGCTGTAGAATGGGGCACTGACGCCTCAAAATCGCAGCTAGCCGCCCTAGTCAATGAATGGGCAATCAAAGACCCTGCCGGGTTCAAAAAGGCGGGTTTTCAGATCGGAACGGCTTGAATACACCAAGTGCGGTTCCAAGAAAAGGAAAGAAAAAGCATCACCACTCACGAAACCGAGTAAAACTATCATCTCGAACGGGGGGAACCGCTATTCCCTTCTAACGATTGATGACCTTCCAGATATTGAAAATATTATAGGTTCATATCCGGAAGAGGACAAAAGTCAAGTAC